>OZ005648.1:285524206-286029206 GCA_963930645.1 Salticus scenicus
TGAGTAATTAACAGTTTTGTAGATAAAGTAAAGAAAGAGGAGTTGTTAAACAAACAAAAGAGAGAAAACCATAATAGAGTGTTTGAGAATTTTTCTCCATCTATTACACGATGTTTTATTTAACGTTACTGAACTTTGAGCCCATAGATCATAATGATAAAGAATTTTTCGTTGTGTCCCTGTAAAAACCTATAAATGCTAGATTCACCAAAATGCTTATAGTTAGTGCAACAGTGATTTATAATACTCATATAAATTTTCAGCTCAATTCAATAAGGCGTTTAGATGCTATCGTACTTTTAAAAATTTAGTCCCATAGGCCATTCTTTGTGTCCCTGTAAAAAAATTGTAAGTGCTAAATTCACCAAAATCTATATTTTTGGTGCATTATGAGCTATAACATGTGTACAAATTTTTTGCTCAGATTAATAAGGCGTTTAGACGCTATCACACTTTTAAAAATTTGGCCCCATAGGCATAATGATAAAGAATTTTTCTTTGTGTCCCTGTAAAAAAACTATAAGTGCTAGATTCTCCAAAATCTATACATATTGAGTATTTGTGACCTATAATATGTGTATAAATTTTTTGCTCAATTGAATAAGGCGTTTAGATGCTATCGCACTTTTAAGATTTTGCTCCCATAGGCCATAATGATAAAGAATTTTTCTTTGTGTCCCTGTAAAAAAACTATAAGTGCTAGATTCACCAAAATCTATAGAGTTCGTACTATGGTGACTTACAATATGCGTACCAACTTTCAGGTTAATCGAACAAAGCGTTTAGACGCTAGCGTGTTCACTCACAGACATACACACATACATACACACATACACACATACACACACACATACATACATCATCGTAAAAATAGTGAAAACGGACTCAGGGGACCTCAAAACGTATAGAAACATCAAAACTCGAATTCGGATTTTTGACATGATTACAATACTTTCCTCACTATAGTGTTCGGAAAGTAATAAATAAATTTGTGGTATTTAGGGTGTTATTTCTTCGACAAGTAAGCTAGCGACGATTTATGAATTTGCGCTGAAGTTAATTTTCGTAAACGACTAAATTACATTTCATTACTCAAATTTCATTACTTTGATTTAAAAAAAAAAAAAAAAAAAAAAAAAAAAAAGTAAAAAATAACTTTTTTTAAATTTTTAAATTATTATTATTATTATTATTATTAGCTATTTACCTTGACATTTGGACACCATTTTGGACTAGTTTAAAAATAAAGGGTCTGAGAGCAAGGGATCACATAGAGATCACCTGTCATGTTTGTAAAATAAGACTTGAGTTGCTTCTTTTTTTTTTTTTTTTTTTTTTTTTTTTTGTGTGTGTGCAGTATTTTGTTCATTTTAGCTATATTCGTACAGCATGTACGAATTCAAGTTCGTCTTAGTGTTTTTACTATAGCTTTCTAAGACTTTGGTGATTCACCCGTCCCTCGTAAGTATTGGTATAACGAGCCTTAATGTAGAAAAAATGACTGTGGAGTAACAAACCCAACCCAACCCTTTAATTTGTGATTTCTCGCACATGATATTTTAAGATAGCCTATTTAAAGTGGATAATCATAACAATACTATACAAGTTTCTTAAAATACTATTTCGTCATACAATACAGGAGTTGAAATTATAAAAACTGAATATAGCATTTAAAGAGTAATATATATATATATATATATATTGCTATTTATTTAACTACTAGCTGTCTTTGCCCGCTTCGCTGGTCACTGTATTTAATGGAATAATTTTTATAATAATAAGTATAATTTTTTAAATCTTATATATATTTTTAATAAGACTTGAAAATAGGAACAGTTATACAATTTTTATTAAAGTCACAACTGATTGGAAGGAAATCATATTTTTAATGAAATTTTATTTTTCCGACTGAGTGAAAATAATGCCTGGACCGGGAGTCGAACCCTGGATCTTTGACTTACAAGGTCAAGGCTCTACCAATTGAGCTATCCAGGCGGACAACCGGTTAGCATTACTCTCTCAGACAAACTTTTTTTTTAAAGGTTGTCTGAGTTTCAAAAGGTTGTCTGAATGAGTAATGCTGCCGGTTGTCCGCCTGGTTAGCTCAATTGGTAGAGCCTTCACCTTGTAAGTCAAAGATCCGGGGTTCGACTCCCGGTTCAGGCATTATTTACACTCAGTCGGAAAAATAAAATTTCAGGAACAGTTATAATTTGCTACAAATTAATTACTTTTGGAACAATTCATTTGTAAAGCATAACCCTGAAATAGTAACACTCTTATAAATGAAAAATTGTTGTTCCAAGAAGAGAGTTTGCATTTGTTATGTAGACAGACGAATAAAATATTTATCTGCCACATACAAAAGCATTCTAGTACTGTATTTTAATTTATAGTTAACATTACTATTTTTCATTATTTATTCTATTGCGTAAGTAAAAGACACACCCTATCATAGCAAAGCACAACTGTTTTCTTTATGAAAATGTTTGTTTCCAATCGAATGACTTCTGAGAAATGACGTTTTTTTCAATGACGTTGTGCTACATCATCT
Source organism: Salticus scenicus (assembly GCA_963930645.1). Classification (NCBI taxonomy): domain Eukaryota; kingdom Metazoa; phylum Arthropoda; class Arachnida; order Araneae; family Salticidae; genus Salticus; species Salticus scenicus. The sequence continues at coordinate 285,526,761 of OZ005648.1, forward strand.
GACGTGCTACATCATTTGGGATATTTTCTGAAATTGTAATATGTTATAAAAATTATTTTGATTGTAATTGTATTAAGACATTGTGTCCTCTTGATATATTCACAGTAAAATGTTTAAATCGCATACGCGAAATTTTGACGAAAGCGTAATTTTAAATATTTTTAAATCGTTTCACCTCTTTTTAATTTCGATTCTTTAAAAACCTTTACTTAGGGAAAATGTATACACTAGACGTAGTCTACATATCAAATTTAAGGTTTCTATGTATATATAGCTGCATTATTATTGTAGAAAGGAAACCATACAAAAATATTATTTTCGAGAGGGTTTTTCCGCACCCCCTTCCATTGCACATGCGCTAGAAATTTTAAACACCTACAGTAATGCCAACCCTAAATATAAACACTAATTGTGTCAAGTTTTGTAAAAATCTGTTCAGTAGTTTGGGAGGAGGTGTAAGATATACCCACGCACCCACATACAATAACTTTTATTTATATGAAGATTACTCAAATTCACATAGTGATGATTTTCAAGTAGAATATCTTATATTCTACCTCAGTGATACAGTAAAATCTCTTTTTAATTCATATTTCATGCGTATAACTAAATAGGAAGTTTTATTACATTTCTTTTGCTTGTTATTTTAGTTATTACTCCCATAAAATTTGTGTAATATCCAATTATAAGTTTTTAATCAAATGGTATTTAGAAACAGCCAAAAAGTATAAATTCATTAAAAAGAATGGAAGTCAAAATTTTCTCAAATTATACAACCTTATTTTTTTTAGCTATTAAAAAAAAAAAAAAAAAAAAAAAGGAATATAATAATAATGAAATTTAGAATTCTACTGTGAAAATACTATTTTCGCAATTTTTCGATCTCTATTGACCTAGTTTTTAATTATCCGGGTTAATTACATTAGCAGATTCATTTGCTTCACATAATTATAAATTTACGTTTACTTTATTATTGAATTTTTAATTAAAGGAATTTTTTTCGGCCAAAATAGAGTGTAAAAATTGAGTTCTTTTAAATGTTTGTAAAAACATTTCTCTATATTGTCTTAGTTAAATTCATTTTTGTCTTTTTAAGATCCAGAATTATTGCTTTAAAAGAATAAATAAAACTATTTTAAGTGATCGTTTAATAACTATTTAAACTAATGCGTTTTATTTAGAGAAGTGCATTATCAATATACACTGTATGGACAACGTTATTTGAGCACTTTTGTATTATTGCCGAATATGATATCTAAATGCGGAATTGAATATCTAAAGAAGCAGTAGATTCGCTTGAAAATTAAGGGTTTAAAGAACATGTCACACTTGATACATTTCAGCGAAGATTTTGTCCCGAAAGCAAACAGAAAACACTATTAAAATAAAATGGAAATTTCTTCATAATCCCATTGTAAAAAATAATGCTTGAAATAAATTGTAGCTGTAACATACTATTATGATACTTCTTTTAATTATCAGCATACATTTATGTAAGAATAGAACAGCAGTCAGAGTGTAAAAATATTTTACTATAATATTATAATAATTAAATCTAAGCAATTTCCTAAATAATTCTTAACTGCACCTGCGTAAGCGCTTGCAAAACTTCTTTTGCATAATGTATTAGTCAAATGCATTGAGCTACCTATATCATAACTGTAAATAAATATTGTGAAAATTAAAAAAAAATATCGTCGATAGAATAAGCAAAATTTCAATCACTGTAAAAAAAAAAAAAAAAAAAAAAAAAAAAAAATGAAAGTACCTTTAACTTAAATTTTAAATTAATTAATGGTAACATAGTGCATGTTGCTTTAAATATATATACATATGTATATACATATGTGTGTGTTTGTGTTTGGATAAAGGTCTTTATAGTTTTGCTTTTTTGCGTTTCGAGAAAAGCTGTAATTCAGTTCATTTAATTGAAGATAACTTTTCGAATTTTTGACTATATTCGCTTGGGATTTTCAGCTCAATACAATAGATAAGTAAATTAGGCAAAATTTAATTAATGCTTGGGAATGCTCAGTTAAACGATACTTAATAAAAATGTTCTTATTTTGTCAAATATTTTTATATTCTGGTTGCTGCATATTGTCTCTAGTGTCGTATGTCAAGTTTTTTTAAAAATGAAATCGTGTTGGTTTAAAAACCAAGCATGTTATAATAAAAAAAAAAATAATAAAAAAATTCCGTGTTCTTAAATAAACCTTTATATGTATATGAAAATAAATCCTATTCTTATACAAAATAATATAGATAATTAAACAAACATTGTACTTATATGCAACAGCCAGCTAAAACATTTTAAGTGTTACTCAGTGATTGAGTTAGGATGATCCCAAACATTATAATTTTTTTTTTTTTCTTACGGGTACTCTTTTTACCTTTGGAACGAAATTTTCCTTTTACATATTATGAGGCATAGCTATACTGACCAAACGTCCCCATTTTCTGTGGACAAATGGGGATGCCCTTTTTTTTGAAGGCATTTTTCTAAGTTTAAAAAATTGTAGAAACTGAATTACTAATCAATAACACTTTATTTTTAGTCCTTATTTATTAGGATTGAAAAAATGCATCCACAATTTGATAACTGTAGCAATTTTTAATGCTTCTCTATTATAAAGGTACTTTGATCTGGTCAGCCTAGGCATAGCAGGTTCTTTATATTCCTGAAGTTCCGAGAAAACCCACAAGTATTTCTTTAAGAATTCGACAAAACGTTTAAATGTGAGATTACCCAATTACTTACTTTCATAGAATGCACGTTCGCCATAATTGTATGTATATGTGTCTATCTATTTACGACCTACTGAACGCAGAAATACGTGGAAGGACCCAAAAGAGGCGAAATAACTCAAAGATTCCGAGTTGACGATTTAAATTAAATTATTCCAATTAGTTAAAAAGATAGCAACTTAAAACCCAAAGCTTGTACAATATAAGCTGTACAATGTACTGATAAAAATGTCTACTTATAGCAGCACCAACTCCCTGAAGCGATTGAGCGACAAAATACAGCTAGTGATGGCAGCGGGATAGCTTAGAGAAACATTAAACCTTTCAGTAGCAGTGCGATACGTTATATCCCAGTTAATTTTAATTCCAAACTGCAAACATTCACCCCAGAAACTTTTTAAGAAGATTTACTTTAATAATGTAAAAGAAAAACTTTATTTATTTCTTTTCTCTTAGAAGTGTTCGTAAATTCCGGTGGTTGTTGATTTTAAAAGTGAAAAAATTTCATGCACCTGAAAAGTAAAGGTCCAAAACTGGATGAAATCGCCCAAAACGAAATTTTGAGTGATTTCATCGAAATTTTTTTAGATTATTTATAAAGTGATATTAATATATATATATATATATATATATATATATATATATTGTTTTAAATTAATTTAAGCAGCGAAGCGGACAAAGCCGGCTGATATATATATTATAAATTGTACATTACACACTATACTTTAGCATACAGACATTTATTATATGCATTTACTAATTCAGATAAGCTGTAAAAGAAATATTTTCCCATATTTCATACTTTTGCGAACTATTCTCATTGTAAACATACTTCTGTCCTTCTTTTCCCTGTAAATGTTGTTTTTCGACTGAGGCAATCTCATTCCGGAAAAAACAAACAATAAATCTTTTGGACAAGACTACGAACAAAAACCTGTTTATCGATTTTTTTTCTAGTTAAATCTTTTTAAGGAAAAAAAGACATTTATGCAAATATTTTTTATGATGTAAACAAAAAGAGAAATGTTTGATAAATAAATAAGATTTTTTTTTTTCAATAAAAAATTTAATGAGCCAAACGATTTTTGAACGATATCGTCGTTTATATGCTATTTTATACGTTTTTTTCTGTAAATATATCTATTTAAATGCATTGAATATCCCGTCTTATTTATTTATTTTATTTATTTATTTTTTAATTTTGCTTATGCTTAGATTTTGTCATTTAATTTGAAGACTTCTCTTTTCCAATTTATATGTAAATATTAAATATAAATTAATAAATAATATAATCGCTATTTCTTTTATTTGTTAAGCTTTTTTATTCAACATTATCAAAGACATTGATATTGCAATACTCCTCAATTAGACTGTATATTTATTAAAATTTAACTACTGTACTATCACCCCATTGTGTTTCACATTACATATGACATTACATATCTTTTTTAAAAGAAAACTAAATATACTTGGATTAGTGTTTTATGCTTATGACATGGTAGATCAAAACTAAGTGCATTTTTTATCTTTTTTAAAGAATATATATATATATATATATATATATATATATATATATATATATATATATATATATATATATATATATATATAGTATAATATTATCAGTGTAAACATTTGAAATTTAAAGATGATTTAATTTCAGTATTCAAACAATTACTCTGATCAAAAACGAAGACCACCCAAATCAAACCAAAAATGAATTAAAGTAAAATCTAAATGAATTATAGCAAATTGGAATGAGAAAAAAAACCATTATTTGCATTCTAACGTTATCAAGGGCCTGGTAGAATGCAAATATGCTAAAAAAATGGATGTTTTTCTGTCACAAAGAAAGCGAAAACTAAGAATTTCTTTGTTCTCAGGCCCGAAACACCCATTGTAAGTAAAACCAGAAAAAACGAAGATCAAAATAAAACTTACCACTACAAATGGTAATACAATAACCAGTTAAAAACGTAGATCAAAATAAACTCACCACTAGAAATATTAATCCAAAAATTACATAATATATAAAACAAGAACAAATTTAACACTTGAGAATTTACTGATTGCGAAAACGGAATTAAAAAAAAAAAAAAAAAAAATACTTTGGGTAATAAGTAATTCTAAAAACAAATTTCCCCATGGAATAACATGGTTTTTGACTGTCGGTGAGGATAGGTAATATATGCTCTTATAATATTATTCGCCATATCATCTAATATACGATTTTTTACTACGATATCTTGAGGAGCCTACTTATTAAATTCTAAAATAAGTTTGGTGACTAACAACATTTTTCACAAATAAATTCGAAAACGAATATAAATATTTTAATAAATATTACCATGCTCACTGATATCATACGAGGAAGTCTGTAATTGTAATAACACCAAGGCCAAGAAGAGTTTTTTTTTTTTTTTTTTTTTTTTCGCTTGTGTGTGTGTGTGGGGGGGGGGGAAGTTCACACTTCCATTAAAATTTTGCAGATTTATCGAAAATTTTAGAGTTATACGTCATTTTTAACACTCCGTATTATGTACTAAAATTTGAACACTTCCCCACAAAAAAAAAAAAAATCTGTTTCCTGACTACTTGAATAACATGTTTCCAATTTGTTCCAACTCATGTTTCTGAGTGAATATATGTTTGTGTGACCATAAAATTAAAAAACAGACGTTAGTAGAAACTCTAAATTCCGCATTTTAATTTCATATAGTTTCTGAAGATATTACTTGAAAATTTTTAATCACATTTATTTTTTATATAAATAGGTATTAAAAAGAAGTTCAAATTTTATTATTCTAAATGTAGGGTGATATTACTTGAAACTTTTTAAGGACATAGAATAAATAGTTCGTGTGAATTGAAATAATTATGTCTACGGGCGAAATTTCATGTTGGTACCGTTTAACACTTCTAGGCTGCACTAAACACGAAATTAACATGCATTTTTATAATCACAAAAGCTTTTTTTTTATTTAGAATATAATATGAAAAGCAGTCATCATTCATTTACAGAGCCACACAAAAAATCAGAATATGTTAGGGGTTCTATTTGGAAGTTGCTCAAAGTGTATTTTATGTTTTGTTGTGCATTTTTCTTACTGCTCTGAACACTATGCGGTGTTCCTGCTATATATAGAAAATGTATAAGGCTACTTGAAGTTAAACAAATACGTTCGTTTCTAAGGCAACTGTGGGAAGTGCTTTAATGAAATTTACCATGGCCAGTAAAATTGCTTAGGAGTAGTAATTATTCCCTTAACCATTATATGAGTAAAGTACTGTTTTGGAGACCAATTTTCGAATCCAAGTTATAGTTAACGTTTTAAGGTTCTTTGAATAATAAAATAAAGTTTTTAGGGGTTTATCTGTGTATCTACGTGTCTGTGTGCTTGTCAGTTATCACCATATTGCAGGAAATTTAAGTCTGTTTTTTTCGAAGATCATATGGGGATACCACTTCAAATTTTTAGCTCGGATAAGTCAGTTTTAAAGAAGGATATCTGAAAGTTTTAATAATTTGAAATAAATGCTAAAACTTAGTGATAACCTTGTTCGATGAATGTAGAAGCTACAGTTTAACGATGGGTTGTTCTCGCACACATTCCAACACTATAATTTATTCTAGAGCACTGTTAGTTCTCCCCCCCCCTCCTCCTTTTTCTCTGACACTCTGTTTGTAGTGAAACTTTCTCCAATACGTAATTACGATTAAATAATAAAAAAAAATACCATTTAAGAAAAATTATAAAAAAAAAAAAAAAAAAAGTGCGGATAGTAACATTGCTCCGGAAAAATTAAAATGTCGGCATATCTGAATGTGTATATGAGCCAAATAAAATTGTTTCTAAATGTTTAAATATAAACTGAAAACTATTCATAAAAATTTCTTCTACTAAAATATACAGTAAAAGAAAGTACCGTGAGTGCCACATCAGATTATTAATTTTTGCTTGACAAAGAAATTCTGTATATAGTAATTTAAAAATGTTTGGGTAAAAACTAAAGAATCATGTTTTGTATGTTATTTTATAATTTTATTCTACAAAATGTATTTATGTATGAATAATAAGAAATATATTTAAATTACGTTTGCGCATCTTTCAAAATTTAGTTGTTATTTCAGCACAAAATATTTTTAAAACTTTTTTCTTCAAAAATATTTGGATAAATACGTAATAAACATTCTTAATACGATTTTAAACGATTGCCTCGGATTCAGCATTCTCCAAATTCCATATCATTTATAATGCTTGTCAAAAGTCAGATAGCTTTCATATTCTAAATTCTGAAGTCTTCCATCTTTATTTGTATAAATATTTCTTCGCGTAAATTTAATGTTTACTTACGCACAATAAAAATAAACTCTTTTTTTTTTTTTAACTATTCATATTGTTTTTTGAAAACAATTTAATAACTATTAATCTGCACTTTTTTTTTTTTTTTTTTTTTTTTTGTAAATATTTTTATTACACATAATAATAATGATAACAATAAATAGATCGATTAAATATCTAATTCTATGTTCTAATAATCTTGCATGAGATTTTAAAACTTATAAAATTTACAATATCTTTTTCTTTGAAATAATTAAAATAAAGTATTATTTTACAAATGAATATACGTATTTTTTCTTCTGCCAATTAAAAACTGAAACTGTATCATTAGGAAAAGATTAATTACCAATGGAAATGTGCTCTTTATTTCATAAAAAAGAAAAAGAAAAGAAAAGAAAATCTTATTTTCGAATAAATAAGAAGCATTAAGCCAAAATAATGGTATAGTTGTTAAAAACTTTTAAAGCTTTTTTTTTATTATTCGTTTTCTTTCTTTCTTTTATTTTAATGGATAACAAAATTCTCTATAGTTCTTTTTTTTAACAAATGTATATGAACTCGAAGCAATATACTATTACATTGCACAATCACTTTTAATTAAAAAAAAAAGTGAGTGAAAGATATTAAAATATTTCATTTATTTTACATTTAGAGTTATAATCTTAATATATACATAAGGAAAACTAGTATGTTGTAGCCATTACAAAACCTTCTTCTATATTTTCTTGTAAAACTTCACGTAATGTAAATCAAAACAATCATCATTTTTTTTTTGTTTGTTGTTGTTGCTGTTAAAAATGAAATTCCTTTTAATGGTAATGACAACTTCTTTTGAAAAATACATGTTAAAATTGTACACTCCTGCGGAGGGGGGGAGGAGGGGCAGTGCTGTTCTGACATTTACAGTTTTATCCTGGTTGACTATTATTATTATAAATATATATTTAGAGCATTACCTGTTTGGCAATATGTACTAAATTTAATAAACACCAATTTATGTTAAAGTGCTAATGTAATTTATCGAGCTGCCGCAAAATTTTTGTCACACGCAGATAATTTTTTTTTTTTTTTTTAATGAACAAATCGTGTTCTATACCTCTCAAAACGTGTAAATCTATAGAAAACCGGAAGTTTATTTTTTATTTATTTTTTCCGAATATGGTTCTTTTTTCTGTTAAATATAGAATAATAATAATAAAAAAAAAAAAAAAAAAAAATGATTGGAAATGTAGGGGAGAGTGGGGTTGAATGGGACGCAGGATGAATGGAACAATAGCAAAATTTTTATGTTTTGCAAGCACCATAAACTTGACAATTTTTCTGATATATGGCAGTACTGAGGTCATTCATAAAGTGTAGTTTCAGAATTGTGCTATCTATAGAAGGGCAGAAAAAAATTAAAGTGTCTTTTTTTTGCTCCCAAAGTAAGTTCTTACTGATTCAATTAGGTAGTAGTTAAGAAATTAACTATTTGCTTAAAGTTAATATCTTAACTCTTTTAACTCTCGTTAACTCTTTTTGGTGAAAAGGCATAATTTTATTGTGTTTATGATATTCAAGAAGAATATTGACAATTGTCCTTTAAGCCTATTTTCTGTTTTATATGATCATGTGGTAGTGGGGATGAATGGGACAGTTTGAATGGGGATGAATGGGACATTCCCCACTATGTGCTAATTTAAAATTGTACACAAGAATTATATTAAAACAAATCGTAAATAGATTTTCAATATTTACTATAACCTGTAGTTCATTACTTATAACATGGAATTATAAAAGTAGAAAAGGATTTAGAGAAAAATAGATTGAAATTAATTGTTCTGATTTTTGTTTATAATAATTATGATTCAAAAAATTATAAGTTATAATATTCAATGCAACTTAAATCAATAATATCAATAATTAAAAAAATAAATAAATGAACTAATAATATGATTAAAATCACAATTTCAATCAAGCTATTTAAATAAATCCTGGTGATTATTAATGTAATACAGAATAGAAGGCTGATTTTTCCCGATCAGTCGGAAACAAAAATTTATCTGGATAATTTGTACTCTATTATAATGATTTATATCTTTCTAGTATCTTATTTATTTATTTATTTTTAGATTAGATCTTATTAGATTAAATTACCAAAGCCTAGAGCACTAAGAACTGTGCTAACCAAAGGACTAACGCCTTTTGATATTAATTTGAGTCAATACATCAGTTTATGTTAATTTCAGTAAATTCATAGTGTGTAGTAAAATCACATAAACCAATTTAACTTTAAAAATTTATTTACTTTCCATTTAGTTTTCTTTTCCTTGTGAACTCCAGCCCTGTCCCATTCATCCCCATAGGTGGGGATGAATGGAACAATGCACATGCATGTAAAATATATATATATATATATATATATATATATTAATTAAAAATGGTAGTTTTTTTTTAAAGTTAGTATGTTTATATGTAACTGATTACTGAAGTGTACTTATGAGCAATTTTACAAAATTCCGAATTACATATGGTGAACGTTATTGATAAAAACATGAAAAATGTCCCATTCAACCCCACTCTCCCCTACGTTTTCTTCAAGATATATTTTTTATTTTTCGGATCTGGTAGAAGTAAAAGGATCTAAATAATATGTTCTTCTAAAGAATTGGTTTAACAAACGGAATGCACAAGATATAAAATTTGCAATATTAATCTTTATTAATTTGAATTATTGACAATTTTGAATTATTAACTAATAATTATTTTGATAAAAACAAAATTTAGTTTAAAATTCTACAGCCAATAAGTGAAACATTCTGATACTTACTGAGATGATAAACCAATTCAGTTGAAATTTTATTTTTCCAACTGTGTGAAAATAATGCCTGGACCGGGAGTCGAACCCCGGATCTTTGACTTACAAGGTCAAGGCTCTACCAATTGATCTATCCAGACCGACAACTGGCCGGAATTACTCACTCAGACAACCTTTAGGCAGAAACATCTGGTCTATCATGTAGATAGCTCGACAGAAATATGCCGCAGGTAATGGAAAACACTGTTAAACAATGGGAGAAAGAAATACAATTTTTATTTATTCACCAATTCAGTATTTAAATTCATTAAAAAAATGTTTTTAGTAGTCACATATATGCATATAAGTATGTAAATGTTTATAAATATATACATATACTTGCACGTGATAGCTTAATAAAGAGTTGTAATAAAATTTAAGCATTTTGTTTAAGAAATATTAATATTAATTTTTTTTTTCTCTTTTTTTAGGAATCGATTTTAAACAAAAGATAGTGAATCTGGATGGAATGCCTATAAAACTTCAAATATGGTAAGATTATTATTATTATTATTATTATTATTATTTTTACTTGTTTTGTTTAGTTCATGTATTATTTCTAATTATTATAATCAGGAATACTGGGTATAATAATAATAATAGTAATAATAATAATACTGAAAATATTTATAGTGATCCAAAATATGCTGCGGAAATGCCATTTTTAAAACTGGTTGAATCTTAATTTAGTGGATCCTGATTTGATGAATCTATGATAAAGCGAAAATTTAATATAGTTTCATTCTCATACAAAATTGTAATTTTATAAATTTGTGGCATAATAATTTCAAGACTATTTTTTGAAAGATACTCACAAATGAATAATTAGTAAGAAATACTTCGATTAGAATGAAGTATCAAAATTACTTCGTTATTAAAGATATCTAATTGAACTGTGATAAAATATCCCATCTATCTGTTATCTTGCATATTATAAAGAAACAGAAATACGTATAGCAATTTTTTAACCCTTTACCGTACATATGTTTCGCACTGAAAACAAACATTTGGCATCATTTAATGTTATTTATGCAACATTTTTTTGGTATTTTTTCCTTCTTTCAATCGATAACATTTGTTTCTTCTTTGTTCGGCCGAAGCAGCACACAGAAGAAACACTCACTACTATTTTGAAATTTAAATGATATTTCAGAGGAAGCCGAATGTAGAAGTCGTGAAACTTAAAATATAAGTCGTGATATTTAAAATTTCTTAATAGGCATGAGTATACGTTGCTGCTTTATTGATGCACTCATGTCTCGATTTTTCTGCTGATGAAGAGACGTGCCGCTATATTAATCTGAAAATACTGTTGCGAGTATTTTGCAATTCATGGTGTAGAAAAAGTAAGAAAGTACTTACTTAGAAAGTAATTAAATTAATTAAATTTGGTTAACACATACATTTTTCTAGTCAAATTTTTTCGAAGATTAACAAAATTAATTTTTTCCTTTTAACATATTTATGGTCGTCTATCTGTCTAATAACTATTTTTGAAATTTATTTATCAATTTTCAAAAGAAAATATGTAGTGGACGATTAAGAGTTAAATAGAAATTACTACCTATTTATTTTTATTTATTTTAATCTCCATCTTTTGACGATAAAATCGTATCACTATGAAAGGAGGGGAAAAAAATAAAAAATGAGAAATATGTTCTAGCGATATTTAAAATGTTCAGAAAAATCTGATTTTCTCTCTCTCTGATCAACCTAGAAGAAGAAGAACTGACTTATCGACTTAAGATTTAATTAAGAAGTGAGACTGGGAATGGATTAAGAAATAAATTAAGGATTAAGAATTGATTGATATGGATTTTAATTGAATTAAGTTCGTAACTTTAATTTCTGAGAAAAGGGTTGCATGTATCATGCGTGATTTTTTTTATAAGTGAAGAACATTTGAAGAATGTAAGCATTTAGGGTGAGTGCAAATAAGTAAAAAGGAATTTATTAAAATATTATCATAATGTAATAAGTAAGAAATATTTAGCATAATGTAACGCGAAAAATAAAAATATTTTATAAATTTCAACATTTCTACAGGTTAAATTCAATCTACCAGTCAGAGTCATTTATGTCTTTCTTTTTCTTTTACAGTTACCTTGATTATTATATTTTTATATTAACTAATGCAAGATTTTATACAAAATATTATGTTTTATACCGTTTATCTAGGGACACAGCTGGGCAAGAAAGGTTTCGTACATTAACAACAGCTTATTACAGAGGAGCCATGGTAAGTTTAATTTTTTAGTACCATAGACCTGTTTACAATAAATGATAATATGATATAGTTTTCTTCCTGCTTCATTCTTTGATTTTAATCTACATTATATGTAGATATATGAAAGTCTACAACTTTAGAAAAAAAAATCTTGTAAAATTAAAAAAAGATAATAATAATAATAATAATGTTAGGGGGGGGGGGGGATAGTCTTCTAAAATTGAGTCACAAAACTAAATCTGTATCATTAGATATTCTGAGATATTAATTTTGCAATTATTGTTCGAATTCTAATATTTTGATTGCCTTATCTAGCTCCAAATATGTTACGAGTTACGAGAAGAAAAGTTAATAAAACATTCAATAATGTTTAGATTACAGCGTTTTATCAGATAATTTCATTCTTATGAATTTGTTTAGAATAATTCTGCGTTTTTTATATTTTTAATAACTTAAGAATGAATAAGTACTACTAATTGCTATTGTTTGAAATAAAACTGCGGCACAGTTTATTTTTCCTTTTAAATTTGAATTGAACCCAGCGTTAAATTTAGCCTTAAGTTATGTGTTTAAAAAAGAATTCACTAGAGTTAGAAGTTACTTTCTAATAAGTTAATTTTTAAGATATGTAAGAAAAGGTAAAAAATAAAGTCAAGTAGAAAAAAATGTGAGTATAATAATATTTGATGGTATCAGTTGTTAAGGAAATTGTTTACCGATTGCTATTTCTTTGGAAATATTGTAAATGTTAAAATACATATTTTGAAAATCAGAAAAAAAATGTATATATATATATTTATATAATAAAGTAAAACTTTAGGTATGTTTCTGATAATTCTCCTTTCATTCAATTCCTCTATTAGTTCACACTCTCCCTATATATATCTTGTACAAATCTTGCAAGCGATTTTTAACTAACTTCCCGACTGGCTAGAAATTTGAACTTTTCAGGATTGCTCAGAACACGGTGACAACACAATACTTCGAAGTCCGATTTTCAAACTTTTTTAGTAGTTTTCTTATAATTTATTAAAATATGAAAATAATAACATCCTAATAGAGTTAAAAGAGCCGTTAAAATATTATCCATATTAGCTGTAATTTAATTGTTGCCAAAACAAATTTACGAGTTCATTTTCTTTCGACATAAAAATAAATACGTTTAATTAAACGTGAACATTAAAAAAATATATAAAGTTAAATTATGCATCTCACAAAAATTGACGTCATTATCAATTTAAAAATTTTATGCACATTGATAAGAGCTCTATGATTTATCAGAAAATTTGAAACATGGTATCCGCGATTGTAATGAAATGCTCGCCCTATGGTGGGCTAAGGTGAAATTACAATTAACATGCTTTAATTTGGCTTTCATCAAGCCGCCATTGCTTGCCGATGTTTAGTTTCACATATATTTATTGAATAAAAAGGAATAAATCCGGTAAAAAAGATAACACATACTGTTGTGTGCTACAGTGTAACTCCAAAGGATCAAGAAATCCAGAATTAAGATTCCATTTATTTCAAAATGACAAATTTAAAATTTCAGTTGCTTCGTCTAATGGAAGTAAAGAATTAATCAGATGATTTTAAACTAATATTTGTTCAGCTTCAGTTACTTCCAATTGAACTTTAAATAAATAGAAATATTTTTTTCCAAAAGCAATCAATTTTCCATGATGTAATGGCGGAGAAATTATAGTACGAATATTAAGTAGAATAACAAAAAGAACAATAATAAATACACGTGGCTATTATATTTACTAACAACAAAAGCTGAAAAAGCACCATCTATCGATCATTACAAACGCGGATATAAAAAGATTTTTTTTATCTTATAATTATTTTTATTTCATTTTGCACACAATTCAAAATTATTAAAAAAAAAAAAAAAAAAAAAAAAACATTTTCGATAGTGTTTGTAAGTAGGAATTGACTTTAAAAAATTTTCTTTTATATTACTTGTTTTCAAATTTTGTTTATTAATATCAAAGAAATTTTGCTTGATTAATTTCACATTCAAACCAATGATTAACTTAATTTATTTTATGTACCATACATATTAGAAAAAAAGAAAACCAACACATATTTTTTCAAATTACAGAACTATAAATAAACAAGTAAATGTGAATAAAATTAACAATACAGATGATAAAGAAACGGAATAGTAAAGCAATAAAATGAAAAATTAGTGTAAATGTTTATTTTTAAACATTGAGTTGATTTCTCTACCTAGGGCGATAATTTACAAATTATTTTCTTCCTTTTATTGATGGTATTATTATTTATTAAAGTCGTATTTTTTATAATAATTTTTCATGAAAATATTTACTATAAATATACTTATCCTGTCCTGATAACTCTATAACCTATGTTTTATTTTTATTTATTTATTTTTATTTATTTTTTTCTTGTAAAAAAAAAAGGCTAGAATATTAAAAAGGTAATAATATTACTTTGCTTTAAAAATGCTTTTATAATTCTGACAATTTTGGACTAACACACCCCTTTTTTATCCTAGGGAATTTTAGTAATGTATGATGTAACCAATATGGACTCTTTCAATCACTTATCTTATTGGTTCAGAAATGTTGAAGAGGTAAGTTTAATAATGATTTTTTTTTTTTTTTTTACTGAGGACTATTAGACTAAATCTGGGATTCTTATGGCGTCATTTTTCGATAGTTGGACATTTATCGGAATCTAAAATTTATCGAAAATATAATTGAATAATTTGAAAGCGATGTTATAATTTGAAAGAAAAAATAATAATAATAGTCCTCCTTCCTAAACTAAATTCTGCTTTTGTCAGAATTTCTTTTTTTTTAAAGAAAAAGAAAAGAAAAGAAAATTAATAATAATTAGTATAGAAACAAACGATATCGAAAAAGTTTTTTTTTTAAGTTTTGAGTCACGCGAATGCATCATTTCACGCTAAATTTTTGAAAAATAGCTTTTATATTTATAATAATGGAATAGTATGAAAATATAACTTATGGCATACTTGAAATAAGAAATGTTAAGTTGTATTTTTTAAAGATGTATTTAGTGTTTGAATGATTTTTTTTTTTTTTTTTTTTTTTTTTTTAAGAAATTGTTACCGCTTTTTGGATTGAAAAATAAATAAATAAAATAAATTGGATTATTCTATTTTTACTTTCTTCTGTATTCAATAGAAGAAATTATTGGATTCATAAACAATATCAACTTCTTGTTTTCAATGAACTCACACGTTTTGAAAAGTTCAGAATACGATTTTTAGAAAATATCTGTCTGTGTGACAAAAATTTGGTGGCAACTGTATCTCCCACAGGAATCTAATGCTGATTTTTTTGTTTTTTTTTTTGTAATTTGAGCATTAATTTATAATGCTCGTCTAATTCCTAAATACGACTGACCTTAAAGAAAGTACAATCGATGTTTGCAAAATATTACTATAGATCTCTAAAATATTTCTGGTATTTTTAAAGAATTTTCCCTCGTGATATCAGTGGTACTCACTAAAAATTCTTTAAAATTCAAAATTAAGTACAGAAGGGAACTTAAATATTGCCCTTCCGTTTCTGCAGCAACATATCAAAATATTGTTAGAAACTACAACCATAATGTATATTAAATATTAATAAGGAATTATTAGTTTTTGTATAGTGTTAAAATTTAATATGATATTACAGGCATTTAATTATAATTCTTATTAATCGTAATTTTTAAATATAGTTAACAGTGAAATATTTTATGAAGGTAAATATTATTAATGCGAAAAAACACAATTGAGACAAAATGAAAATCTTGCATAACAATGTTTAAAATTTACTTTTTGCTTAAAATAAATAAATAAATAAATAAATAAATAATAATAATAATAATAAATCCTATATTTTAATAATTTAGCTCTGACTGCGTTCTAACTGTATAAACACAAGCCTAATATAATATAATATGCATATTTCATTGTTATGTTACATATTTAGTAAGTGATTAAGACTATATTATTTTTTTTATATTAATTCTTTATATTTTTTGTTTCCAGAATGCTTCGCCAGACGTAGTCAAAGTGTTAGTAGGTAATAAATGTGATAGCTCGAACTTACGAGTCGTTGATGAAGAACAGGGAAGAAAAGTATGTATAAACCTTTCAACATTTAGAGTTATTAAAAAAGATGCTAAATAGTTAAATGATTAGAGAGACATTTTACTACGATTCAAGATAGCAATTTTGTCATAGCCGCAATTTTGTCATCTACAAATGTCGCCTAAAATTACACACATGAACGACGAGTTTGTAGCTCAAAATATTTTTATAAACCTATATATATATTACTTCCTGTTTATACTTTAAAAGAAATGGAAACATATATACTTTTATATCTTCAAGATGCAGGTAAAAAAAATAATTTTAGAAATCAAAATCCACTTTTTTGAAACATGCTTCTATCTCCAATTATTGATGTTTCTTTGGCAAATATTAATAGTTCAATAGTCGAATTCAAGATTTTTTTAAATTCAAGTTTATGTATCAGTAGTATTTTGATTCTATTATATTTTATATTTGATTCTATTATGATTTATATTATATTGCATTGTTGCCTTTACTCTTCCTATTATTTATTTATTTCATTTTATTATTACTGTTATTATGGGAAGGGTCGTACTTATTTGTTGACATTTGAAACAATTGTTGTAGGTTTTTGCAAGTTATGATTACTTGCTCTTTTTTTTTTTTTTTTTTCTATCTTTCAACAGTAATTTTTAGTACATATTGCTACAAGATGATCTGTTTTGCACAATTTAAATGTTAAAATTAATTACTGAAATTTAACTTTTAAAAACGTTAACGAAAAAAAATACATAGGCAGCTTGTGTACATAGGCAGCTTGTGTTTAAAATGTCTTAAAATTTCTGCACTGTTTCTTTTATATGAAAGCATTCATGTATGCTTAAGGAATTGCATAGGTTTCGAAGACTTAAGAAAATAAATCTCTCTTATCAGGGCCCGAAATTTCAACTCAGGTTACACTCGCGAAAAAAAAGTTTTACTCGCCACAAAATAGGGTTGTCATTTTTCTTTTCTTTTTTTTTTTTTTTTTTTTTTTTTTTACGCATTTTGGATTTTTTATTTTTCCTAACTATTTGAAAGGTTTTTACAAATATGTCTAAAATTATATATATTAAAAATGTGTCATGTTCCATAATCACCTATAATTAAAAATCATTATAATGTATTGTATTTGAGATTTGAAAAAGGCTAAAATATCTAATAAGATAAATGCAAAGAGTCATTAAAGAAAATAAGAAGAAGAAAAATTCTTTGTTAAACAATATCCTGTGAAAATCTTTTTATTATGAAAGATTAAACTTCCTTATTTATCTATTTATTTAATTAACTTTTTTAATTAGACACGTCTTTATTTTATTTTTGTAATCAGACGGAATGTCGATGTGTATAACTTGTTCATTGTTGTCATTTGAAATAGCCATTTCGGAATAACTTTTTCGATATAATCGTTGCTTACAAGTCATTACAAGTGAAAACCATTGGCGTTTCAGTAAAAAAACTGGAAAATATAAACTGTTTTTTTTATTTTTATTATCATTATTCAACAAAATAAACATATAGGCAGTATCTTTAAAAGGGCTCGAGCTCATTTTCATGTGACAACACCGCATAGGCAAACTTTCGCATATCTCTTCTCTCGGATAGTGGGCGAAGGGCAAAGAGGCTCTCTGCTCGTCTATTCTCACTCTGCTTGGATAAATCACAGTGGGAGAAACGAAACTGCCGAAGAGATCAAAATTTTATGTATGCACTAAGCATTTTTCCTTTCCCAGGCTGCGGCGATCTTGGGCAGCGTACACACAGACTCGGCTCTCCGAGAATC
This sequence comes from Salticus scenicus, assembly GCA_963930645.1. NCBI lineage: Eukaryota > Metazoa > Arthropoda > Arachnida > Araneae > Salticidae > Salticus > Salticus scenicus. The sequence goes on from OZ005648.1 coordinate 285,544,797, forward strand.
TAAAGAGGAGAAGTTAAATATGAAGTTATAGAATGGCAAGATTCTATCATATTTAAATCTATAAAAAGAATGTTTTCTATCACCATATCGTGTAAGAATTCTATCTATAACAAGACCAAATTTTTACTCGCCACAGTAAAAATTCCACTCGCCTATGGCGAGCTGGCGAGCGGAAATTTCGCGCCCTGCTCTTATTATATATAATAAATAACATTTTTCTTCAAAATTTTGGGCATATAAAACAGCAACATTTTACACAATATGTTATGAAATTTTCATTAAAAAATTTGAAAATTCAGGAGACCCTTCAGAAGAGGGTTGGACAAGATTTAACAAAAATTAATGTACTGATCTTATTGAAATTTTGTACACATCTTCAAAATAGAATTGACTAATGCTTAAACGAAGGTTTATTATTATTATTATTATTATTATTATTTTAAATAATACTTCAATTTTTGGCAGAGTCGTATGCAGTATAACTTTCGGTACATTTTACTATATCCTTGTAAAATTAGTTGAAATAGAAAAATCCTTCGTTCAAGGACTTATCAATTCTATTTTGATGAAGTGTGCTAAATTTCAATAAGAACGGTGAATTATTTTTTGAGAAATAATGTCCATCGCTTCTCTGAAGAGTCTCCGGGAACCAGGAACCACCAGCTGAATTAAAAAACTTTTTAATAAAATTTTTATAAAATACTGATTAAATGTTGCTCTTTTATATGCTCAAAATTTTTATTTATTATACTTAAAAAAGAGAGAGAGAGAGAGAAAATATACTTTTTTTTTTTAAACCTTCGTAACACTTTAATATTAAAATATATATTAAAATGTGTGACCGATTACATGTTTGTCTACCATTTTACATGTTTATACCACTAAATACTAACCTAGGTGCTCCTTTTCGGCCGATACATTTTCATTGCTAGTGTAAACCCTATATATTTCTAAAAAATTATTTACACCTGAAACAAATGGAAATATCAGATTTAGCAATAAATGAAGGGGAAGTTTAAACAAGTTATATATATAACTATATATAATCTCAATTATGTAAATTACGAATACATACATGCATTATATTGACATAGAGTTTGTAGAAACATATCACTTTTTTTTTTTTTTAATTATTTTTTAAAATTATGTAAGACGGACAGATTTATGCCAAAAAATATATATATATAGTTTTCTTCAGAGACGTTATCAGATTTGGCATTTGCAGCCAATTTTCAGGAGGCGACGATCACGAATAAATATTCATTAGAGAGAGTAGAAGAATCGATTATAATTTATATAAAAGATGCCTATCATATTAAAAAGAAAAGTGGAATACGTCCTTAGATTATCTGGCTGATAAATAGTAATATCTGCATATTTCAAGCAATTACAGAGAAAATAAGTTTCAAGAATATTCCGAACAATCCATGTTCTTGAATTAGGAAAAAACTGTTTAAAATAAATTTCAATACGTTTTAAATTAAGGACTTTGCATAAAAATCTCCATAAGCATTTCAATAAATATTACAGTTAAGCACACATATATATAAAGAGAGAAATGTGACAGAAAAACTGACTTAAACTCTAGTCAGTTTTTCTGTCACATTTCTCTCTGTCGACAAATATTCGACAAATGTTTCGAACATATGTCGAGACATTTATTAATTTCTCGACATATGTTCTCAAAGAGAAAAAATAAAGTTTATAGATCACATTCCAGAGGCCATACCCTAATTGCGAGTGAAAACAATGATAACATAAATGAAGAAATACACTATATACATTTTCATTTGGAACTAATATACACCAGAAATTTTGTTTAAAGATATTTATAAAACTTTTACGATAAATGCTGGAATTTTATACATGTTTTTATTAGGGTATGAGAAACCTTTTACTTATTGATAATTTTTTTGACATGAGGCTGCATGTAAATTTAAATATTGTAGTTCTTAAAACTGAAACTCCTGAAAAACTTGATAGATTTCATAAAATTTAGAATATTTTTGTAATATATGTTTGTAATTGTATGCTTGTATAAAATATTAATATTTAGGAAGTTAATGACGACGAAAAAGATTTTGAAAAATCTTGGGCACACAGTCATAAAAAACTTTCTTTTCTCTTTATCGTTTCAATTATCAGATTTATATTGAGTAATTGATAACTTTTTAAATATTTTTCCTTTACGACATACAGATCCTGCAGCATTCAGTGAACTTGAAAAAAAAAATAAAAAAAAAAATAAAATAATAATAATAATAATATGGACATTTTTAAAACCATTTTCTTCTATTTACAGAAAACTTAAACATGTTTCTTGAAATGAATGTGTAATACATGGATTCTTTTCCCCACAGATTGCAGAGAGCATGGACGTTCCGTTTTTCGAATGCAGTTGCAAAGAAGATGTGAATATAGATGAAATTTTCATGACTGTAGCACGAATGATCAGGGAACAAAGAGAAAGAAGGGTAAGTTAAAGAAGAATCCCGTAAATACGTTTTTGGATTTATGATTCACTTGAAATTTTTCCAAGATTTTTTTTTTTTTAATTATTATTTAATTCTAATTTCTCTACTGCTAGGGCTTCACTCTGGGTGAATTCTGCTTTCACAGAGTTCATTTATAGAGTCAAAATTCTAAATTCACCTTTTTAGCACGACAGGTCTTACTATTTCTTTCAATCTGCGATTCTGCATTGTCTCGCCACTTGTTCTGTTCCAACCTTAAATATGCCAAGATACCTGCCAATATACAATTTTACCATTTAATTTCCTAAACTAAACTATCTTAAAATATTATATCAAATCTGTAAAAAACAAATATAAATAAATATGTAAATAAATTTAAATAAATAAGTAAATATATTTCTTTTTATGTCGAGAAAAAATGAACGTGCAAACATTTTGCTTCTTTCTTTTCTTTTCTAATATTTAGGTAATATTTAATTTAGAAAATAAAAAGTGCACGTGGAGAATGAAATATAATGGTACTGGATAATTTAATTTAATTTATATATATGTCAATGATATAGGAAAAACTGCTTTAGCCATTTTCTTTCTAATAATAAACAGAACTGAAAACGGATAATGTTTTACCTGGAGTCATTTTGTACATTTAGACAAATTAAAAAATGTTTTTCCTTTTTTCCCCTCTCGCATTAAGCTAAAGGATATTTAAAATGAACTTGAGAAAAATAGTGCTCAAGCAATGGAACAGCTTAGACCTCTTGGTGAAATTTGAAATTTAGCACCGAACTGGCTCGGACGTTTCTCGTCAAGATGTTTACTTACGCATTTGTGATAATCATTTTAATTTATCGCCAAACTGGCAACAAAAATATAAAAAACACCAAGAGGCTCCTATGATAAAGCTATACCAAAATAATTTTAACAAATGAATATAGTAACCCATGCTAGGGAATGAAATACAGTTGCTGCATGCTTTTATGTGGAAGAATAAATTAAAGTAAGTCCTGTCGTACTAAATTAAATTCTGTTTACAAAGAATATAAGCAATATTTCCATGTTATTATTATTATTATTATTATTATTATTATTATCAAGGCGAGACATAAGCTCTTTTATATTTTTAGAAATTTTATCTTTATACTTTATTATATTTTGGATGAAGGTAAGCATTGATTGTGACCACATGCCATTTGAAGCATAACATTCTGTTATGTTTCAAATGACATAACACAATTTTTTTTTTTAATGGAAAGGCAGAATTAATTATAGCAAGTGCTAAAAAAAGGACCAGAAGGGGATTCGAACATGAGGCTTGTAGCATAACGTACCAGTTCTCCATTCAGCAAGAGTGTAAAGAGTCCAAACCAAGATTCGAACCTGAGACTTAGGGTATAATGTGCCAAGGATCTATTTAGCAGAGCGAAAAGAGGCAATGCTAGGATTCTAAGCATGTATATTAAAATCAATTCCACTTTTCCATTAAGCATATGTGAAAAATGTATGGTCGAAATTAAAATTATTCATTGTCATCTAGCAAAAATGAAATAAAGTAAAACTAAATTAAAATTAATTTCATCCGTGAGGTTGCGTCTGTGTATTCTCAGAACAGACTAAAATTTAGATCATTCTTATTAGTTGCTCAATTACTGTATGTCAGATATCGATCAGGTAGCTCAATTAGGAAAGACTGGTATGTCATGCAATTGATCCTAGATTCAAATTCTAGTCTATTCACTTTTCGCTCTTTAATTAATTAATTTCGCTCTTTAAAGCTAAAATTAATTCAGCCTTTCCGCCAAAAATATGTGTAATACATTACGGTTAAATTTGAAATTGATATGTACACTTTAACGTTGATAAATCCCGCAAACGAAGAGCTTAAACTTATACTTTACGACTAGTACGTTGTAGCCATCACAAAACTTTCTTCTGTATCATTCTATATCACAGTGCCGTCTACTCTTTAGCATGAACAAATATTTAATCCTAACTTCTCCCAATAAAGATTTTTCTTGTACAATTTGGTGCAATTTTAATCAACAGGTGGAAAATCGCAGAAGGTAAGTAATAGCAACTTGTCGATTTCTATGCACCCAAATTTAGTCCTCATTCTTTTTCAAGGTGGACATCTCACATGTCAAGTTTCGTGCATTTATACGCTATAGAAGCTATTATATAGCTTTCGCGAACAAGAAAATTGAAGCATAACAGCAACATTTGGACCGATATGCACTCAAATTGAATCAGCATAGTTTTTCATAATATTATATTATGTTATACCGAGAGGGTTATTCACTACTAATGAAGCAGTTTGGAGGAACTGAAGCCTCCATTACTTACTGGTTTCCCAGTTAAGTTCACTCCGACGGACCTTTATTGAAAGGAATAATAAAAAAAAGAAGATCATACTTTATAGTTTTTCATAATGATCATCTCACCTATTGAGTTTTCTGCAATTATTTATATTATTATTATTATTATTATTATTATTATTATTATTATTTGTAATGGCGCGGCTCTTGCTTCTTAAGCATTGATCGGAGAGTCGCCGAATTGATGACCATTTGTGAAGGAGCACCCAATGGGCACCGTCCGTTACCCCTAACAGAGAAGGAACAGGGTGAAACATCCATGTCTTGTCCGGGATTCGAACTCGGGCCCTACCGTGTGAGAGTCAGATACGCTAACCAGCACATCGTCCGTATGGGCGTCAATTATACAGAATAAAAGCAATTATGTTTTCTAAAATTATACAGAATAAAAGCTGAGATATAGCCTTCCCGTCAAAGGGCAAAAACAGGGCATAGTAGCGTCATCTGTTGGAAGATTTGCACCAAAAGTTGATAGTCACCAATTTATGTCAAGGTGCCATTAAATATAAATTTGTATGAAATTCTGTGAATTAGCTCTTGAGTTAGAGCTGTCACATTATTTTAGTCTCTCTCACACACAGATAGAGGGACACTTTCTAAAAATGGCCAAATCGCGACCAGGACATCAAATTATGTTCAGCGGATTCAAAGTTATATTATTTGCATTTTTATTTTAGTCTGCGCATTTAATACGTTTTCCTTGTTAATCCAAACAATTATATACTTTCTAAAGAAAGAAAAATCTCTCTCGCTGCAAAATCAATAGTGTGGACATAAAAAGATCGATTCTATTTTAAACGTTATACTAGAAAACATGTTTTCACTGGAAACGGAAATTAGACAAAACCAGATCAGGATTTGAAGATTTATTCCAGTACTTTTTAAGTCTAGATATTTGTTCTGTATTATTAAAGTTTTTTTTTTTTTTTTTTTTTTTTTTTTTAAGCTGATAATACGTTTTGTATGTTTTCACTCCAGTTAATCAGATTCTCCCTATTTGCTTAACAACTTTTGACAGAAGAAAGAATTAGCTCAGCTGGTAAAAAGATTGAAAATTGAAAATACATTTATTGTAACAATGTAAAAAAAAAAAAAAAAAAGAAAGAAAGAAAAAAAGAACCACTTTAAGATTATTAAACACTTTCTCACATCACGAGAATTTTTTTTTTTTCTACAATTTTTTCCAAGACCTACACTGACCAATAGATCACACTCGTTATTAAAAATTGTTTGAAAAACAACAATTTCTGTGAGAAAAATCCATTCTTGATTATTTTACATATGCAGCGAAGCATTGATACTTTAAATGCAAGGATCAACAATAAAAGTATTTCAACACATAATGCTACAGTATTCGAATTATTTTGGACAACTCGGTACAGTCGGTAACAAAAGCATCCGAACACTAGCAAAAATTCCTATATAAAAAAAGTAGAGTTAATACTGTTTTGTTAAATAAATCCTTGTCGAATCATGTTCTTAGACTAACTAAGAACATGATTCGACAAGGATTTATTTAACAAAACAGTATTAACTCTACTTTTTATACATAGGAATTTCTGCTAGTGTTCGGATGCTTCTGTTACTGACTGTATATGAACATCACATGATACCTGGTTCGGTTCACAAAATGTAATAAAACTTAATGAAGCTGAAACTACGTAATATCATTGGAAATGTAATTTACGTAATAATCTCCATTTGATTGATCTGTTCTAATGCTTTTATGAGGTCGTCTATGTAAAGACAAAGAGTATGATTCAGTAGAAACTCATAAAAACTTATCCTTAATAGTTTGTTTGATTACGAACTATTTATTTAAGGTATATGTTCAGTCATTTTATTTATTATTTGCATTTATTTGTATTCTGTTTAAAGAATGGAATAAAAAACATCATGTAATCAATTATATATTAATCAATTTAAATTATGCAAAGCCACATCTACTTGAAATAATTACCTTTGATAGGCGGGAACTATTCCTAATTTAGTTTTTCTGAAGCACAATATAAAAATAATGAAAAACGATTTGTAAGATAGCACCCTCAATTTGAAAAACATTCAAAAATTGTTTCTGTTCGAAAAAATAAGCATCTTCCTTCATCAGACGAATAAAAGTTAACGTGACAGAATCATGAAAACAGCAATGCAAGATATATGCTGCACACGTGTTCTTTTTTTTTATTTTTCGAATGATGATGCGTTCTTATATGTCATTCTTATTATTTCAACCCAAAACAATTATAGCGTGCTTTTGCAATTTCTGTTGTTTGCTTAAAATTTTTATTCAACATCATTTAATCCTAGTATTTCGCTGCTTTTTACATGCATGAGTAAAATGCTTAGAGATTAATGTTAAGCAAAACTATTAAAATCCCAGTGTATGTATTAATTTTCATTCAGAAAGCGGGAAAAAATTCATCGAAGGATTAAAAATTATGGATCTTAATTTGTGGTCTAATTCTGAACACTAAGACGAAGAGAGATCGTGCGACAATAAAAGCAAACTTTTCCAATAAAGGTATGCGAACGGGGGTTTATACGAGCGTGTACAGTCCTCATATGCCTTTATATCGAAAAATAGACAAACAAAAAAAAAGAAGAGAAGAAGAAAAAGTTTGTAATATACAAAATAAGCTCGTGGTATTAAATTAAATTCTGTTTCTGACAGAAATTTTTATGTTATTTTTTAAAAATGTTTTATATATTTTTGCAAAAATTTATTTTCAAAAAACTAGAAATATTCAACCAAAATTAAGTTTTTTTAATTTTACATCTTGCTATAATTTTGAAATAATAATAATTTTTGGTACAGCACACGACCCTCTGCATAAACTTTTAAAGTTCTTTTAAACAACATTAAAATAAAATAAGTTATTTATCTATGAAACTGCTAAAATAAATAATCTGAATATCACTCCTGCCTTTTTAATATTCCTGTAACATATTAAACATGGTCCTGTAATACATTAAATATGATACTACAAACTGGGTGGAGCATGGAAAGAATATTTTTAACCTTTGATGAAGAAACTCAGGAGTTGTCTTATCTCTGACATCAATAAAGATATTTGGGCGCGATTTTGAAAGGTCTCCAGTAATGTAATTTATTTTTAGACGACAATTAATTTTTGTCTCTCCCTTATCTTACGGAAAATTAATCAGAAAATTTTTCCTATTATTGAATTGTTTTTCAATTTACCTTTTTATTTTCTCTACACTTTATATATAAATATATATGTTGTTCTACCTAAAATGAATTTTTACTGTCTGTCATTCATATAATAAGCGAAAGAACTATTTTTGGATCAAATTTTCGAAACTGAGATTTTGATATATTGAGATTTTGAAACATTTTGTCTTTCTCTTATCTTACAATATTATTCAGGATATTTTCCTCATTATTGAATTGTTTTAATATTTACATTTTTATTTTCTGTGCACATTTTATGAACAATAATTTGGTGTACCACTCGCACGACTTTCTCTTACCCTGTTAAATATTATAAAAATAGTTTATAAATTAAGAATTAACATAACAAGTACTGCATATGAATTTAATTTAAAAACAATTTAAAATAGGTTTAGAAATACAGTAGCCGCCGCTTTATAAAATCACGTTTGTTTTCATCAAAATGATTTTATTAAGCGGCTGATTTTTATTTTATATCCGGCGAACATGCCCAAACTCAATAAAAGAGTATTCATTGCCTAAATATGGAAATAAATTCGCCCTACCATCTATTAACTAGCCATCCGTAGGAATGGAGTTTTTGCTACTTTTCATTCATGTAAAATTTTCAGATTTTAAGGACAAAATTACGTAAAAGATGGAAATTTTCTTTGACCTGGCATTGCTGTACCTATCTAGAAGTGCTACGTTGATGACTTCTGCTCTCCTTATTCATTTTCGCTTGCGATTCACTCTTCCGTTTGGTACAATTTAGGCACTAATATCATCTTTATTATTATGTTTACATGAAGCAAACTGAGAAATTTCAAGCTCGTCGTGGCTTTCCTTTGACTATACATTTGAAAAAAAACCGTCATACTTTACCAAAAATTTTTCGCTTTACCTTCAAAATAAAAACTACCCGCTTGCATATTTCGCAGGTAAGTTGCTTCAAAATAAGAACTACAAACTCTATTCGAATATTTTAAGACAGAAAAAAAAAAAAAAAAAAAAAAAAAAAAACACTTGTCGACCAATCATTTGAAGAATTCAATCATCGAATTCATAACTACAATGCATGACGGGGCATGTGTTTCTTTCATTTCTGCCCCCCCCCCTTTTTTTTTTTGAAACATATAATTTATGACAAAAATAATAATGTGGTGGCTTGCTATGTTTTATTTCTTTTTTTCTTTTCAAAAATCCGATGAGAAAATATAATTCATAGTTTAGTTTACATACATTATCCTTTTTACTGTTGAAGAGATTTTCTTTTGAGTTTATTAACCGGCGATGCTGATTTTATTAAGCGGTGGTTTGTACTGATTTGATTCTGGACCCAGATATTTGATCAGATTAAGCGGCTGATTACATTAACCAGTGATTTTATAAAGGGGCGGCTACTGTAGTTTTATTTGACAATTAATTCTGTATGAAGGGTTTTAATCGTCCATCTCATCCCAACATTTATAAATAATTCAAGGCTGTTATTAAATATTAAAGTTAATTTCAAATTATTTAGACAACTTCCTTCCGAGAAACACTGTTCGAAATTTACCAATCTTAATCAAACTCTTCAAGTGGCAACCTCGCATGAACTTCAAAATACAAATTTAAATCTACGGCATTTATTTCTTCTTAAGCTATGATGATAACACACATATTAACCGCTAAAAAATTGATTTTTGCATTCAGGGAGCCTCAAAATGCGGAATTATACGAAAAACAGAGCAGAAAATTGAAACATACATTCCTAAGTAGTTTTCGTCAACAGGGTAAAATGTAGGAACTAAAAAAAAATAAAAATAAAAATAAATAAAAATAAACGTAAGATACAATTTTCAAATCAGTGTCTAGTTATATAGTTAAACAGTTTCAATAAATAACTTCTTCTCTGTTTATATAAAAGCTTCACTTTAAGTAATTCAAATTATCACTGCTGCAATTTTTGCTTATTATTATTTTTTTCTTTTTACATAAGATAATGATTTAATAAAATGCAATTAATATATTTTCAACAAAATCTGGTCATTTTCTTTCATTTTTGTTTAATCTCGATCCACATCAGTCTCTTTCTCTCGACATACTCTCTCTGTAAGCCATAGATGGAAAAGCGATACAACACGTTATTCACTGAATACTTCCAGTGATTCCTGTCCTTTTAGGAATTTAGATGCATAAGTTGTAAAGGGAAAAAAAACTTTTGGCTTTACCCTAAAGGATAAAAGAGAAAAAGTTTTACCCTTTTTCAAATATACTTCCTAAAAATATTCTAAATTGTTCATGTCTTGTTAACTCTCTAACATGTTCTATTTGCAATCTTATTGCCTCTAAAAATCTTATATTTTAAATATCTTATACTGTTGATCACAAGAAGCGTAATAAGGAAAGCGCAGCTGACGTCATGCTCAGGGCAAAACATTGGTATTTCCCCCAATAGAGATTGTCCTTTTGCCACTCGTGAGTGGAAAAGATTGATTAAAAGAGTGTTTGTTTGTAAACATGATCTTTCCTTATAACACGCGAAATAATTAAAATAATGTATTAGATAGCAGTTAGTTTTGTTATACTTCAGTGCACAGAAAATAAACGAATAAAAGAAACTACTATCTTCTTTGGCAGAAATTATGTTCTGAACATATTTCAGCATTCACTATATTATTTTATTTTAATAATCATAGAAGCTACTTGTTGACATGGCTTTTATCGTGCAGGATTGAAAAGCGCTGCATCGCTGAAGGGAAAGATTCAATTACATTGAAAGCTCACTGCCTCAATATGTCAATTGTACAGTAAGGTAATTTCAGCTTCCAGTAAGTAATACAGAAGGTTCACTTGCGCTCTTGGGCTGTTTAGCCCACTTTTTTAATTCCTAAATAGATGCAAACAAAATAATAAAACCTATTTGAACCATTTAGTGGATATCATGATGTAATTGTTTCTTTCACTCTCCCTACGGACATAAGAATGAGTTTAAAATGCTGTACCATGAAAGGTTGCAAAGCCAAAATTTATCAAACTAACAGAAAAAAGCAACAAGTTTAGCAAAAATAATCAAACATAAATATGAAACAAGCAAGCTTTTGGATTGTCAGATTATTACAAAAAGTTCGAAGTTGCCTCTACTAAAATCACACAATTAATTAACATCACCAGAGAAATATTAGAAAGTAGTTTACTCTTTCATCCCTAAAATAATAATAATAATAATAATAATAATAATAATTTCTGTGTTATTTTGTTTTCTGGAATACTTTTTAAATACAATATCAATAATTAAAATTAAAACATGTGTGGGAACGCAGTTGACTATAAGTTTGCGATGAGGGAAGAAAAGGTTGAAGATTTAAAGGTTGAAGTTCAATTGGCAGATATGTTCGTGATCCTCGGAATCAAAATCCGTCAGTTGACTGGTATAGTATGTTCAGAATCCACTTCTTTTTATACATATTTTTATGAACAGGCATATTACTGAACTTGGCGATAATTGCTTGGACAAGTTTTAAATAAAAAATAAACATCAGTTAGTCAGTTATGGGAGGCTCGCTCAATTTCTTCTCCAAAATCTCTGGATTTATTAAATTTCTCGTCTTACGACTTTAATGTATTCAGATACTTTAATTATAGACAGTCTCTTGACTATACCTATTTTTACTTTCTTCTATATTCAATAGACGAAAGTATTGGATTCGTAAAAATTTTCGACCTCGGGTTTTTGATGAATTTACACGTTTTGAGAGCTGTAGAACACGATTTCACCATTTTTAGAAAATGTCTGTCTGTCTGTGTGTGTGTGTGTGTGTGTGTGTGTGTGTGACAAAATTTTGTGGCAACTGTATCTCAGGAACTACTGCACAGAATTTCATGCAAGTTGGTATGTATTTGCACCTTGACATAAATTAGTGCCTATCAACTTTTGATAAAAATTGTCTTACATGTTGCGTTGCCATCTCGCTTTTTCTAAATTTTTAACATGGTGATATAGGACAAAATTTTGTATAAATGTGAATAAAGAGAACTATTTTTTAGTAATCATTATGAAATTTACAAAAATTATTTATAATAGAGATAGTCAACTGGGAAAATTTTTTTGTATGTGTAGGAGCCTCGCCAACCCCCCCCCCCCTCGAGGGGAGTAAATTTTCAAGAGGGGTATCTTTCGAAAGGTCTTTAAAACGAATGGTTGAACTATAAATCTGTGATAATTTAAAACAAAGTTATCGATTTTTTTTTTTTTTTTTTACTTTTAGCGAAAAAAAACTTAAAGAAAAATCGTTTTTTTTTTTTTTTTTTTTTTTTTTTTTTCGAAATTTAAGCAAATTTGGTATTTAGTTGGCCCCTGACATAAACTAGTGCTGATTAGATTTGGGGATCAATAGCTCAGCAGGTGGCGCTGTGATCGTATTTTTTCTAAATTTTTAACATGGCAGTATAGGACAAAACTCCGTATAAATGTACATAATGAGAGTTATTCTTAACCTGTGATTGTAAAATTAATATGAATTATTGATAATAGTAATAGTTAATTAGTAAGAAAAATTTGTGCATGTGGGTACCCCCCCGGAGGGGGGTAAATTTTCAAGATGGGTATCTTTCGAAAGGTCTCGACAGTACCTTTAAAATGAATGGTTGAACCATAAATATGTGATAAATTAAAACAGTTATCGATTTTTTTTTTTTTTTTACTCTTAACGAAAAAAAATCGTAATTTTTTTTTTTTTTTTGTTATTGAGTGAATTTGTATAGGAAAATATAGAAGAAAGTCTTGTGGTGGCCACAACATACTAATTTTTATTACACTTTATGCTTGTAGATATGTATTTTCAAAAATGCTCATGGGACTATCCCAGCTATTATTTTTATTATTTTTATTATTATTATTTTGTTTTACTTTCCGAACATACATACGTAAGGAAAGTTTTGTAATCATGTTAAAAATTGAGTTGAGATTTTGGTGGTTCTAAACGCTTTAAGGTCCCCTGAGTTCATATTTTCCATTTTTACAGTGATGCATATATGTGTGTGTGTGTGTATGTATGTATGTGTCTGTATATGTATGACGTATGTGTACATGTAGGTGAATGAACTCAATATTGTCTAAACGTTTTGTTCGAATGAGCTGAAAGTTGGTACGTATATTATAGGTCACCATAGCACGAACCTTATAGATTTTCGTGAATCTAGCACTTTTAGTTTTTTTACAGGGACACAAAGAAGAATTCCTTATCATTATGGCCTAAGGGCTCAAATTTTTTAAAGTGCGATAGCGTCTAAATGCATTATTCGATTAAGCTGAAAATTTATATACATACAGATCACCGTCATACAAACTATATGAATAGTACTTATAGTGTTTTACAGGGATACAAAGAAAAAATCTTTATCATTCTGTCTTGTGGGTTCAAATTATTTAAAGTGCGATAGCGATTAAATGCTTTATTTGATTGAGCTGAAAATTCATATACAAGTTATAGATCACCGTCATACAAACTGTATGAATTTTGGGGGATCTTGCACTTTTTGATTTTACAGGGACCAAAGAAAAATTCTTTATCATCGTGGACTATGGACTCAAATTATTTAAAGTGCTATAATGTCTAAACGTCTCATCTGAATGAGCTGAAAATTTATATACATGTTACAGATCACCGTCGCACGAACTGTATAGATTTTGGTGAGTCTAGCACTTATAGATTTTACAGGGACATAACGAAAATTTCTTTATCATTATGATCTATGGGCTCAAATCATTTGAAAGGCAACAGCGTTAAATTAAACAACATTCTGTATACAGAAAAATTCTCAAACATCCTATAATAATATCCTCTTTTGTTTATTTAACGACTTATCTTACTTTAATTTATTGAACTGTTAATTTCCTAATGTTCGGAAAGTCGAGTGGTGTGTGTCACTCCTGATTTTATCTTTTACCAAGTCATATCTTGTGTGTTATTTAAACTTCTATTCATCTGGTACTTTTAGAGTTATCAAAGTCGAAAAATGCTTAAAAACTCAAATGTTTCTTACGAACTTTCACTTATTTCTCTTAATATTTTCGAATGCTACTAAATTATGACGTAGGTATTAACTCAAACCGTATATAATTCTCTAGACTTTATATAAAAGAGAATTCTCGACAGTAGATTATGTTGCTGGGAACATTTTTTAATTAGAGTTATCGTTTTTTAATTATTCTTGTTTCCATTTTTGTATTGGAAGACTTATAAGAAAAATTAATGACTAATATAGTTGTATAATAAATCTATTCTATTTGCTTGGACTAAAACTTAGCTTTTCTATTTCTTATATTTATCAATCACATTTATATATTGTGTATGTGTCGGTAAAACAAAGGATGTGTGTTCCTGTAAAACAAAGATTGTGTGTGTGTTTTTGTAAAACAAAGATTGCGTGTGTGTTCCTATGTAAAACAAAGATTGTGTATTTGTTTTTGTAAAACAATGATTGTGGGTGTGTCTCTGTGGTCTCTACCCATTTGCGCGAAGTGGTGAAAAATTCCCATTTGCGCGATTTTTCTTCCCATTTGCGCGAACAAAGTAAAAATACAAGAATAGTACGAGTTACATGCGTTATCAGATTCATACACAGCGAGGTAGAGGTGTCCAGTGATTTTTTTTTCTTTTTTGGTTTTCATGTGCGCGAAGCATATATATACGTGCGTGATACTGATTGCTGCGAAAACGAGTTGCCAGCGTTTTCAGATTGATGCACAGCGAGGTAGGGGTGTCCAGTGATGTTTTTTTTTTTTGTTTTTTTAAGTACGTGGTAGTGATTGCCGCGGAATCGAATCACGGGCGTTCTCAGATTTATGCATAGCGAGGTAAGGGGTGTCCAGGGATGTTTTTTTGGTTTTTACGTCCGTGGTAGTGATTGCCGCGGAACCGAGTTTCGGGTGTTCTCAGATTATCAAGTGAAAAAGGAAGAAATAACCTGCACGCCCGGTCCTGAAATTTCTGGTCAGGCAAATGGGATTTTTTCACCCCGTCGCGCAAATGGGAATCGCGCAAGTGGGAATAATTCGTTTCTGTAAAACAATAATTGTGTGTGTGTGTGTGTGTGTGTGTGTGCTTTCTTTTAAAACGATGTTTTTACTTATTGATCTAGATTTTAAAACTCGTGATTTTAAAATCTAGACAAATATCTTGACTTTATAATTGCTAATAAATATACATATATCTATTTTTTTTTTTCTTTTTCTAGGCGAGCAAATTTGATGAAATCGAAAGACTCCAATGGGATAAAGCACATCTCACCCAGCAGAAGCCGCAAGATTCCTACAAATGCAGCTGCTGATTGTTCTAGCCTTATTATTATTAATACTATTCATATTATAATGGAAAATTACTACAAAGGTGTAACTAAAAGAAATCAAGCTACTTCGTACTTACCAATAGGCTGCCGAGCTTTTACTGTTTACTTTTAAATACGTTTTCCACATCAAAATAAAACTAAAATAATACTTTTCATGTGATACGATGTAAGTCAGTATTAAGAAGAGAATGGAAACCCGAGCAGACATTCACGACTTAAAAATAAAATCAGTAAACTAGTTTTGTGAAAATTTTCACAAATTATTTTTAAAGGGAAATAATTAGCTAATTAAAAAGAGATAAATGAAACAGGCATGCAAAAGATAAAGAGATATTAAAAATTCTACTTTTGCATGCATTAAAAAAAAATTTTTTTTTTTTTTTTTTTTTTTTTTTTTTTGAGAAATTTAACCGTTAGCAAATTAAATGAATGAAAATAAAAATATTATTTTTCAGGCTTTTGTTTTCTTTTTATTAAAATGTTTGTAACATTTTTAAAAAAATTATTGATATTTAACAGGTTTAATAAATCAAGTGGGAAAGTTTTCTTTTTTTCTTTTTTTCCAGGCTGTTGCATCCGTTTTCATAAAAATGCCTCTGATGTTTAAAACAGGTTATTTTTGAGATATTCTGTAAAATTCTGTAGTTTCTAGCTGTAAATGTACATACTCAGCTGTAGTATTAGCGTAGGGGGTTATGAATGGCTTGCCTATATGTTTCAGCACATTAGAAGAGAAATCTTTGTTCGATTTAGAATGCAACTGTCATGTTAAAATGTTGAGCCCTATATTTTCACACTTGTATCTCACAATAAAAATGCAACAATCTTTGTACCATTTGCAGTTCCACCGAAATATTATTAGGTTCAGAATTTTTTTTATGAACACCTTTTGCATCGTGCAACAATCTTAGAAACATTTGCAATTTCTCTAACGTATTGCTTGCAGTGCAACTGTTTGTTGTATTTATTATGTTGATTGTTGATCCTCGTATTTTCATACTTTTACTTCATCATAACAAGGTACCAAACTTTGTAAGTTTTACAACTTTACTAAGGTTTTATTAGAGGCAGAATTTCTACGCAGATTTCTTTTGCTTTCTGCAACAATCTTCGCATCATCCACAATTATACATCAATGTTAAAATCTTTGAATATTTTGGTAAATGTCTTTGACGTGTTACATGCAATGTTACTGCTTATCGGCACTTATACGTCTCAGAAATTATTTATAATGTTAATGGTGGTATACGATCATTGAAATTTTTATGACAGTTTACTTGTCTTCAATAGTATTTAAAACCATAGTAATCCAACTTAAATATTATTTCTTTATACAACAATACGGTTATTTTTCCATTGTTTGTAAATCTACATCATTGGTATTAATGGCGATCAAATGTATTCTGACTGTTCTTGTTTAAACAATCATGAATATTCCTCGTCAACTGTTGTACAACTGACCGTGCAACATTAAAGTAGCATTTCTTGCTTCAGTAAATTGCAAAAATTTTAATTAAATCCAGCAACAATCATTATACATCTCACAAATTATTCAGAATATTAATATTGGAATTACTATTCTTACATAAGTTTACTTGCAATAGTATTTATATCCATAGTATAATAGAATTCCGCGATAGAACATTGAAGAACGACATCCGGAATCCCATTACTCAATACTTTAATTAAAATGAAGCACAATCACAATAGATATATACATCGCGCGCAGTAAACAGAACATAGTTGAATGTAGGATACATAAGACGAATATAACTTCTTACAGGCCACTACCTGTGGCACACAGGCATCTTACACGAAAAACGTCTACATCTTTCAGCAAGAACTGACGAACTTCTGACAGACTTCTGAAAATAAAATGTTTTCACTGTTTTAAATGATAGGGAAGATGGCTCAATATCGATAGGCTATTTAATATATTCTTAAGAGTTTGAACTTAGCGCGTTACAATAGTAATCGAACTAAAGTGCTAACAGTTGTGGAACTTTGCATCCTTCGAAGCGCCATGGTAATACAACAAATTTTCTTTGATAAATAATTTTGATAACATTCTTCTAATACTATCACGTGTGCTTTCACGCCTTAAATATAACTATAATAATACAAATGCTATTAAAAAAAAAAAAAAAAAAAAAACATGCAGAACAGCGTTATTAGCATGAGATTTTGTATTTAAATATTATGTTTTAGGGTATTCAAACCTGAATCTTCATACATAAAAATCTAGTATACAGCTTTATCATGATGGTACTCAAATCCCTTCAACTCGGTACATCAAAACAACAATTGCTATATCACTTGTCTCTCATATCTTGACTATAAATGAAATTTGCGTTTTGAAAAAAAAAAAAAAGAAGAGGAAGAAGAAAGAAAGAAAATGAGATATACTGAAAAAATTAATCTGACATGAATCACTTTAAAATAAACTAAATATAATAACTTTCATTTGCAGTGATAATATTTTTAAAAAACTATGGAATTAGTTTAAGTATGGTTAATGTCAATTTTGCCAAATACGATAATATTTCTGCTGAAAAAGATGTGTTGTTTCGATGTGTTTTTCAATTCAAAAAACATTGTAAGAAAGATTCTGGAACGTTCATGGATAATTTTGGAGAAATAATAGCTAAATATTTGCCAGTAATATTCCTTGAATATATCAGTAACCACCAAATCCTTCATTAAGAATACTACTAAATTTCTGAAATCAGGAACGTGTTATGAACAAAACCTATTATTCTCAGGAACCTGTTCCAAACTCATAAAAACTAAGAACGTTTCCGAAATATAAAAGTAACGTTATATATTTTTCTTTTTTTACAGTGGACGCTAAAAACCTTTTTTAATATTTTTAATTTTTTTTAGAAACACATTTAAACTGCGATGAATGTCTGCGACGGTTTTTTTTCATCTCTTTTACAGGCACATATATTTGTAAAAGAAAAGATTGAAACAATATGTTTAACGAATTTCGAAGTGGCAGCGCTCGACGCATTATGTAATGCGTTGATACGAACTGTTATACTTCAGCTGTTTTATACATATGCAAAATATCTCTGTAAATGTATGGATGCAAATCTTTTTTAGGAGCTTTTTTAGACATTTTCAGCATAATTGCAAAAATATGTGTGCAAATAGGCAAATGTAAAGTTTTAACAGATTGTATTTAAATGTTCATATTGTAACCTTTTTTATTTCATTTGACAACTGTTTAAAAAAAAAAAAAAGAAAAAAAAAGTAGTGAATATCAGAAAATGAAACTTATGAAAAGAACGTATTATTTGTAATTATTTTTTTCCTTAATACTAAACTATAATAATATAAATGAATTTATAAAATAAGACTTTTTGTTGTGGGGAGTATATCTTGTTTTTCTAAAAGAAGAAAAAAAAAAAGCGCTCTCATAACATTAAAAAATGTATTTGGGAAACTTTCTTTTTAATGTTAGAAGTTACATTTCAGTTACTTAAGATTTAGTTTTGAAAAATCAGGCTCATCGGATTACGTTTTTTTTTTTTTTTAAGAAACTTTCTGAATATTAATATATATAAATAAGTGTTCATAGTCGACGGATTTTATTATCAAAAAATGTTTGCACGTTTAATCACATTCATAAGCACATAAAACATTGTAAACACCTTATTTCAAAATAATTTTCGTTGTTTGTTGAATTGTTTGCTTTTTGTTGAAATAGTAAACTATTTGTATTTTTAATTAACTTGAAAAAATCCACTCGCCACGTGGCAATTAAATAAAATTAATTGGCAGCTTAAAAAAATTAGATAACTCGAGACATTCTTTTTTTTTTTTTTTTTTTCCGAACTTCTTAAGCACGGATTTTATTAAATATAGACGTAAAAAACCATTTTTTCAATAATTAAAGGAAAATTTAATCAAACAAAATCTTATATAATCACGAATTTTGGTAATCATCTTTATAATATTTATATATATTAATTAGTGATGAAATAATTGTCGGTTTCAACATCTGTTATTAAAATAAATAAATAAATCGCATTATTAATGGAAGACTTGGTGTGAGATTATAAAAACTAAGCAAATAACAACGTCTAGAACGCCAAAAATAAATAATAGAAAACAGACTGCTGTATCGGTATCATTTAACGTACCGTCTTCAGTGCATTAATCATCAGTGCACTAACCGCATTAACCGTCATCAGTGCACTGAAGACGGTTCGCTAAATGCTACCGAAACAGCTGTCTGCTTTCTATTATTTATTTTTGGCGTTCTAGACGTTGTTATTTGCTTAGATTTTATAAATAAATCGCATATTTCAGAAATTACTTGAAATTAAAAGTACTTTTTTAGTGTTCTACATGTCAGTGGAGAAACAGTAATCAGCCACAAAAATGTTGCGTCATATTTCTCAAAATGACCTTTTTAGGAATCTAGTTCGAAAGCGGATCCTTCACTAGAATGGTTGGTAACCTTTTATAAAAGTCAACGAACATAAAAATTACACAATAATCGACAAACTTAAAACGGACCCATCACAAAAATTGCGATATAAAAATAGACTTTCCATAAAAAATTAGGTGATTTAAAAAAGTTTCCTTAAAATATTCAGACAAAAATATTGCTTATTTCGGTAATCAATTGAAAAACTCATAAAAATGAGGCGAATAAGATAAAAGGGTCTATCAGCCACTGGCGAGTTACTTAAAGTTTTAATTTTCAGGTGTGTCTTCAAATGTGTTCTTAAGTATACTTTTTATCATAACAAGATCCAGACAGAATACTTCCACAAGTGTGAATAAACATTAGAGTTGCAGATATTCAGTTATTTCATGGAAATATAGTGTACCAGATTTTGCCCCCTTTATTTAAATAAAACATTCTAGAATAAAGCAAAATCCATGTATAGGTGTACTTATGCATTATGCGTGTTCAACCTAAATCAAATATGCCACCTTATCGAATTGGCATGCAGAGTTTATGAAGAATTTATTTTCTAAGCAGAAGTCTTAAGTCTCGATGCATTTAATCAGAAACGAAAGTTGGCAAAGTAATATAGAAGTGTTGAAACTAAGTAAGCACAGAACATGAATATTTCCATATATATATATAATGGCATTCTTTTATTAAAGTTGTATTATCGTGTTTTGTATAAATCTAAGCCAGGTGTAAATTAATTTGATCTTTTGTAAATTGTGAACATATGCAGTAAAAATATGCAAATTTTGTGTAATAAAATTACTGGAAGGATTAAATTACTATGGGCTCAAAGTATTTTTAATATTTACACATAATTTCAGTGTAATAATATCGTTAACTCTTTGGAAAACTTTATATAATGGAAATTTTATAGAAAAGTAAGATATTCATTTGCATTGTTATTATTATTTTAAAAATCACTAACTACATGCTTACAAAAATACTAAATAAATACTAAATGGTTAGAAAACCACAATGCATGAAAAAAAAACATAATGATTGATGTTATATGGAAATCAGAACTAAGTGTAAATTTCAACGTTTGGTCATAATGGAATGATAAGGGGCCATTTTTTAATGCAATGAAAGTGGACAAGAGGCATTTAAAATAATAGAAAATGACCACATTTATGAAAATGATTCAGCTCTACAAAATTCCTTATTTTACTATGAATTATTCGTATTTACTTTAAAAAGAAATGTCAATCTATTAACGTTTCAATAAATATCGATTTAAGTTTTTAATAATTTAAAATTTCATTCGTAATCAGGAACTATTATTATTATTTTTTTTTAAAGACTATTAACGAGTATTATTCTTAGAAAATGTGACATGCATATTCATTCCGAAAAAAGAATGAGACTAATTATCAAAATAATTGTCAAAATTATAAATAATCAAATGCAATAAACTGCTAAAAGGTTATCACATCTGACGAACATACTGAAATAATTTTATCTGACGTAAGAATCAATTTACACAAAATAAGATTGTGTTTCTAAAGTAATTTATAATTAATTAATTTATTATTATTATTATTATTATTATTTTCCTTTTTATTTAATTTATTTTTATTTTTAGCATATGCAATAGAGTTAATTTAAAACATTTTGAAATGTGATTATTCAATATATTCTTTTAAAGGAAAAGTCTTTTAAAAATTATTACGTCTTATTTCAAAACATTTTTACACTTTAAAAATACTTCATTGTATGTTTTGTATAATTTACAGAAATGAAAAATCAGATTTTCTGTTTTAACCCTTTGTCGGTCCTAATGCTCTAAACAGCGTTGCCAAATTTAGGTACTCTTTAATTCAATTACCACCAATAATTTTGAAGAGTGATATTTGATATATATAAAAGACGAATAACTTTTAAAGTGATTAGGTAACCGTTACAGTTAAAATTTAGTGATGGGTATTGAATAAAAAAGACACTGATCAGAGGAGTAAAATTAAATAGGACCGGCAAAGGGTTAAATTTGAATGCTCTTCGTCCCTTTAATAGGAATTGGAAGTCAGTTCTGTGCATGATTACAGAAGCAATAACAATGGAGGGGAATATTTCTCATTTGAGATGAAGGTGTGAATTTACAATTAATTTGTTCAAAAGTATATAACTTGTATGAAAAGGATGTATGAAACTTGTTCCACTGATGCACTCACTATAACTACAACTATACGCTGAAATTTTTAAACCTATGAACCGGCTAGGAGCTGGATCTATATATGTTGCGTTTTTGTTCTAGCATTTTGTTATGCTATTCAAGTTCTTATTATGTAAATGGTGATATTAAAGTTTTGTTGAATATTTTGTCTCTGTTCTTTTTCATGCTTTTCTTTATTTTAATATGGTAACCGTTTTCTTTTATACATTAACCCACAATTTTTTTTTTTTTTTTTTTTTTTTTAAACCTTCCAAAACATTATAAATAAGAACTTTAGATAAGAAATTTAAACTTGTTCGTCAGGACTGGAAAAGTTATGATATAATACAGAGGCTGTTCGCACATTTTTTAGACGATTTTGATGGAGTGTACTGAAACAATTTCACTCATATTTCGTGTTTTATTTGTTCAGTTTGATAGCCCTTGTTCTTAACTATCATTCTACATCGTAATTTCTATGATAATAATGCTTTTTACAATATCGGAAGAGGTATATTTTTCTACTCCTCTTGAACGGCCTTCCAAAGTCCACAAAGCGTTGTAGGTCGGTGTTTGGATAATGCTGATTTTAAGAGTCGAAAAATACAAAAATCCAACAGTGATACATCAGGAGATTTAGCAGGAATATCAGTGAAGGGTATGGTTTTAATTCCCGTTTTTTGTTCCATTTTTTTCTAGAAAAGCAATTGCGGATTGTGATGTGTGGCTCCTTCTTTTGTCTTGATACAGTTCAACGGATTGATTGCATTGTGGATAAAGATTTGGATTTTTATTTTTAAAAAATGAAATTAAAATATGTTCTTGGGAGTATTTAGAGCTGGTTTTGACATTTTTGTCACCTTTTTTTTTTTGCTTTTATCTTGCGCTTGTATGAAAAACCAGTGACAATCATAAATCCTTTAGAAAAACTTTCTTTTCATTCTCTGAACCATGTAGCAAAAATTTTTTTCTCCACTTTTGTGATAATAAATTGATCTTTTTTTATTACAACCACTTAAATAAACCCAAGATTCATCTATTGTTGCGACATTTTTCCATTTTTCTCCTGATAAATGCTTTTCATAACGGTTTCACTAAAAACTCTCTTTGGAAAAAGCGGAAACGTATCCTTCCATCCACTGCCTTTTTAAAAGCGCATTTTTGCATCTAAACAAAAATTCTAAATATCAGAAGATAAATAAAACTTCCAAAAATATAGTTGTTTTGAAAATAAAATTCTCCATGCAAACGATTTTTTCTTACTGCGAAATAAAATCGTCTAAAAAATGTGCGAACAGCCTCTGTATATATATAAGATGTACACGATAAACACTTTTTATAATAACCAGGTTTTTCCAAGTATTGGAAGAACTTCGAAAAACCTTGAAATGAGAAATTTATCTGTAAATCTTGGACACACAAAAAATGGCTGGAAACCCCTGGAAATTAAGTCCACATTTAAGAAATGAAAGATTTGAAAAAAGTTTAAAGCCGATTTTTTCTATTTTGTATAGATATTCAAATTATTAAATGCATGAATCAAATCAAAATTATCAAAAGCATAAATGTTGTACTTGGGACGAAATTTTTTTTAAGTTATGACATGTGTCGACATATACTTTGATTCTAGAGTGAATCTTCTGCAACCAGACTTAGATCTGAGACATACTGATATTGCGCTTAGTGCTAGAAGACTTACAAAAAATTGCGTTGCTGAAAGAAAAAAAAAAAAGAAATTTCACATAAATTATTGTGTATTTTTTATTGAAAATATACATTAGATATAACCATATTATAATAAAATAAATTAATCTACAGAATGGTGTCACAATCTAAATCAAATGAAATCAGAATACTAGAATGAAAATAAATAAATAAATAAAAAACTATGGATGAAATTCTGTCTATGACAGAATTTAGTTTATTACGATAGGACTACTTATATTTGTATTTTATCACCCTTTCAAAATAAATAAATAAATAATAAAATATATAATAATAATAATAATAGAGGGCTCTCAGTAAGATTCTTAAACATATATTTAAATAATGTATTGATTTTTAATTCCAAATAAATTAATAAAATTTGAATGCATTAATTGTATAGTATCTACCCCTAATTACTTAATACTCATTTACTAAATATTATAATTAGTAAAATAATTTTAATAACAATTTCGTATTTATTATCAATAATTATCAGTTTCAATTTCTTCAGAACAAAGCATAATATAAAAAAAAAATCTACAAACCAATTATTCGATATTTAAATTATACTCAAAATTCATCACAGATTAATTAATATTAATAAATTAATTTCTCAAAAGCATAATTAATAGCAATATACTCATCTTATAAATCGGAAAATAACACACATTTTAAATAAATTTCACAGTTTTAGTCCAAAAAATTTGAAAACACTAGCCTAAATTATCAGGAAATATTCAGCCAAGACCCGTTGGCCCTGCGGTCAAACTATGAACCCGAAGGTTGTGAGTTCGATCCTCACCGATGGGAAGTAAAAAAATATATACTTATATAAAATTTTTTACTGATTTCACAAAATATTTTAAGATAGAGTAAGTATCAGTAGTATAAAATGGTAAAATTGGATATTGGCAGGCATTTTCGAAGTGGACACTTAAGCGTGAATCCATTGTCCTGAGTGGAATATACTTCGTGGGGGCCTTTCTAAGAGAACATAGACTGAGTTTACGCGAGTATTATTGTTCAAAGCCTGACAAAGGTTTTTGTTATGCCACGAACAATGGCGTATAATTTTATGAACACTTTTCGAAGATAAAAAAATGAGCATAGGCAGAAATATTTTTCAGTTCTGCTAGAAGCTTCAGAAAAAAAAATATGAAATTGTTTAGAGGAAAGAAAATGTGTAGAAGAAAAAAATGAAAAATAATTAAAGAAAAAAAATCTAAAAGAAAGAAGAAAGATAATTAATTGAATTGAAATGATTAAAATGGTGTAATGAAAAGGAATATAAAGGGAATTCCCATGATTCCCCCCCCCCCTTCTCTCATTGTTATTTCACTAAGCTCATTTGAATTCTTACTTTCTGTCGTAATTATTTTAGGTGGCCATTAAAACCAACGTTAACTTAGTTTGTTATATTTCTGAGCATTTCTTACATTTTCTTTGCTGAAACTTTTATTTTAGTTTTTAAATAGCACGTCATATTAAGCATCAGTAACTTTTTGTACTCACAGAAGCGTCGATTTTAATTTATGAATTAATATTTTATTATAGTTATATTTATAACATTGCATAGAATTTAAAAAAAAAAAAAGCTATTATAGCCTTATATTTGTTCGTAAAGAAAAAAGGTTTATGGATGATGGTGGTGATGTACCTTTTCTACAAAAAGATTTTAAAAAATGACATTGCCATAAAAATAAAAAACTAATTCTTAACCTTACAATTTTGGTAACCTGGAAAATTAGTGTTTTAACCTGGAAAGAAATTAGTGCTTGCATTAACTTGGAAACAACCTGGAATTCTATTATAAAATTGAGTGAATACCCAATTTATATATTAGAATTCTTACAGTTTTAATTGGGATTTTTGCAGCTCGACTCTTTATCCCCATATAATTTATTGCTTTTAAGTAATTTTACATCATATATAATTTATTACTTAATAATTATGGTTATTTATAAAGTTCATTTTTACAGAAAATGATATGTATATATAAGGTCAGCAAACATTTTGTTCCAAAAGTACAAAAAAGGACCAACAAATAATATAAATAATGCAAATAATGTTTGGGATCACCTTATGCATATTACAATGCCTGCTTATCATAATACATGAAATGCATCGTAGCTGTATCATATAATAATGATATTTCCTTTAATTACGAAGGTCTGCGAAATTGCACTTTTCATTTTTTTTTCCACTGCTTTGAGTGTTTCCAATGTGTTTAATGCACTGAATGTAGAAGTTATTTTCTTCCTGTCACGTAAAGGTTTTTCACAAAGTAAGATGAAGATCGGAAGAATTCACACAGAGCCTGTATCAGATTAGAAAATGTGTTTCATCTTTACAAAAAGAAATCACTGATTCTAACATCAAAGCCAACGAATCCTTCGACACTGTTACCGAGCGCCAGTTAAAAATCCCCGAGAGTCTAAAAGCTGACTTTCTAGCTACCCCTCCTACCCATCTTTACTCACGAGAAGACCTCATACATCTAGAAGCATCAATTACCGAAACATTAAACAAATCTGCTGTTACAATAACAGACATTAAAGTGAAACAAATGGAATTACAAGCTCTAATACACCAGATCATAACAGAATCACATGAAAAAGATTAAAAAATACAGCCTCCAAATCCCTCCCAGCGCTCAAAGCCCTCAAATATGCGAATCCTAGTGCTTGTTCTTCCAAATGAATTTACTCCGAGGTTCTTTATAGCTCACCTGAGCAATTACTTTGGCTTTCCAAGAAATCTTCATCACAGAATAAAAACGCACAGAATCACTAAACTAAGGAACCAAACTTCCTCAAGAGTAATAATTCAGCTGCCTCTCCATCTCGCAGATATCGCACTGGCAGAGGGAAATTTCTTTTATGGACCCCACAAGTATATAATAAGACCCTTCACCGAAGTTCAGAGATGCTCCAGATGTCAGTTCCTGGGACACTCAAGTTCCTCATGCCACGAATCTATCCACAGCTCCCATTGCGCTGGGTCTCACAGCAACGAGAGCTGCACGAAAATCCCATCTTGCATAAACTGCATCCTCTCAAATCAGGAACACGGAGCAGAATTCAACACAGTTCATCCAACCTACTCTTCCTCTTGTCCCACCTATAAGACAGAATACGATAAAAAACGACTTGCCCTGGACAAGCTCTAGTCATTCCCCATCAATAAATAAACATGAATGCACCTTTTCTCATCTCCATTTCCACCGACCTATTCAAATTTCCAAAAGCAGGAATACCACCAATCATTTCCGCTCCCCTGGCAAGTTCCACACATCTACAATACCTACGCTACCAATTCCCCAGCTTAACCATATGCGTCTTTGTCATAACCAACTAAGTGCTTTTGTCATAACCAATTAAGTGCTTTCGTCATAATCAATTGAGAGACTTTGTCATAACCAATTAAGTACTTTTATCATAACCAATTAATAGCCTTTGTCATAACCAATTAATAGCCTTTGTCATAACCAATTAAGCTACTTTGTCTTCTGCCCTCTGTCGCGTATGATCTTCTATCCGGCAAAGTTTGCATTTTTTTTTTTTTTTTTTTTTTGTTTATTCAATAAACAACGGGAAGGCTTAACCTTTAGACACGGGCTCTTTCAAAATTCGCAGTGTAGTCTGACAATTGTCGTCGTCAGAGCCCCTCTTAAAATCGCTCAAAATTGCTGCATAGTGGTGAGCGGTCTCCTCCCGTCCTTGAAAACCTTGAAATCGAAACGCCGTTTAGAACTTTTTCTTTTATGCACTGTTGGTGATCTTGAGTGGGGTGGGGGTATCTGCATGCATCCTCCAACAATAATTTACTAACATGTTACGTTCCATCGTCCCTGATACTTCCTCTACATTTCTTTACTATCCTTGTTCTTCACTCACATGATGTAGATTTTCCGGGAAATATCTGAGATAGGAGTTCAAAAAGTGAAACTTTAAGCTGAAAAATGCCCATAGTTAAAAAAAAAACTTTACGCGATGGAAATTTTTGAATATTTCTTCCTTAATCAATATCCAAAAATGCACCAGAAAAGCACATCATCTTGAAGAAAAAAATTTCATCGCAGACCTGTGTTATCTACTATATTCATTGGCTACAATATTTCAAAACGTAGAAAAACTATTCCAAAATTCGGACTGTCCTCAAATTTCGAAGACAGATGTTTACTCTAACGTTAAGTTTACTCAGCAACCTCCCTAACAGCTCATCTTCTCCCAGGTCATTCCCAGTAACTTCAGGATATCCCATCTTCAGGATCCCAAGATATCCTGAGGATAAGGATCCCAAGATATCCTGAGGATACTCCGTTTCCATAGGATAAAAATACATCCCATGGACATCCATAGGATGTAATATAGATAATTGTGCTTGTAAAATAATGGACTGCATCTGGATTGTTAATTCAAAACTAAATTAATTACACTCTTGTCCAAAATTTAAGTAACAACTTATTTTAACTTTTTATTCTTTTGCGCATAATTTTTAAACAAATGAACGTATTATCAAAAAGTTTGAATGGCATGTCCGTTATCATATCATTAATAGAATTTTATATAACTTAGCATGAGTAATAATTCTTAAATTAATAAACTTAATTTTTCTCAAAAGTAAGCTTTGAAAAAAAAAAATGAAAATTTTCAACAATTTTAGAAAAAAAACTTAATGAAAAATGATGATAAGGATGCATAACAGATAGGTGAAGACGCACATGCCTTCAAATGTTAAATTAAATCGCGATTTTTCTTTCTGTACTCACTTTTCTTTTACTTTCATAACACACTTTTTGAAAAAATATAATTAATAATTTGTAAATTATGAGCATCAGCAGAATAATAAAAATGTCTATGAATAATTTTATAACTAACGTTTTATCCAATTTTCATATTTGTATGTACATTTTTTAAAAGGTTATTCACATGTGAAAAAAAGAAGAAAAAATTAAAACTAGAAAACTGAATTTAGGATGAAAAATCCAGTTTTATCAAGCACATGGATGCATGTGTTTGTATATTTACCTATATGTAATGCATCTTTATGACTATTTTTCTTTAAGTTTTCTTTTCAAAAATTGTTAAAATTTTTCATTTTTTCCAAAGTTTACTTTTGAGAAAAATTGGATAATTATTAGCTTAAAAAATATTATTTGTGCTAAAATTATTTAAAATTCGATTAATGATATGATAACGAACATGTCATTCAAATTTTATGTTCATATCTTTATGTACTTAAAAATTGTGTGCAAAAGAAAAAACTAGAAAACAGGTTGTTGCTTAAATTTTGGATATGGGTGTATTAAGTGATGTTTAATGCCATGCTGAAATATTTACAGCCATTTACAGAAGCTTAAGACCACCCATAGAAAAATCAGATTTAATGGAATTCCACAAAATAACATACATATTTTACATATAAAAGAACAAAATAGACTGTACATGATTATTTACTGTAATTAGAGTTAGTATTTTGTTGGACCTCTTTTGTTTTTAATAACATGTGCAATCCTCTTAGGCATGCTATAAATAAGAGACTTGCAGTAAGCTTTAGAAATGTATTTGCACCAGACATGCTTTATAATAGATAAATACTTGAAAGATAACATTTTGTTGCTTCAACAAGTGCCGCAGCAGTAGATGGTTTCTTTTCGGTGACTTTATTTTTTACAATACACCACAGATTCTCTGTTGGATTCAAATCTGGGCTGTTACCTCGCCAGTCAATTACTTTGATTTTCTGTGCTCTTAGATATTTCTTGAGAATCTTCGCCCTGCGACACGGAGCCCCACCATGCATGAAAATTGAACATTTATGAACACGCATGTGAAGCTTCAACTTCTCATGTAACAAATTAAGGTACCGATTTCCGATCATAGTGGTTCTAGGTGGCACACAATACAGACTAGCAGTACCAGATACACATATTGCACCTCATATCATTTGGCTTGGAGGATGTTTAAGTTTAAATCGTATATCTCTCATCATATCTTTTTCCCCTTCGGCGGCGAACACAATACAGACTAGCAGTAGCAGATACAGACATTGCAACTCATATCATTTGGCTTAGAGGATGTTTCACAGTTTGAATTGTACATCTCTCATCATCTTTTTCCCCTTCGGCGGCAAACACTTGTAGCACGTGAAGAAAATTGCTGCACACGACTCATCCGAAAATAAGACCTTACTCCACTGCTGTAGTGTCCAATTCTGATATTGTTAGGCGAAAGTCAGTCTTTCTTTTTCATACTTGGAGTAAGTCGAGGTTTACTTGCACGTTTATGGGATGATAAACCAAAATCTTTGGCAAAAGTCTTGAAATAGTACTCAAACTGACGTTGTTGCCTTTTGCAGCCATAGAATGTCTAATCGTATTGTAGGAGGTTCTTGGATCTCCTACGACCATCCTTCTTATCACATGATCATCACGTGCCACAAACCAATTGCACAGGACCTATTAATGCCCATTAAAATAGGGAACATTTCATAGGGAATTTACCTAACATATATAATTTTGTAAAAATTTTGAAAATATTTACGGACGCTGGGAGCGGGTAGACGGACAGATAGATACACAATGGAAATCAATAGTCACACTTAAAAAATGTTAAAAAGTGTTAAATCGTTTAATGTAAAAGAAAATGGAATTTCAGCAAATTTCCAATAAGAACCTTTAATGTAACGACAAACCGAAGTCATTAACACTTTTCAACTTTATTGGAAAAAGCGTTAAAAATATTTAGAAAGCGATAAAAACGATTAATATAAACGAAAATGTGATGCCAGCCTATTTCCAGTAACAACCATTTATTTAACTGAATATTTTTGTGTAGCCCTGTAAACCTAATGCTAATCATACTGTATTCTATGGAAAGTATTCTTTTGTGCATATGAATAGTATATTTTAATTTTATTAAGATTTGTGCAAAGTAAAGTTCCTCAAATTTGTTTTATAGAAATATCTCTCATAGAACGCAATGCTTAGGAATACTTTCGGGTGTCCTGCATACAAATCAGTGAGGGTATTTACTCCATTTTCATTAGGGCACGTCCGATAGTAGACTTGAATAATATATTTTAATTTCATTAAGATTTGTGTAATGTAACGGTATTAAAATATTGTTTGTAGAAATACTTCCTATAGGACACAATGCTTTGGGATACTTTCGGGTGTTCCTGTACACAAACCAGTTAAGACATTCACTCCATTTTCAATGGGGAACATCCGATAGTGAACTTGAATAACATATATTAGTTTCAAGAAATTCCATGAATATTTACGGGAATTAGAGCGCGGACAGACAGACAGACAAACTGGAGTCATTAATACTTTTCAACCTTGTTGGAAAGTGTTAAAAAATACACACAGTTATTTATATGAAATTATGGCTATAATTATTTTTGTTCAATTACATTTAATAGATTCCGAGATATATCTTTCAAAAATTTGTGCCATATATAATAACAAACACATGCTAAGCTATATATACACCAATGTTAGACTAACAGTTGTTATCATCATAACAATAATAATAATTATTAATATTATTAACTAAGTATAGCATATAAAATTCGGTGTAATTCAGTGTTATAGATTCTGCGATAGAGCTTTCACGAAAATCTGGTATAAACCGGCATAGAATCGCCAACTATTGATTCATATTAATGGTGTTGGTGTTGACCATGATGGTCGTTCCAAGTTATTCTTGCAAAGCTATGTATCCAGGATTTTTTTTTCGGGGGGGGGGGGGCAGAAACAATCACATTTCTAATACAAGGTTACCGAAAGAGAGTGATATAATAAAGTAGTACACACGCACACACAAAGAAAAGCACATACGCATACACAAACGGGGGCCCTGATTAACTTCATGTTAGGCTCCGGGAAACACGTGTTTTCGTAGGCCCGCCTCCCTCTCGCTCTGTGCACCAATCAGCACAAGTACATATATACCTGTTTATAGGACTAATATGGCAGAAATTGCATTATATGACACCATTTTTTTTTTTTTTTTTTTTTTTTCATTTTAAGGCATAAAAGGCAAAATGGTGTTTTCAGGGCCAGTTTTATGGCCTTCTGCTACTCAAGTCACATGCCCCGCATGCCTCTTGTTAATCGCCCTTGCACAAAAATCTTTCTTCTATATTTTCGTATACAAATTCCCTCAAAACAAATAACTCGATTAAAACTTAAAAAATAAATAAATAAATAAATAAAAAATTTTAAAAAAATTAAAAAATAAAAAAAATCGATAACTTTTGTTTAAATTATCACAGATCAATAGTTCAATTATTCGATTTAAAGATATTGACGAAATTTTTTAAGAGGTGCCCATATCAAAAATTTGCCCTCTCGGAAGGAACTTACCCCCAGGAGGAAAGAATTGCTCCTGTGTGTCCATTTTTTTTTCTACTTGATTATTACTATTATAAACAATTCTTTTTAATTTCATAATGATTCGTTAAAAATAATTCTCATTGTGTACTTTTATAAGAAAGTTTGGTCTATACCACCAAGTTAAGAACTTAGAAAAATACGGATGGCAACGCCACATGTTGGACGATTTTCACCAAGAAGCAATAGGCACTAATTTATGTCATGGTGCAACTGCATATAAATTTACATATAATTCTGTGCAGTATAATAGTTCCTGAGATACAATTGGAACAAAATTTTCCTCACACACAGAGAGACATTTTCTAAAAATAGTCAATCGTGTTCTTGATATCTCAAAACATGTAAATCCATCGAAAACTGAAATTTGAAAATTATGAGTCCAATACTTTCTTCTGTTGAGTACAGAAGAAAGTAAAAAGATTGAATTCATGACGTAGGATAATATATTATAGCTATAGCACGAAGGTGGATGAAATTAAGCGAATAAATATAGCGAGATTAAGGAAGAATGGGTTTTACGACGCTTTAGAACTCCGATATAGAAAAAAAATCTGGAGTGACTCCACTCGACTTTCCGAACATTGAGTAACTAACAGTTTTGTAGATAAAATAAAGAAAGAGGAATTGCTAAACAAACAAAAGAGAGAAAACCATAATAGAGTGTTTTTTTCTCCATATATCACACGAGGTTTTATTTAACGCTACTGAACTTTGAGCCCTTAGATCATAATGATAAAGAATTTTTCGTTTTGTCCCTGTAAAAATCTATAGATGCTAGATTCACCAAAATGCTTATAGTTAGTGCAACAGTGATTTATAATATTCATACAAATTTTCAGCTCAATTGAATAAGGCGTTTAGATGCTATCGCACTTTTAAAAATTTGGTCTCATAGGCCATAATGATAAAGAATTTTTCTTTGTGTCCCTGTAAAAAAACTGTAGTGCTAGATTCACCAAAATCTATACAGTTGGTGCAAATGCGACCTATAACATGTGTACAATTTTTTTGCTCAGATTAATAAGGCGTTTAGACGCTATCACACTTTTAAAAATTTGGCCCCATTGGCCTTAATGATAAAGAATTTTTCTTTGTGTCCCTGTAAAAAAACTATAAGTGCTAGATTCTCCAAAATCTATACAGATTGAGTATCTGTGACCTATAATATGGGTATAAAATTTTTGCTCAATTGAATAAGGCGTTTAGATGCTATCGCACTTTTAAGATTTTGGTCCCATAGGCCATAATGATAAAGAATTTTTCTTTGTGTCCCTGTAAAAAAACTATAAGTGCTAGATTCACCAAAATCTATAGGGTTCGTACTATGGTGACTTACAATATACGTACCAACTTTCAGGTTAATCGAACAAAGCCTTTAGACGCTAGCGTGTTCACAAACATACACACATACACACATACACACATACACACACACATACATACATCATCGTAAAAATAGTGAAAACGGACTCAGGGGACCTCAAAACGTATAGAAACATCAAAATCTCGAATTCGGATTTTTGACATGATTACAATACTTTCCTCACTATAGTGTTCGGAAAGTAAAAAAGGGAAGAAAGAAAAGAAAAGAAAGGACATAATGGGAAGATCCCTTAAACTGAATTAATGAGTTTTATAAAATTATTTATATGTGGGTTAGTATTTTTTAAACCTTTTTTAGGCAGAAATGTTTGCTTTATACAAGAGACTACAAGAAAACAACCATTCATCATTTATTTCGGTGGGAGGAGGAGTAAACCCTCCCTTTGCCGACGGCCTTGCACATAACATCACATTAATACAAATCATTCCTTTTTTTTTTTAATGAAACTGAATGACTACAAATAATTATTTTCTTAATTTGTTTATCGTTATACCCTAAATTCTCTCGTGGTTAAAGTTTCAATGGGTAAAATGGTACTTTTAACTTGTTTGTTCACACTGGCTGCTTTGAACGAAAATTAATCTAATAATTTTTAGAAAATTCGAAAATACATCCTGAACTAAAAGTATATTTCTTACAGGTACTACTTTTATATAACTTGGTTGATATAACATATTTTAAAGTTTTGAACTTTTTTGACGTGAATTATTCAGCTTAAGCATGCTCAAAAAATAAATTTCATGTAGTTTTATTGGAATAAATGATATTTTTCCATGGAAAAATGTATATGCTTCCATGGATATGTTTCCATGGAAAAATGAGTTTAATTTTACTTTAAAATTTATAATATCGAGTTCCAAGTAGGTTATAAATATACGAAAAATGGAAATTTCCGAAATTTGTAATTTAAGTAGCGGATATTCATTATAAAAAAATCTGGGTATATAACAATAACCATAACACACACACATACGCGCAAACGAAACCTTATAATAACAACTTTATCTAAATTAAATGCGCATGGCTGTTAGCATTACCCGAGAAACACCACGTGGAGGTCGCCATGCATCGTTTCTCATGGGGAGTTTTGATAAGGCAGACCCCCTGGCCTACTGCCAGCAAGCATCCCGAGATAATTTAGTCTTTTACACTACGAATGCAACAACAACAACATATTTTCAGAAAATTCCTCAATTTTCGCAATTTCTTTTTTTTTATGATGTTGTGGAGAAACAGAAACTGGTTGATTTTCAATAACCGTTTCCACTGTCTGAGAAAAAACTGATTCCACTTAGATTTGCAACGGAGGTTCGTCAGTAGAATTATC
The DNA here is from genome assembly GCA_963930645.1 of Salticus scenicus. Taxonomy (NCBI): domain Eukaryota; kingdom Metazoa; phylum Arthropoda; class Arachnida; order Araneae; family Salticidae; genus Salticus; species Salticus scenicus. The sequence goes on from OZ005648.1 coordinate 285,579,592, forward strand.
AGGCAGTGCAGTAAAAACGGTTTCTTTTTCATCGAGTGTGTCCACTTTCTGAGACTGAACTGAGTCCACTTCGGTTTGGAACGGAGGTTCATCAGTAACAGTATCAGGCAGTGAAATAATATTATCCACTTTTGGCAGCTTTTTTATATCTAACTTTGGATGCTTGCGAACACGAGCTTTATATAAACCTGGGTTATAAAATTTTTGACTATCGTTATTAATTAAGAAATAACGTCCAGCAAAGATGGAAGTCACTGGACACGCTTACCTTTCCCGAGCATCATCCATAGGATGGTGCTCGAAAAATTAAAAAATAAACCACATGAGGAACTTTTTAAAAAAGTAACTCACGAAGAAAACACCTAAGAACGAAAGATACATCATTCTCACATGAGGGTCAGTAATTAGACTGAAGAAAATTGTTAAAAAGAGAAGATTTTCATTGTTGTAAAAATTCATATATATAACATTGTTGTTTATCAAACAATTATTTTTTATAAAATAGTTGTTGCAATTTTTCATTCAATTGTTGAACTGAAATATTGGATATATTGTTTAAAAAACAAATGATGGCAAAAATTTGTATAACACGAAAATTAATTTTGTATTCCATGTCATGTGAAAATGTCGATCAAATTGAAATATGTCATTAACATAACGAAAAAGTTAACAAGGAATGGTATCATGTCAAACAGAGGAATCATTCTATAAACTGGGTTGCAGCAAGTATTAAAACTCCTGATATTCCTTATTATATGCTGTTGAAAATCGATTGCCAGATGGTATGATATTTTGAAACTTCATCAGTTGCAACTATATCACGATGAAAAATTTCCCCATAACCTATATCGGGGTTTATTGCAGAATTTAAGTTAAGATCGCTGGAAAAAGAAATTTTAGATAAATGTAAAGATAAAATATTTTTTTGGTTAAGATACGTAGATGACATTTTTGCCGTCATCAATAAAAATTACGATGTCAAACAGATACTAAATGAAATAAATAGCTTAGACAATAACATAAAATTCACATATGAAGAAGAAAATGAGCGACAGATAAACTTCTTAGATGTTAAAATTAATAGAACCGGAAACCAAATTAAAACTATTGTGTACCGTAAACAAACAAATAGCAATGAAATTATACATTATAAATCTAAAACCCCTTTCCGTTACAAAATTAACGCCGTTAGTTCCTATATAAATCGGGCAATATTAATATGTAATGACCCTACCGATCTAAATAATGAATTTAATTTAATTAAAGAATTCACTAAAAAGCGGGTTACCCTAACAAAATTATTAAAAAACTAATTAAAACCCGATTAAAAGCCAGTAACTGTATACCTAATTTTAAAAAAAAACCTTTAAAATTCACCTCTTCCATACCTTACGATCGCGGAGCATCGAATAAAATTAAAAGCACTGCAAATAAAATCAGCGTAAATATCCCTATAAAACCTAACCCGAATATTTTTCAACTAATACGTAATGATAAAGACCCCATCCCCCCATTGGAAACTGCCGGAATTTATCCAATACCGTACACAAATAGCCAAGACAATAAACCAGGTTCATACATCGGTGTAACGAAAAGAAAGATTAAAACCAGACTCAAAGAGCATAAAAATGATATCAAAACAGGAAAAATAAACACAGCTTTAGCTAAAACTTTCGATAATGAAGAAATTATAATAAATTCTAAAAAAAACTAAAAAGATAGATAACTACAATAATTATAATTACGCGATGTTTAGAGAATCGCAACAACTCAGGATGTGTGCAATGACAGTGACGCAATGGCCCCTGCCCTAACCGGATGTGGAATCAACTTATGGAATCTATAAAAGACCACAACTCTAAGATATCCGGCACAGATGATGATCGTTTGAAAAGATCTGGGCGCCCAGCTGAAAATATTAACGACGTAACATGAGGTACATTTAAAGGTTTTTATATTTAATTAATTATATACTATGACAATTTGACAATTTACAGTGGTGGCCGAGAAAGAAAATAGGTATATCACTAATTAGTGATCCTTACATAGAATTACGTCTATTCATTTAAATTGTCTTTTATTCTCAATTTATTTGTTTCATATCGCAGGTAAAATTTATTTTTTCTCAATACATTGTTGCAATTGCGACGTTAATTTTTCTCTGTTGAATCATACTTTTTCAGTTATTTTATTCATCCCTCAAAACTACGGAAATTGTTTTATTTTCTTTATTCTTGTAGCTATGACATTAGTTTCAGCATTATTTCGTGCAAACTTGGGCTTTTTTTATTAAGAAGATTTTGCAAATGTTTATTGCCTTAATTATGTATTTTAGAAACATTTTTTAAGTAAAATTCTGAGACGGTTGAATGTGTTTAAATGATATAATACTGCTACATGACAACACAGTAATGTAGTAGGAATTAAATTTGTGCATAAATGTATTTCCATTTTTTTTTCTATATTGATGTAGGTATGGTGTTACATTAATAGGAAGTTGTACATATAAAAGAAGTTAATGTATTCTATATATTTTATGTTATAATGAGCCTGTCACATTCAGTTCGACCTTTTTTTTTAAATATATATATGGAATTGTCATTTAAATTAGCATTATGAAAGGGATTCAAAAATATTTAAGTCCAATATCGTGATATCGCGATTTTGCCTTGACAATATATCATGATATTGAAATAGTGACATCGCCCACTCCTATTAGCAAGACTTTTTCCTGGTTAATAAGTGTGCCACTTTTCGTAGCTGTCGGTTGAACGGTGTAGTTTTGTATAACGAACTGAAAATCCGCACAAACAAACAATCAGCTTTATATACAAGGTGTCTTTTAGTTAACCTACAACTGTAAAATGAAATAACATAAAAATCGTTGCAGATAGCACAAAAGAAAAAAAAATATATATATATATATATATATTTATTGAAAAGAACGTCGAAAAGGTAATTAATGCACAAAGTTTTCAAAGTCAGAACCTTCAGAGGCGATTCAGTAGCGCAACCTAGAGTGTCTGGATTATAAGAGTGACGACAATACCTACTGCGCATGCTCTGTGGATGTCTCCGAACCCATCCAGGGTTGCTTAGAGAGGATCTCTTAGGGCGACGTAATCCACTTTGGCGAAAAATTGCCCGTTTGACATTTTACAAATATTCATTTTTCTTCGAGATTCTTCCATTCATTGAAACAGGCTAAATTATTTATCCTTACTATAAAATCACATTCAGATGTAAAACAATTTCTATAAACATTATCAAATGCAATATGAAGTTTTAATATTTTAATATATAAATAGATTGATTATTTTTCAAAGTAATTTAGCATTATTTAATTAAATAAAAAAAAAATATATTTTAAAGAGGACTGATTTTTTCAGACAGAAAAAAAAAAAAAAAAAAAAAAAAAAAAAAATCACCATTTTTCTATTGATTACTCTCTTAAAAGTAAAAGTAAGAGAAATAGGCTAAGTTTAAATACATCATAGGACAAAATACAAATAATAATAAAAGAAATATGACGAATAATAAAGAAAAGAATGGAATAATAATAGAGAATTAAAATTAATTAAGCGCATGGGGAACGGCATTTTATGTTCACAATATACTCAATGCACATTTATTATTATTATTATTATTATTATTTACCTACGTTAGTGAAAATTGTGTTATCATTATTATTATTTTGTTTAAAATTGCTTTGATAATTAGTGATAACATTGATTATATATATATATATATATACATACATATAAAACTCCAATTAATGTAGTTTTTAGAGATATTCAGACTGTTTTTCACCGTAACAAAATTTCTTATATATATATATATATATATATATATATATATATATATACATATTATAAACCTTTTCAAACATTTCACGGAATGAAAAACAGAAGAAATGGAATATTACTTAAAGACATTTCTTAATGAAAGCATACATTATATAACAATAATTCATTGATGAATTCCCCCTATAATCCATCAAAAACCAAAAATATAATACATATGTTTGATTTAGTTTTTATAAATTTGGTTTATAAATTTCAATAATTATAAAATATTTTCACCTGATATGTAGTATAAAAACAACTAATTTAATGTAGTCGAATACCCTAAATAATATTATATAGTTTTGACAAGCATTATTTAAAAAATATGATTTCAATTAATAATGTATTTACTTGCAGTAATACTCGGTATACCATTCTAGGCACCTTACTCCACATGCACCTAATAAAGATATAAGTTATTTTAGGGAGGATTATCAAAATTATTTTTCTACATTTTTAGTTTGTCAATATCTTTTGGTTTTGCTTTGTTCAAAGCTTCATTTCTGTGTATAATTGTTTATTGATTAATTGAAGTCTTCCTTTCCGGTGTTTAATCATTGTAATGACAAATTATTATTATATATATCATAACAATGATTGTAAAATCCAAGTAAACAAACGATGAACCGGCATAAACCAAAAATAAAAATAATTAATTAATTAAAGAAAAAAAATGAGCAGTAATATAGTTTTAATAAAAATAATATTAAAAAAAATATATACACACTTAAATACTCCCCCCCCCCCAAAAAAAAAAAATAAATAAATAAATAAATAATAAATAAAATAATAAATAAATAAAAAGAGAAAAAAAAAAAGAGGGAAAAAAAACATATCAAAGGAAGATCTGATTTAAATGGAAGTTGATTTAAAAAATAGAGTAAGAAATTATTATATATTATTAATTTTTATTTTAAACCAAATAACAATTTCTCTACAGTATGGTTATATAAATACTTTGTTAATTAATTAAATCGTTCTTGGCCTTCTCGTTAAGTTTTAATTTTTTCTTGTATTTCAACAACTATAACGTATAAGTGCACGAAATGTTATCTGTGATAGCTGTTATGATGTTTGGTTGTGTGGGTTAAAGCCGAATGACTAACTAGGGTCCTAGGTCTACAGTAAAATACCCTTCTTGGGGGTCTTTCTAAGGAGTTCTAAACCGTATCTATGTTAGTTTCAAAGAAAACTATGGAAAACTCTGAATGTCTATGTCGACTAGTGCGACTAGGCTCGAACCCAGCACCTTCCATCTTCAAGCTGAGAAAGCAGAACCTCTCGGCTACTGATGGAGCGATAGCTAATATGAAAATAAATAAAATATAACAATTGAAGGAATTAAATGTATTATCTTATTAATACATTTAAATTTGTGAGTTTTTGATTATAATATTTGGTTTTACACAAAAAAAAAAAAAAAAAAAAAAAAAAAAAATCTAAACTTCTGGAGACTACAATTATAATCAGAAGGAAAAGTATGCATGCAAATTTTTCTAATTTAAAAACACTTTATTAAGTGCAATTAAGCGATATAATAAATAAATAAATAGAACATGGATACAACATTTCTGAAAATCATTAATATTATATATACATTTATTTATATATACTACATAACAAATAATTAAAATAATGATTTATGCGTTAACAAAAAGTCTCTCCATTAAAGAAAAACTATGCAAGATTGCTTTTTTAGTAGCCTGTATATCGGCTAAAAACAGAAAGGCTTCAAAAATGTACTGCATATCCTAAAAAGATTGTAATGCGGCGTTTAAAAATAATAAGTACGAATCTTTGAATAAACACCATAAAAGGTAAGAATTCTCAACAATTGCTTCGGATCGAATGAAGACACGACCCTTCGTCAGGCGAAAAAAGTAGGCACAGGCACGAGTGCTGCAAACAAAACAACAACGCTTACTTTTTATTATGTTTATTCAAAGTTTTGTACTTATTGGGAAAAAAGACTACATAAAAAAAAAAATAATAAATAAAAAGAAAAAATATATCCGTCTATTAATTTTCGAAAAGCGCCACTTGTTGGGCAATATGCACCATAAGCTGATATGCGCCCGTTTATTCCATGGTCCAACTAATTCTAAACTTTTATATAATTATCTATAATCATAAAGAATTACTTCTTCCATGTATGTAGAAAAAAATAGTAAATTATTCTGTGAAATTTTCTTACATCATTTTATTCTAAATCTAAAATAGTATGAAAGTTTCAAAGTAAGTTTGTTAATTAATAATATTACAACATTTATTTGCATAACACAGGTACGTTTTTAAGAAATTCCTTTCTTAACATAATATTTTACAAATAATCAGCTTATTTTAAATCAAAAATTTATTTCTTTCATTCAAAATATAAAATTATAACTGATAATTATAAAATTTTTATTAGATAAGGAAAAATAAAAATAATAAAATAATTTTTAGAAGGTTAAATGTAAATTAGAAAGTATACATAAGAGTATAAAAATTTTATAATAAATTGTTACGATTTCGATTTAGAGCATTAAATATCCATAATTTACGTATTCGATTCATAGCTCAAAATGTATTAAAATTTTTATATGTGCAATAAATATTGCAGTTAACAGATAGGTAAAGGAGAGCACAAAAGAGTCTTTACACAGATATTCATTTCAAAGTTTATAATTTCCCTTTAAAATAACCACGAAATACGGAGAAAACATTGGCGAAGAAATTCATGCCGAATACTACGTAGAATATCGCCAAAGGCTTCTAATTACATTTGATGATAAAAACTTTTTTTTTTTTACTGAAAAATCACACAAGTTTAAGTCAAAAGCGAAATTTTTAACTGTGTAGAGACTATACAGTTTAGTTGTTACAAAAAATACGATTCATATATAATCTCTATTTTAAATTTAAAGCTAAAAAACAAGTTCTACCCTGAATCTACATGTAAAGATCACGATTAATTTTAATATAACAGATTAATAATTAGCATTATTCAGCTAAATATGCTTTCAGGTTTTACAGTTAACCTTCCTTATTATATTTATGAAAACGTAAAATTAAATTTATCTTTTATCCAATTACATGTAACACTTTAATTAAAGAGCGCAAAAATCCCAATGTAATCTCTATGGGAAAGAAATCCAAAATTGCCTCCGGCGGATGTCTTCCCCGCTTGACCAATCGGATGCTGTGACAAATTGTCGTCACTCTCCATTCTAGGCACCCTAGCGCAACCAAGTCGCAAAGTTATCAGTTACTTGTTCAAGCGTTTCTCTTTTAACGTTTGCAAATGAGTCAGTAATGGATTTCTTGAGGCTATTGAGGTCTGCCGGCTTCTTCTTGTACACCAAGTCTTTCATTTGACCCCAAAGATAGAAATCACACATATTCATATCCGGTGAATAAGGTGGCCAATGCAATGCACCAGAATGATTGTTGGGGTATTGATAAACAATAACCCGTGTTCCAAACACACTGTTAATGGAAACACTCTGCCTGTTCGATGCGGAGGGACACAATCCTGCATGAACCAATATCCACCGGTGTTCATACCCAGAGCACGAATCTGGGGAAAAAAAAGACTGTCTCAGCACGTCCTCATACGCATCATCCTTAGCAATTGACGCAAAGAAAATTGCTTCGATAACTTCCGATCCACTTCCGCAGCAATAGTGTTGCATTTTCACCACATAAATACCAATTTTTAACAATGAATATACGGTCTTCGGTTGAATATCTCACTTTGAGAGACATTTTCGTAATGGCGTGAAACCAACGTGAAACAGTTTCCTTTTATACCCTCCGCCACTGCATTAATCAGTAGCGCCATCTAGTGAGTCTCTGCGAAGTTATTTCATTTTAAAGTTGTAGGTTAATTAAAAGACACCTTGTATATCGATTATAATTAGACATTTCATATGATAATTCGATTTGAATATTCCTTATCTCCAGGAAAAGTAGATTTAAACGGTAACCCGTTCTCTTCCCAAGGCAAACAAATAAGAAATAAAATTATCTGAAAACAAATCACCATATCAACACTACGAATAATTTCCACAATGAAACCGAATGAAGTCGGTCATTCAAGTACTAGAATTATAATTTGCATTTAAATTTCTATCCTAATTACTTTTTATTGCCTATATACATTTATTAAATGCTATTAACTAGTAGATATGCAGATCAGTAGCCTCACCATCCTATTTGCTTCCCTCATTTCTCAGTAGATTATTATCATTTATTCCATATTATTTAAAATAATTTTATATATATATATATATATATATATAAATCGAGTGATTCAAAATACATGTTACAGCGATTATCTCGTAAAATAAGAATAATAGAAACATACTTCCAATTGCAAAATTGGTGCAAATTAAGAGTAGATTTCAGATATGGCTTTTTTTTTTTTTTTTTTTTTTTTTTTTTTGTACAAGGGGCTATATACATATTAAATACGAAATTGAATTTTATACGGCCCCTCCTATCATATAACTTATATTTAGAAAAATATTCTCCTCAGTGTAAGAGGGGGAAAAAGGTGACAAATTGTAATTAATGTAGCTTTTGTAATAGGGCATAGATTGATCAGCGTTTGAGGGGGTGGATTCTTTTTCATTCAGGGAAAAACGGCTATTTTAATCTGTAATGTCTCTCTTTCCGCTAGTGAATACACACGAAAATACTCATTGATAATTTAACAAATAAAAGGTATGAATAAATTATGTACTAAAAGGGAATTTTCAATTTAATTTTTCTTTCTTTTTCTTTATACATTCTCTTACCCATATACATGGTATAGAGAAAGTATTGTTTTTGAGTCAAATTTCCGAAAATTAGCTTTTGTTATATTTGCACGTTTTCAGATCCTCTGAATTCAAAAATCATGTTTTTAGCGGTTGGTCTCTCTCTTTGTGTGTGAGTGTGTTACTAGCATATCTCAAGAACAAATAGTAGCAGGAAGTCCAAATTCGATATTCTAAAATCCTTATCATATAGCGATGCTACACTAAGCTATTCGTTGCGATCAGACAAAGGGTTGTATACAGGGTCATCCAAGAGAATTCAAATACATTACGTCTGTGAGCGAAATTTCTCATATGTACAATGTGACATCTATAGACTGCCCAAACAAAATGAAAAGAACAGATTTTTTAATACGCATAAAAGCATGTTTTGTGTAGATTGTGGTACAACAACCATTCATCATTCATTTACAGGGTTACTCAGAGTATTTGGATATATTGGAGCTATACTTGGGAATTGCTAGAAGTGTACATATTTCATTTTGTGTTACGTGTTTTACATATAACACTAAATTTACGTACACAAAGTCATGTGCATATAGTTTATAGACAATATACAGGGCTATTCAAAATTAAGGTAAACATTTTTTTTTTTTTTTTTTGTTAAATGTAATTAAAGTAAGTGCTTTGCCTTTTTTTTTTTATGTCGAAGAACACTGCTGACACAGAACGGAAAATTAATTTCTCATACCCATACTGTAAACAAAGTAGTTTTTGGAGATCGATTTTTTTCTGTATAATATCACGTATTGAAGCCTCTTGAATACGAAAGTCAAATTTTTAGTGGTTGATCTGTATATATATGAATTTTCAGCATAATTTAACAACAAATAACTGCAGGAAATTCAAATATGGTACCTTGGATTCCATATCTAGTAGCCACTTGAAAAGTTGATGAAGATTTGTAAGTTTCAAGGAAATTAATAATAGACTTGATTTTTGTTTTAATAAATGTAGGCGCACTACAATTAAACAGAAGGGCAGTAACCAGTAACCCCCCTGACATAGAATTATACATCAATATCATATATTCTACGCAAAAAAAAAAATATTTTACAATATTAACAATAAATATGAATTTCTTTATAATTTTTACAGCAGAAAGTCATTTAAATGAAATTTATAAGAATGCTTGTCCCAAAACACAATGCATTGGTATTTTTTAAACGTTACTCAACATAAACCAATTGTAGAGGGCCTATTAATGCTATTTTAAATAGGGAATATTCCATAGTAAACCTGAATAACATAAATCATTTTATAAAATTTCTGAAAATATTTACGGACACTGGAGGCGGGCAGACAGATAGGCAGATGGACAACCAGACAAAAAATAAAAATAAAAATATGCAAGTTGGAATCATATTCACAGTTAAAAATTGTTAGAAAACGTTTAATGTAAACGAAAGTTCAATTCCAGCAAATGTCCAATAATAACCCTTAACGTAACTGAATATTTTTGTGTGTCCTGTAAATCTAATGCTAACCGTACTGTACACTATAGAAATCATTCTTTTGTGAATATGAATAACATATTTCAATTTCATTAAGATTTATGCAAAGTAATTAAAATTTGTTTTATAGAAATATCTTTCATAACACGCAATGCTTTGGAATACTTTCGGGTGTCCTTATTCACATGCTAGCAGAGGTATTCACTCCATTTGCAAAAAGAAGCATCTGATAGTGAACTCAAATAACATATGTCAGTTTCAGGAAATTCCATGAATATTAACGGGAGTTAGAGTGCAGGCAGACAGAAAGACGGATGGACAGAGAGACAAACCGAAGTCATTAACACTTTTCAACCTTGTTGGAATTATTATAGAGCCGAAGTCATTAAAAATTTTCAACCATGATGGAAAGTGGTAAAAAGAAATAAAGTGCGAAAATTTCACACGTTTTTGCTAGTCTTTTAATTTTCTTCCTCTCTTAACGTGTTTAATTTGCAGGTGACCCCTAAGAAATTTAACTATTAAATTTTTTAACAATACGGAATAATGTAAATATGCATTAAGTTCTTAAATCTGTTGGTTTCATGTGCTTTAATGGCCTTAGTTGCTATTTTAAAATGAAGGACTTTTTTTAAAAATTTTCTCATCTCATTGATAACACCCTAAAGTGCGCCCTTTGGCGACAAAAATTAAATGCCAAAATTGAAAATAAAGTGGTATAAGTCATTATTTTCAAATTGCAATAAATCAGCGAGATTTTAACTTAGAGAGATGATTTTTTTTCTTCTTAAAGCGAGGAGAATATTTTTCTAAATATAAGTCATATGATAGGAGGGACAGTATAAAAATTAAATTTCGTATTTTAATATGCACCCTTTATAAAAAAAAAAAAAAAAAAAAAAAAATGCCATATTTGAAATTAGCTCTTAATTTGCACCAATTTTGTAACTTGAAGTAAGTTTCTATCTTTCTTACTTTATGAGATAATCGCTGTAACATCTACTTTGAAATATACACGCACACACATATATATGATTAACTCGCTACATAACCAGATACGTTTCTGAAGGGAGCTACTGCCCCCTCAATCCCCCCCATACCTGTTTATATCTATCTGTATAAATGTGTATATATATATATATATTTGCTTGTAACTCACAGTCTTGTGCAGTCACACTTTGTAACTGATAAATACGTGTATCAAACATCATGTCAGATGATTGCATAACATATCAGAATCATTTTGTGCAGCCTGTAAATTAATTATTAATTCTATGTCAAGCATTTTCCCCAGAAAACACGCTTTTAAATATTCTAATAACACGTTAGTTTCTTTCATTATGTTTAATAGAGTGTAATCATATTAAAATGCACTTGTGAGAAATACCGTCTATAGATCGTAATGATACGAAATTCTTTTGTGTGTCCAATGATATACGCACCAATAAAAAGTATATAACTAATTGGTTGTAACTCATTAATACTTGAACCAAATTTTATATAATTTGAATGATTATAGAACGCCACTGGAAGTTTTTTGTATGGTTCAGTAAATAAATTATTTAATCTGTATACTCCTTTTTTCTACAGAAAACATCTTTTTGAGTCTTGACTAAAGGCCTCAACTGACGTTTCAGTAACTAGTGGATTTGCAGATCAGGGGCCTCAGCGTCCTATTTGCATCCCTTATTACTCATCAGATCATTATTATTCCTCTACCAGGCACGTTTCTGAGGGTCAGCTACTACACACCTCAACCCTCGTTGCATCTGTCTGTCTATATCTATCTGTATAAATGTGCATATATATATTTCCTTGTAACTTACAGCTTTGTGTTAATACTTGGTAACTGATAAATGTTTGTATTAAACTTCATGTCAGATGACTGCATGACTTGTCGGAATTATTTTGTGTATCTTGTAAACTAATTTATCAATTCTATGCTGATCATTTTCCACAAATAACACGCGTTTTAAACTAAACATTATAATAACGTAAGTTTACTTCATTATATTTAATGGAGTGTAACCACGTTAATATGTACTTGTGAAAAGTACCGTCTATAGATCATAATGGTACACAATTCTTTTGTGTGTCCTTGTAGAAGAACTATAAATATTATACGCACCAATAAAAAGAATACGACTAATTCATTGTAACTCATTAATATTTGAACCAAATTTGACATTATTTCAATGATAGCAGAATGCCATTGGAATTCTGTTGTATGGTCCTGCAAATAAATTATTTAGTCTATACATACCTTTTTCTACAGAAACATACTTTGAAATGCGCTTAAATAAAAAAAAATTCCATAGGCTCTAATGTCATGATATTCTTTTCTGTGTCCCTGTAAAGGAGACATAAACATTATACACACGAGTAAAACTATTCAACTTATTCTATGTATCTCAAGAATAATTGTTCGAAATTTGACAGAATTTAGATGATTACGTGACATTGTCGGAAAATCTTTGTAAGGCCCTGTACATTGATTATTAATTCTAAGCACACATTTTTCTCTACAAAACATGTTTTTAAGCATCTCAATAATGTATGTCAATTTCATTTGTTGAACGCAATGTAACCATGTTAAAATGCATTTATATGACATGAGTGGATTCCTGCCCATGCTGATATCGAAGGGAATGAGGTGGCCGATTTCCTTGCCAAGGAAGCCAGAACACTCGAGCCTGTAACTCTATCTACTACGGTTTTTGATGCAAACGCAGTCGCAAAGAGCTAAGCTCTGCTCTAAATCAAAGAAAAAATTCTCGCTGCCAGAATTAAATTACGGCCGAGAAATAAGAACAACCATAACAATACTAAGGACAAAGCACTTTAAGGGCATGAAGATCCTGCTCGATGGTTCCAGGACATATGTGGAATGCAGGCACTGCCCAGGCATGCAACTGGATCCCAAACACCTTTTTAGCTGTCCTTCAATTGCTTGTGCCCTCTTCAAGATAGACAATGGCTGCAACATGGACGTTTTATACTCAGAAAGAGCCATAGACATTGCCAATGCTGTGATCCACGCTTTTGGCAATATTTAATTTTTATCTTCCTTTTTTTTTTTTTTTTTTAATCACTTCTGCACTTTGTCATACACGACAACAACAACATGACATTCCGCTCATAGGCGATAATAATACGAAAAACTTTTATGTGTCCCTGTACGTCAACTATACACCATATAAACACCAAAAATTACACAGCTATTTCTGTGTAGTACCTGAATACATGTACCAATTTTCAAATCAATATCACAGGATTTTTGCAGCTGATATTGCAATACATACAAATTCTGTCCGTAGGTCGTAATGATAAGAAATACTATGGTATGTCCCTGTCTGTACACGAACAACAAAACATGAAAACGGCAGTATTTCGAGTGACGTAAGCGGAAGGACAAACTGAACGCTGCGAACTCATATATACGGCTAGTTTGACATCAAAGAGATTTGTAAAAGCTGACACTTAATATCTCAGCAAATATGCCATATTTTCTTCTGATCTTTTTAAAACAGTCTTTTATCTTCGGTCTTAATCTATCCTGAAAATTTTACATTTCTACAGGCAGTATGTTTTGAGATCTGAATCTCAATTTAAAGCCAAAAAGGGAAATTGGATGGTGTAAGTTTGTAATGGTCTAAAATCATGAAAAATATCTCTAAAACGGCACGAACAATTTTCTTGTAATTAATATATGTTGTTAATAGGATCTTTCTAAATCAAGTAAAGTTTTCTTTTTTTTTCAGGAAAACTCTTTTTTTTTAATATATAAAAGTTGTTTTAAAAATGGAACTATATTACTCCGCCATTTGCATGCTTTCCTTCGGCGAAAACGTCGTGATGCCGTTCTTACTTGCAAGGCTTGAGTTGGTCCTGTTGGTTAGTTGTCCAACGTGAATGCAGCCAATGAATTATTTAAATTTTCCTTTTTTTAACGCAAAAATACTTTATTACATTTTTTATATATTTATTGTATATATACTAAGTCAAATTCACTTAAATATATTTTCTCTTCTGCCATGAAAAAGATATTTTTGATTTCAAAATTTCATATTTAGTCAAAAAAGTATTTAGATAACGTTTTAAATAAGGAAGTATTTTGTAATTTTAGATATACCATTTTATCATAATAATGATCAAATTACAATTTTTTAAAGCGAAAATTTTTAAATCATTCGTAAACAGCGATTTTATAGTAGCTCAATGATTTGCAATTCCTATTCATGTATTCTTCCGCACCAGGAATGGAAAAAAGCAGCAAATGGCGTTTTGGCGCCATCTTTTGTTTTTAATTTAAAACATACACTTTCGCAAATATATATATATATGTATTTCTTTTTAAAAATTAAAAATCTCTTTTCAAAATACAGCTAGAGTTTTTTTATATATTTACTTTTCAGACTTTAAAATAATACATATTTTAAATATTAACATAATTAAATTATTTTTTTTTATTATTATTATTTAAAGCAAAAATGGCTAGAGGATGAAAGAGGTGATAAATACACTGTATATTAAAAGAAAAAAAGAAAAAGAAAAAACATGAAAATAGAATTAAAATTCATGAAAAATGTATCCAATAGCAATTATTGAAAAACACGGGCGTGTTCAGTAGAGCGCCCGATCCACGACCGGTCGATTGATTTCGAGCCAAAGCGTTCAGTGGTGTCGACCGATCCAGAGTTACATCGTTCAGTGGAATGGACCAATCTCAACCGGTCGTGGATCAGAAAGCCCAGAAAAATTTCTTGATCCATTGGGTCACGTGATGGATTAAATGCGCAATAGGATAAAAATCAGGCTCTGACTGACACTATGCAGTAAGAACCTGAAGAATGAACATCTGTTTTTGACAATGATTGTTTATTTGTTTAATTAGCTGAGGATTAATTCAGATGTACCTATTTATATGCATTGTTTGTGCTGTAGAAAATAAGGTAAGTAATTCCATGAAATGCTAAACTATATTATGTTTATTTGTTTATTTTGTAAAAAAGATTTTTTACGTAATAACGATTTTCGATACGTAATTTCTTTTATTGATGAACGTTTTAACAAAAATTTACACAATTTTAATTGAAACAAAATACTTTTTTTTTTTTAAATTCGGACGCTATCATATTTTGTTAATTTAATATATAAAAATAAGCTGGGAAAAATTAATTATTTAATTTTTTTTTTTTTTTTTTTTTTTTTTTTTTTCAGACAAAGCTTTTCATTCATGCGATTGTTTTTTGTTTACAAATAGAAAAGTTTGTAAACTATTGTATTTTTTACCTTTAAAACAATAAGTTAACTATAAGTAAATAAATTAAAATCCTTCCACATATTTTTAATTTTGGTAAAAATAAGTTTAAGATGTCAATTATTAAATTTAATAAACAAAACAGTCTGTAAAAAAAGTAGCTATAAAATTATGCAGTGTTTACATTGCTAGTTTATTTTAATATTCAGTCGGTAATAAGAGAAAAAGCTCTTTATATTGATTCATAAATCGCAGACGAAAGTAAGATTATTTTTTTAACTAAAAGCATATTTCATATTTTATATAATTTATTTATTTATTATTTTTTTCAAATACGTTTTCGTTGTACATTTCTGTTCATAATAAAATTCGAAGAGAAAGAAAGGTGTTTTCTTTATCAAGAAGTGCTCATTTAAGATAAATCCACTCTGCTCTTTTAAAAATAAATGTAACGTAATATTCTTAGCATTTTCATGATTAAAATTTATACGTGAATTTAGAAAAATTATAACCAAAGTAATATTAGTAATATATTATATTAGTAAGTTATTAGTATATTAGTAATTTATCAGTACAATTAATTAATAGCTTCTTATTTTTTGTTAGCAGAATACAGAATTCTACATTTATAAGAAAGAAGTAAAATTGTTATTACATAAAAGATCTTTCTTTCTTTCTTTTTTTTTTTTTTTTAAGAAAAAACGTAATATAGTTTAGCATTTTATGGAATTACGCATTAAAAGTCCAGACAAAATAAACAACAGAAATACAATAAATAACTTGCTAATACAGGTCAAATTAGATAGATGGCGCTGCTCCAATTACGTCAGAATTGTTCCAAATCGTTCAGTAGACGCCTGGCCCGATCCAAGCCCGATCCAGGATCAGTGACGTCATCGCCCGGTCGCATTGATCCATCTCGGGCGCTCTACTGAACACGCTCCACGTCAAAATAAATAAATAACATCTTTACTTGGAAACACATAATAATTTATTTAAAAAATATAATTCTCTATTTCTTTCTCTTTTTTTAATTAATTAATTTCTGCATGAAAAATTCCATTTCATAAATATATTTACAATTACAATAAACAAAAAACCCTCCTTTAATTTTAAATAATTATTTCTACATGTTTTTAAGCAATCCGCGATTGTAATGAAATGCTCGCCCTCTGGTGGGCTAAGGGGAAATTACAATAAACATGCTTTATTTCGAATTCCATCAAGCCGCCATTGCTAGCCGATGTTTAGTTTCACATATATTTATTGAATAAAAATGAATAAATCCGGTAAAAAAGATAACACATACTGTTGTGTGCTCCAGTGTAACTCCAAAGGACCAAGAAACCCAGAATTAAGCTTCCATTTATTTCCAAATGACAAATTTAAAATTTAAGTTGCTTCGGTTAATGGAAGTAAAGAATTAATCAGATGATTTGAAACTAATATTTGTTCAGCTTCAGTTAAATATCTACTTTCGATCGAACTTTGAATAAACTGAAATATTTTTTTCCAAAAGCAATCAATTTTCCATGATGTAATGGCGGAGAAATTATAGTACGAATATTAAGTAGAATAACAAAAAGAACAAAAATAGATGCACGTGGCTGTAATATTTACTAACAACAAGAGCTGAAAAAGCGCCACCTATTGATCATTACAAACGCGGATTAAAAGTTTTTTTTTTTTTTTTTTTTTTTAAGAAAAATAAATTAAATATAGGAATGTATATGGTTTTAATCATGAAGGTAATAATTTCATGGTTTTAATCATAGATCTATTATAAGAGTGGACGGGATAATGGCAACCTTTTTTAGTGGCAAAGATAACTCATAAAAAGGTCATGTGAATGTTGATCTACAGGAAGCCAAACTGGCCAATATTGAAATTTACTCGACATGCTTAAAACTCTGCTTTTTATTAAGCAGACGATATTTTCCCTTTTCCTTTGAAAGTTATTTTTTAAATTTTTATTTCACTTTAAAAGTTAGATTGTTTTGAATTTAAAAAGAATTTTAAACAAGAAATAGTAATCAGATGTACTTTAAAAACCCAAGAAGATGTGTAAAATAAGGATTTTATTTCACAGGTAAGATTCTTTTCAATATTTTATTACTTCGTTCTGTTTAAGTAATTATTTTTATAAAATTCTTATAATTGCTATACTTATTTCTCTAAATTGAATTGGTTTAACTATATTATATCTTATATTATTTCAAAAATATCCATAGTTATTTATGAGAGTTAAAACGAGTATAGACAAACCAAAGTTCTAAAAACTTTTGAACTTTGTTAGATGTTAATAACAAGGTAAAAATAAATTTCAGCAGCTGTAATATTTTACACTAGTTTTGCTTGTTGTATCTTTTAATAATAATAATTATATATATATATATTTATGTTTATATTTAAAAAAAAAAAAAAAAATGCCAATAACGCGATAAATGCCAAAAAAGGTAATCTTTCTCAACATTCACATGGTTTCATCTTTGCACCTTTTCTTATATTCCCTTAATAATGGAGTGCTCCATCCACACTTCTAATAGGTCTATGTTTTAATATACCAGATGGCGCCATCTAGTAGCTTATATTAGTTTTTTTTTAAGCTTAATTAGTTTTTTTAAGGAAAAAGTTTAAGCTTTTTCCTTTTTACTTCCTTATACAAAGTATAAGGAAGTATAGTAATCCCGATTTGCGAAATGGATTTTGTATTTCACATTGCTCGAAAACGAATGATCGCTGAATGTTGCCAATTTATACGTGTGACAGTCATGATGTCTAGTTGCACACCTGCAAGATTCGTCTTAACACGAGCTCTCGTTTTAGAGATATAAGCGACTTTACACGATTTTTCGTGACGTCTGTGTGTCTGTGTGTGGGTTTATGTCGCATAACTCAAAAACGGTTGAACGTAGAAAGTTTTGCGAATTGGTACATAGGTTTGTTATAACATCTAGTTGTGCACCTCCCTTTTTGGACTTTATATGATTTTCCGTTTTGGAGATATTTAGGAAAATTAGGCTCATAATGGGCAAAATGTAAAAAAAAACGGTAATAGCTCAAAAACGGTTTGGACAAATCTTGCAATTTAACTGACCTCGACTAGCTAGACATTTGAAACTTTCAGAAAAGTTCAGAACACGTTGACATGAGTCCCCCCCAAGGCACAACTTTGACATGAGTCCCCCCCCAAGGCACAACTTTGACATGAGTCCCCTCCCCAAGGCACGACTTTGACATGATTCCCCCCAAGGTACAACTATGACATGAGTCCCCCCAAGGCAGAACTTTGACATGAGTCCCCCCAAGGCAGAACTTTGACATGAGTCCCCTCCCCAAGGTACAACTTTGACATGAGTCCCCCCCAAGGCACATGAGTCCCCCCAAGGCACAACTTTGACATGAGTTCCCCCGAAGGTACAACTTTGACATGAGCCCCCTCGCCTAACTTTGACATGAGTCCCCCCCCAGGCCCAACTTTGACACGAGTCCCCCCCCAGGCCCAACTTTGACACGAGTCCCCCCCAAGGCACAACTTTGACATGAGTCCCCCCCCCCCCCAAGGCACAACTTTGACATGAGTCCCCTCAAGGCACAATTTTATTTTTTATTTTATTTTTTACGTATGCATGCATTTTTTTAAAAATATTTTTAGCCAAATGTTTCGGGTCCAGTGACAGTGTTTTTTAACATTATGTATATTTCTAAAAGCGTATAAGGAAGTCATGTGGTGCCCACATCAGATTTTTTGTAACTAAAAAGCACAAAATAAAATTTAAGTAAAAAATCATCTTTTAAAGTTAGAAGCTTTTTATTGTGAAGCCTTCAAAAGCATAAAATATAATTTATTCTGGCAAAGACATGCTACAAAGAAATGAAAGTTTCAACACTGAGAAAATTTTAGAGAAAAATATAGGTACTTTCCTTTTGCAAGAGATGAAAATTTTTTAATGTTCAAAATAATTTAAAATGCTTTCGAGACATTTGAAGTTTCGGGCCTAACTAAACTAATGATTATACAAAAACTAATAACTAAAAATATTGGTCTCGAAAGCTTTTTAAAATAATTTGAACATTAAAAGATTTTCATCTCTTGTAAAAGGAAAGTACCTATATTTTTCTCTAAAATTTTCTTAGTGTTGAAACTTTTACCCTAGGTTGATATTTTGGACGTATGTGCTGTGTGGGTAGTTCTTTGTAGCATGTCTTTGCCAGAATAAATTTTATTTTATGCTTTTTAGGGCTCCACAATAAAAAGCTTCTAACTTAAAAAAATGATTTTTTTACTTAAATTTTATTATATATTTTTATTAAATGCAGTTTATAATAAAAATTTAAAATGCTAGTTTTTAAACTATAGTTGAATTAACAAAAAATTTATGTATAAAGAATATAAATTATTTATATTTGATTTTATTATTATTAGCTCTATCGTTCTATGTCATTAATTAGTTTATATTAAGTGCAATATTTAATTTATCATAATTCATAAATAAAACTCGTCATTTAAAAAATGTATTGATAATTTAAATTTTAAAAACATTAGTTAATAATAAAATGTATCGTCAACTCATAAATGTATATTTTTATAAAACTTATAATTTTAGTTATGTCTAATAAATAAATCTGAATATGCTCTTAATTATAATAATTATACTAAAATAAAAATTATTATGCCCAGTTATTGCATGTATTTTATTTAATTATATAGAATTTTGGTCATGTCATAACACTACCATATTTTTGAAAATATTTTTGTGTATTTAGATATTTAATCTTTTCGGAGCGAAAAAATCCAACAACACACAGAATTTACGAATAATGTTCATTAAATTTAACATGCATCGCAACATGCACATGTGAAGCAGGTTGATCTTTTGGTTGTAGATTGATTGACGGAGCATTTGTTTATAAACATGCTCTTCTTTATAAAGGTACTTTAAAATCATTATATTATACTATTACGCCATCTATTGTCAAGTTACACAAAATGGATTTTTTTTTTCGTTTTCATTTTGATGGAATCGATTCAATAACAGATCATCTATCCCATCCGTCGTTTTTCGTTTTTGTTTCTGAAATTTGAAGCGATGTGTATTTAGATGTTCAATTTTTCTAATGCCCGGTAAAGGTTTTTCTATATTTCTGTGAAATCCATTCATATTATATCAGATTCTTCATTATGTTTTCATTATTTTAAGAAAATTAATGCTGGGTTATAGATCTAAAACTGCAGTGTACGTAAATCTGTACACAATTGGTGTCATATTTTTTTTAATCTGTTTTAAATGATTGTTTTAATTTAAGAATCTCTTCAAAGAAATTTTCTGTTAGCTTTAAAAAAAATATTTATGCATTCATTTTCCTCAGATTGAATACCAGTGATTGAAAAGCGATGTTTGTTGGCATTGCGTCATCGTTGATTTGTTTACAAATAAATCGATCCAGCGTGACTTTACTATATATAATTTTCTTTTTAAATGCTTTGTAATAATGTTTAAATTTGTTGAATATATCTTACTTACAATAGACAAGATGACAAGATAATAATCATCATCATTTCGTTATACACCTCAATCACTTATCATGTCAGTGACATGAATTATGATTACTGAATCTACAGTATTGTAAATTTTTTGACAAATTGAATCGAAATGTGTTAAATATTCCTCCTATATGTTTGAGATTTTGTCATAATGTTGAATTACGAGAAATCGTTTTAAATCGAGATTTTCCCCCCACTTTGCTATTTGAAATTCAAAATATAATTCATGTTAATTTACTGTATTAATTTTGATTAGAATATTTAAGACGTTTTAAGGTTAATGATTTTTAATTAAAACTTATTGAGAAATGTGTTAATCTTTTGATTTCAATTTTATTTTACTAAATTTATTATTATTTTAATTTTGTTATACAAAACACTGACTACTAATTTTGGACCTGCCATAAAAATATATTAGACATGTTTGAATAGGATAAAGTTTGTCAGTGGTTTTCAGCTGTGTAAGTGTATATTCTTCTTTTTTTTTTTTTTTTTTTTTTTTTTTAATATTTTCAAAGTAAGTTTTCAGAAACAATACTTTTATATTATTACTAAAATTTTAAATACCAATTCAGAACTATACATGTTGAAAAGAAAGGTATATTTTTCATATAAAAATACCTGTCAATATTGAAAATATGCTTCATTAAAATTCACAATTCTCTTTAACATTAAGAGAGCCAAACTTCTTTAATAGGATTTAATTTTAAAAGTAACGCATAATAAGATTAGTGCTTGTTTAAATATTTTGAAAATTATAATTAAAAAACTTTTTTTTTTTTTGTTCCAGCTTTTCAATTTTTGTAGTATACAAATCAGTATTGCTGTCCTTTTTGTTATGGAAAATCCCTTCAATTGTCAGATGGCCAACTGCACAATGGTAAATAGTTTATTATTATAATCACTACAGTATCAGTTTATATTTGATAGCTTTTTATTAATGATGCATATTAGTTTAAAGGATTTATTTATTTTTAATTAATTGAAAGAATGTTTTTCTAAGAAGTAATATTCTTTTTTTCCCCTTAGTCATTTGATGATGAAGAACAACTTGTAGCACATAGGAAAAAACATGAGCTATCTTTATCACTTACTCCGACTTCTTACAAGAACCCATTCATACTTGGTATGTAATAATCTTAAGATTTTTTACTATACAGTTCATGAAAAAAGTATGAAGACAAGCAAAATTTCTCCAAACATAGAAATGTTTTAGGTAAAATTGTATGCAAATTTCCTAAGTAAAAATTTTTTATAAAGTTTTTTTTTCATAAAAATTGGTAAATTTTCCTGAAAAAAAAAAAAAAAAATGTATAAATTTACTTTATGAATTTTAAAACCATGTAATCCCAGGAAAAAGTTTAACGACAACTGTATTTTCATTTAAAATTATAGTAAAATTTGCAAAAAGGCTAAGATCATTTCAAATATGAAGACTGATTTTCTAAACAAATTTTTCACTTGTGTTATATTTTCATGACTTTTCTACGATGACAAAAAAACTCCTTCTGACTTTGAAAAGGAAAATTCTTACTCTTAAAGAATGTTGATTAAGTATGCTTACAATTTCAATAAAAATTTTAAAAAATCTAAAATTGTATTTTATATTTTTCTAAAATAATCTGAAATGTATGGAATGAAAGAACTAGAAATTGTGTGTTATCGACAGAAAAGGATAATTTTTAGAAGAGTTTATCAAAAAGAAATCTGCAAATGAGATATTATTATTATTGTCGTCACGTTTATTCTGAACTTAATTTCCCCACTTTAAATAACTATATAACTTCAGGGGTCGATCCAGGCAAAAATTGGGTCCCTTTTGCAGGGCTGCCAACAACTACACATTTGGTGTAGTAACTACACTTTAGCCTGCTTCTACTACACTCTACACATCGTATACTTAAAGCTACACTTTTCCTTTCCCCACCATCATCTTGTTTACAACGAGTGAACTACGATTTCACACCGTATTTCCAAATCGCTGTTATGAATGAAGTAGCTTGAAAACTCCAGAGGTTGATAGGTTGTTTCATTTCCTCCTCATAAACTGTGACGATAGCGTGACTGTGTACGCATGGTGATTGGATGTTTGGAGAATTCCTTTTCTATCGCTAGAGCTAGTCTAATCTGTTTACTTTCGATTTTCGGTGTTGTGCGTTTGTTGTTGGCTAGACTTGCTTTTCTGCATTTATTTATTCTTATTTTTTGCTTAAGAGTGTACAAATTTATTTAGTTTTCTATTTAATAGTATTTTAAGTTAAAATGTGCGATGATGATAATACAAAGAAGAAGAAAAAGTTCCTGATCAAAAATCTCTATTGGAGTATTCTGCTACAATCTGTAGATTGCAAATTCTGTAGATTCTGTGGCCGTGTATCTGTAGATTCATCCCATGTTTATTCACCCCATGAGGCATATTGTGCAATATGTAATAGCAATTTTCGCGTAAACCATCGTGGACTTTATGATTGTTCGCGTCATATTGCAACAAGCTGACACAAGCGTTTAAGTAAAGTAAAAGCAACGATAAAGCCTTTGCCATCCAGTTTTTATGTGAAAAGTGATGCAGCATCAAAGACTACCAAAACAGAAATGCTCTTTACATCATTTCTAAGTGACATAATGTTCCAATTTCTACAGCAAATCATGCTGGAAATTTATTTAGAGTTATGTTCCCGGATTCAAAAATCGCCAGACAGTGTCCTAGCGGTAGAACAAAGATGGCAGCCCTATTGAAATGCATGGCAAAAATAACCTGTTCTGATATCGTTGGCGATTTGAAACATTTGCCGTTTTCGATGGCAACTGATGAAAGCACTGATCAAAATGCTGTTAAACTGTATCTAATTGTTGTTAGGTATTTCGATAATTGCCAGAAAAAATTTTGTGTGCAATGTTATTTTTAAAAGAATGCAGTGATATTTTGTATGTTTGATTGTTAAAAATCAATAAATTTCAGAAAGTAAGTCTTAGTGTAAACAAAAGATTTTATGCTTATTTATTTTAAGCATTTTCTTATTTTTTAGCGGCTACACTTTGTACCTTAAAACTACACTTTTTCTTGTTTGTTAACTACACTTTAGCGCTCCCAGAGGTTGGCAGCCCTGCTTTTGCGGCCCTTTCACAAAATTCCCTATAGTAATAAGGGACCCTTCACAAAATTCAAATTCATAAAAAGGGACCTTTCACAAAATTCAAATTCATAAAAAGGGACCCATCACAAAATTCAAATACATGAAAAGGGACCCTTCACAAGATTTTTTTTTATAGAAATGATCCTTTTATTAAATGTTTTCATGTTTTTAGTATTATTTTTAATTAATTCCTTAATTTGGCTCAACGAAACTATTAACTTGATGTTAAACATTACATAAAGTGATTGTGAAAACGAAAAATTTTACACAATATTTTACTTTTTCACAAAAATATTTTATATTTCACAAAAATAAATAAAAATTTCACAAAAATATTTTGTTTTTCACAAAAAAGGGACCCAAAAATTAAAACCTGGATCGACCCCTGAACTTAAAAAAGAAAAAAGTTAGTTCTTATACCCAGTAGCCAGTAACAGAATATGCAAGAGGGAAGATGCTAATATCTCATCATGCCCAGTGTCGTTTCTCTACAATAAGTTCAAAATACTGTGCGACTAAAGATATTTATACATTAAATTTTGTAAGAATTTATATAATACATAATGCACAGTGTACTTTTATTTATTTATTTATTTTTTCTTTAAAGCTGTTTTGTAAAATAGGATTTATTAATCATCTGATTGTCTTGAACAAAAGAAAAAAAAAAAAGACAAATTGTAATGTTGTTTTCACTGTACAGTGTATTGTTTACAATGTACTAAAGTTATGGTTATTTTACCATAAGATTGAAAATATTACTGTGAACCTAAAGATAAAACTTATGACTGTTATATATAACCTTTACATTTAAAAACAAACTAAGAATCTATAATTATAAATTTTGAATTATAAGTAAGTCTATAATTATTAATTTTTAATAATAAGTGAGTGTATTACAAAAAAAAAAAAAAAAAAACAGTGAATATACATTCAGTAGCAATTTTCGGAATTCATTTTAATATATTTAAAGTGACATTTTTCAAAAGAATATTGATTTGATTAAAATCTTCCTAAATCTTCTGTTTTTCAAAAATGAAATTTCTTATTTTTTGTTGTACTAGTTGACAAATAAATTTCAGATTTTAAAAAATTTAGTTTGTACCAGTTGTGTGGTCTCTTGTTTATAAGGTCATTCTGCTTATATGGTTCGTTTTTTAAAGTTTCGTCCAACTTAGTAGAGATACTGCATTATATCACATTGCTGATATACTAGTCACTAGGGCTTTATCCTCTTTGCTGTCATCAAAAATTGCTATTTTCACATTCGATAGTTTAACAAGGTAGCAACAATATAGTAGCCCTGTTTAAAAAAAAAAAATAAATAATAATAATAATAATTTGCCTAACATATTTTAATAGTTGATTTTTCCAGCTACTTATAATTTATTGAATATAGATTTATTATTTAAGAAACAAATTAGTATTATTATGTTTAGAAAACTGTTATGCACTAAGGATAATATGACTAAATTTACCAAAACTACATAGCTTATTGTCTTATTTACATGATATGCTTAATTTGAATTTCTGCACAACAAAATATAAAAGTAAAAAGTATAATTCAAATAGTTCTTTAAAAAAAAATTGCTTCCTAAAAAAATCTCTTATTTTTGATCCTCAAACAAGGGGGTCCTTAAGTCCTGGAATCTTCCTGCGCATCAGGCCTTGTTGCTCCACTATTCTTACCATTAACCATGTTTTTATGAATCCAAGGGTTAATCATATTACAGATACTGACTGATTTTCATTGTCTTTTGTAAAATGTAGTGAATTCTAACTCTCATTTTTCTTTTTTTTTTAGATCAAACGCCCACTCCTACTCAATTTCTTAATCCAGTTAGTTTAGAATTAGAAGATTTACAAAGCGACAATCCTTTTGAAGTTACATTTCGTAAAGCTAATTCATCGAATCATGCTTCCAATAATATTGTGATGCCAGAGGTAAAATTCCCTATGTATATGTGTATTATTATGTTAATTAGTTTTGTATTTATTTTTATAATTTTTTCTTTAATACAAGAAATTGCATTCCTTAACAAATTGTTTTGTTTCTAAACCAAGGAAACGATTTCAATTGAAAACAAATCTTTATGATGCCAACCTGGTATTGTCATATTTGAATGTATTACTGTGCTCTTTGTTCTTTTATTATACTCTGCAAAAGCTGTTGTGGGATGATCTGAAAAATGCGGAAAAAAATTATTATTTTGCATTGAAGTATGTAGTAATTAAGAAGAATAAAGTAAACAAACACTATAAAATTTAAAAAATACCCAATTGTTTCAAATGGAAATAATATAAAGCATGATTTTTCATTAAATCTTTCAAGGAACTAATTACATCCTATATTGCCATATTAAAAATATACAGAAAGTGGGAGGGCATGGTGTGTATAGGTGCTTAAAAGGTCCTTACTTTTTGTACTTGTTTAAGTGTTCTTAAAAACTCTTTACTTTTCATATCTGTTTTGAGGGTCCTTAAAAAGTATGTATTTTTTTGTTTTATAAGGACTTTTAAAGTCCTTATTTTTTTAAAAAAAGAGAGAGAAATACCACAATATCAATTTTTAAAATTGACTTACTTTAGAAATGATAATAAATCTGAAACACATAACTGCTTAACAGCAAAGTTAGGAAAACAAAAATCGTCTGTTTTTCATGCATTGCTAAAAATATGTGCTACACGAAACAAGTAAAGAAAATATATTTGTGAAATTTTTGTTAGTTGAAAATAAATTATGCATTAAAAAATTGTGAAGAAGAATAAACTCTTATATTCATTTGAAGGCTAATCAAGAAATGTGTGAAAATATATTCCATACCACTAAAAGATGAAAAAAAAAAAATCTTTATAGGTGTTTTTCAATTTTTATTTTATGTTATATTATTTCAAAAAATAAAATAAGCACTCTTAGAAATATTATTCATCAACCATGAATATTTATTTAGAGAAATTGGAGTATAAGGTTGAATTTTTATACTAACCATGTGAAAAACGCAAGAGCCAGGAATCAAACCTCAGAACTCCATTTTCCCTGTGAATGCTATGCCACTGAGCCAACCTGGCTGATTACTAACTCACCATTTCAAACATAATAAAGTCACTGTGTCTGTAAACGCAGATCTAACAAGTAAGCATATTAAAACGCTCACCTGTTAAATCTGCATTCGTAGACATAGGTTTGAAATATTTTAATTAAAGAGTTTAAGAATTTTAATTCATTTTTTATCTTGTTATAAAATGCATGTGTGTGTGATTCTAAAGAAACTAATTTTATATCTTTCTCCTTTTTTTTTAATCAAAATTATTTGCAAATATTACAAATGCAAAGGTTTAAGTAACTTAGAATATAATTTATCCTTTTTAGTTGTGCATTTATATTTCAGGCGCTATCACCTTGTTTGAAATATTTTGAAGTTTTTTCCCAAATTTTTAAAGTTTTTAATAATCTCAAAAGTGATTTTAAATTAACTGTAAACAAGGCAATGTTTTTGGATTATTAGCTATTTTTTAAATAATATCTTATGTGGCCTTAATTGCCTTAATATTTTTTCCAGCTTTTTACATATATGAAAAAAGAAAATAAATTTTAAAATAAGAAATAATTTAATTTTTTGCAAATTTTTTTAATAGATATAATTAAAATTGCCTTTTCTTGTGTTATATTTAAATTTGCAAAAAACTCATATCAGCGGAAATAAATTAAGTTTTTTGCTTGGCCTTAACATTTTTTCCAGGGCTGTATATTCACAACTAAAAAGGATGATTTTAAGGTAGTTATTTATACTCTAAAAAAAATTATTTGTTTTTACAAGTGCTTTTACTTTTAGTAAATCCAAAAATATTCTTGTTAAGCATAGCTATTATATTAAGTAATACTTTTGTATGTGCGTACATTTGCTTCCGCATACAGTGAAATTCCAAAAAAACTTTTAATTTAATAAACAATGAAGCATATTGTTGCGTACTTGGAGGTTCGTGAGTTGTCTGGGAATGAAAGGCCAAACGTACAAAAATTCAGTAATTTATTCACAGAAAATTCCAGAAAAATGCAGGTCTATAAACCAAGTATTAGCTTCAATTCAAACAGTAAACACAGCTTAAACAACAGCTGTCAATAGCAAATCCACAGTACAAACTGTATAACAATAACACTTGAAGCAAGTCTCTCTCAAAGAGGCTTAAGAGCAATGCAAGCACTAGCGAAGCTGGCTGAGATCTGAACTGAACTAACTGCCTTGGCGGGAAAGCGCTTCCTTATATACTGTTCCATGGAGCCCAGATTTTTCGAGAAAACTCTAGAAAGTGGTCAACCAATCAACTTACAGCTTCCATATTTGGTATATCCCATATAAGGATTTTCTCGCCAAGATCGCCAAAAAAATCGCCAAGGTGGGAAAAAGTCGCCAAATTTGGCGCCAAATGCATTACCTGCATTACTGGGGCTTTTTAATGCATTTTTAAGGGAAAATAAGGCTATTTCAACGCTAAAACAACTAGAAATGCACAAAATTAGCACTTTATCAACTTACTAAGCCTCTTTGAAAGAATTTATACAAAGATAAACACAATTATTTACAATTTCGTAACAATATTAAAATATCCGTAACGTCGATGTATCACTAAACTACAGTGTAAGGCTGATGATTTATCGCAATGTAAGAATTTCAACATCACTAAGTTCTAATAGGTAGGGTCTTCCTTTTTTATTTATGATCAGTCTTATTACAGTGGATGTTTTGTGCTCTTTGAGTTTTCCAAATATTCTTGTTGTGTGTGCTTGATTTACTTTCTTAGGTATGTTTTTCTGTGACTATTTTCCTTTTTTCATCAAAATCTTTATTTTCTCTTGAATTTTTT
The DNA here is from genome assembly GCA_963930645.1 of Salticus scenicus. Lineage (NCBI taxonomy): Eukaryota > Metazoa > Arthropoda > Arachnida > Araneae > Salticidae > Salticus > Salticus scenicus. The sequence continues at coordinate 285,608,492 of OZ005648.1, forward strand.
TGTTAGAATCATTTCAAATTCATTTCCAGGTTCACTTTTTCAGAGGTTTTGCTTATTATTTCTATCCTGTCACAGATTGCTACCTTGTCTGTTTAATTAACACATTGTTTGCGGGAAACAAATAAACTCATCATTTATCGGGAAACTGTCCGACTACATAGTGTTAACAGGGATATATGCGATTTCTTTATGCACTTTTTTTTTCTTTATTCATTTTCTGTCTTTTCTTTCTTTTTTTTTTAATCTCTGTTGATTGTTTTTAATCTTTTTTTGTATTGCAGCCATCAAAAAGTTACAATTCCTAATTAGCCATAGAAGATTGAAATTTAGTATTTAGTACATGTATAATACTTAATCACCTCCCTTTTTAGTCTTTATATAATATCCCATTTTACAGTTAGACGATAACATTTTAGTTAGTATAAATAAATAAGTGTTTATTAGGCGTACAAAGTAGTTGTAGTATCCACTTTAGATATTTAAGTAATATGAAAAAAAAAAAAAAATGCTTATTTCATTAAATTTGCAAAATTTTTGGTATTTGGTTTATCATTTTAATTATTAGAAAGATTATCTATCATATAAATATGTATTGCAAAGATTAAAAACTAATGTTATGAAATGTTGTTAAAAATGTTATTAAATATGTTATGAAATTTATAACAGTAATAATTATTATTCTAGTGTCAGTAATAATAAAGTAATTCCTATTTTTTCTTCCCACATTTATTGATTCTTAATTTCAGTCATCAGCATTTATTGCGAGTTTGCCCGATTCTGAAGTCCTTAATACACCTTCCATCGTTTTACCTAGTGAGCCTGCTACTCCTGTATCCTTAAAGCCTTGCATACTAAAAAATATCAAGAAAAAATCTGACAATCAACCTTTAACATTTACTTCAAATGAATCAATTGAAAAATCAGCTTCACCGCAGCAAAGTATAGAGGATGCAGAATTACCATCTGAAAGTGCTAGTTTTTCTGGTGTTGTTCCTGCCAGTTTTGATGGACTTTCTGTGAAAGTTGAGAAAGATAAAACAACTTCTGCAACACCAAAAACTGTATTACAAACCTCAGTTATTACTTCTGTGTAAGTAACACTTTATTATATCTATACATTTAACATTTTAAAGTTGTGTATATTTAAGTAAATATATTTTTAACACTTTCCAACAAAGTAAAAGTATTTATGATTTTGGTTTGTCTGTTTAATCATACTTCAATTTCTGTAGATAATTTTAGATGTCTTGAAATCGGGTTTTTGGACCCGCAAACAAATCTTTCAAGAAAAAAAAAAAATTATCACATTTTTCATTATAGAACTTCTATAGTGAAAAATGGGATGAATTACAATGAGAATATCTTTTTGGAAATGATAAGGAGTTATTGAAGTTGACTAATAATCCTTTATTGATAGATCACTTAAAGATTACTAAGATAGATCACTTAAAGATCACCACTTAAGTGGAGATTTTGCTTTGAAGTCTCAGAAAACATGCGACAGCTTCCATGTCAATCACTGGCAATTCGTTATGGCGGCGGAGCCCCATTGGGGCTCAAGTTTATTTAACAACAGTTATATGATGTAAAGTGCTCTTGTTTGTCTGTTTTCACTTTTTTAACCAACTTCAAAAAAGAAGGAAGGTTCTCAATTCAAACCATATGTTTTTTTATGTTTGTTAGCTCATAACTTCTGAACGGATGCTCCGATTTTGAAAATTTTTGTTTAGTTGAAAAGGTCTTGGTCTGAAAAAGGTCCCATTGTAATATCTTTACGATCTAAAGAAAATACAGGGTGCCCAAAAAAATCAGTCCCAACTCTTTTAACTGCTAAACGGCTGCAGCTATAGTGGTAAAAATGGTATGTAAGTATAGCAAAGTGGCCCAATGCAGCACAAGGTTTAACCGCTTACAGCGCCACCTTCTGTAAAATAGCGGAGTTAGTTTTCCTATCTCGAAAACGGTTCTAAAGAAAAAAGTGAATTACAAAGTTGAAAAGTAGCATCGATTTAGTACAAAAAGATAGTTTAGACATTCATGCTAGCTTTCCTATCTCGGAAACGGTTCAAGACAGGGGGGAAAAGTGAATTATAAAATTGCAGAGCATCATCGATTTAGTACGAAAAGATAGTTTAGACATTGATGCTAAAAATATAATGCTAAAAACGTGCATTTGTTTGTTCGCAATTTCTTACACTATGCACACTTGAGCTACATTGCACACGTCGTAGCGTAGCCGGTGAGACATACGCTATATCGTTCAAAATACGGTTACTTGTTACTTTTTGTTTTGTTGTAAAGATCTTGGTCTGAAGTAGATCCCATTGTAATATTTTTGCAATCTAACGAAAATAAAACGCCATCTCGTGAAAAACAGTGGAATTAGCGCTCCTATCTCAAAAACGGTTCAAGATGAGAGAAAGGTTAATTACAAAGTTGTAGAGCATCATCGATTTGCTACAAAAAGACAGTATTTAGACATTATTGCTAAAAATAGAATGCTTAAAACGTGCAGTTGTTTGTTCGCAATTTCCTACATTGTGCACACTTGAACTACGTTGCACACTTTGCAGCGTAGCGGATGACACGTATACTCTGTGGTTCAAAATACTGTTGCTGTAAGCGGTCAGATGCTAGTGGAAAAAAGTGGAGTTAGCGTTCCTATCTCGGAAACGGTTGAAGACAGGGGAAAAAAGTGAATTATAAAATTGCAGCGCATCATCGATTTAGTACGAAAAGATAGTTTAGACATTAATGCTAAAAACAGAACGCTTAAAACGTGCATTTGTTTGTTCACAATTTCCTATTTTGTGCACACTTGAACGGCATTGCATATGTTGTAGCCTATCGGGTGACATTTATGCTATGTAAAATTCAAAGTATGGTTATTGTAAGCGGTCACATCGATTAACGCATAGACGTTTTAAACCGACTTCATAAAGGAAGAGGTTCACAATACAAATCATGTTTCTCGTTGTTGTTGAAATTTGTTAGCTTTTAACTTCGTAAGAGATGATTTAATTTTCATACTTTTTTGTTGTATTGATCTTAGCCTGAAATAGGTTTCATTATGATTTCTTTAAGATATAAACAAATTACAGGATACTCACAAAAGTCTGTTTTCACTCTAACTGCTGAGCGCATGCAGCTACACTGGTAAAAGCAGTATGTAAGTATTGATGTTGAAACCTCTGTCCGTCAGCTGCATTGCATATTTTGCTCTTTGTTTGAACTTTAGGCTGTGCAATTCCCAGCGCAGCGGGTGATACATATTCACTGTAAAGTTCGATATATATGCCTAACAGAATTTTTGGTTACTAATACTGCGTATCCGTTCTTTACATTTCTAATCACTTTTTAACTTAACGTATGTTCATTCAACAGATAGTTTTTTGCTCATATTCGATAAAGGCAAGAAAAGTGACACAACTTAAAAATGCAGCATTTGAGAAAAATCAACTTAAAAATAACTTGTCTAGAATAAAACTGGCACAACTGTCTCTCGATTGGATAACTTTCTAGATGGAGATGTTACTTTTTTTGTTAACATTGGGTGTATTTCATGTATTTTTCAGCGACATAAACTATTTTTTTGAGTTATGCCACTTTTCTTGGAAGTTGTGATTTGTGAAGCTGCCGTCGAACGTCTTTTGATGTTCTACTATATGAATAAATTTTCACTGAAAAGAAAAATAAAATCTTTTTGTTAAAAAAATGGAACCGACTCCAAGAAGCAACTACTATTCAAACAACTAAAAAAAAAAAAAAAAAAAATGGGTATGAAATGAAATAGTAAATTGCGCCTAAAAGTATAAAATAATTTGCTTCGCCAAACAACCTATAACACTACAATTAATCATAACTTTTGAAGTCGGCGCAAAATTAAATAAAAATAGATAACTTTATTCAGTATACACATCTCACATTGTCACCTGCAAAACGCAGCCGAAAACTACTTTGATTCAAGAAAACAAATAAGATTTCGTACGCAGCAAAATTTGGCGAAGATGCTGGTATCCGACGTCCTTGGTAAAAGAAAAATCGCAAAATTATCTGGCAAACATATTTAATTTCTTTGGGATATCATGATTAGTTTGATAAGGTATATTAAGAGAGTAATCAAGAATATGAAACAATACATCGTACAATATATATTATGAAAATATACATCTTGCGTGTATGTTTTGATCGCCAAATCCAAAAGCCACCAAGGATGATAGTTATCAAAGTTATACCAAATTTGCAAAGGAAACTCTAACTTCGTAGAAACATAAATACCGCATTGTAAAGAATATTCACTGTTCTGTGTAGATGCTACTAATGGACCAATTGTATACAGTGATAAAATAATAAAGGAAACATGAAAATGGATCATTCGAGACAGCAGCATTTGTTGCTACCGATCTAAAAACAAACCTTAAAAAACTAATTAAATTTTATTTAATTTTGCGCCGACTTCAAAAGTTATGATTAATTGTAGTGTTATAGGTTGTTTGCTTCTTGGAGTCGGTTCCATTTTTTTAACAAAAAGATTTTATGTTCATCAAATCTCAATTCTAATTGGTTAATTATCTGATGATTGTCACTTTAGCTTAGGTTCTAGATATCTAGGGTTAATTAATATCACACCACAAAAAGAGGAAAATGGCGTACTATTCAGCAACTTTTATTCTAAAATTTGTTCATTTTTCGAACTTTTGCATTATGAAAGTATTCTACCACAAAACAAAATTTGAAGGGCAATTACGAATTATTAATGATTTATAATTTTAAAATGAGTGTTTCTTAAATTTAACTATTTTTTTATCTATATATATGAAATAAATGTAATGTATTACGGTGGAATATCTTTTGAATTGAAGAGGGGTCATTTTTAGGCTACTGATAGTTGTAGAGATATGCAGTCTTGCTCGTGATAGGCAACCTGAGTGGGGAAGTTTGTTCTTAAATATCAGAAAACATCACAAAGCGGCCGCAAGGCCGATTCTCCTTGGTTGCAGGGCTCAGAGAGCTGCAGGTTTATTTTGCAAGCCTTACATGTTGAAAAAGCTCTCTGGTTGTTTGTGATAATCTTGCTTTGTGTTCTAGAAATTCTGGATTCTAATTAATTAATAATTCTCCTGGGGTTCTCAAAAATATATCCAGGATTAATTTTTATGCAAGAGTTGACCACAGTTAATTTAAAATTGTACTTAAGTTGCAAAATTGATCTTTTAAGCAAGGATACAGAATACCATTTGGTGTCCAAATACCCGAATGAGGTTTGTGGAGAAATTTTTGAATATTTTCTTAAGAGAAAATAAAAATGTAAATCTAAATAACAATCTGGTAATAAACAAACTTTGTAATGCTTATAATGCAAAGTAACAGTTGTTTTTATTTTACAGCGTATATTTATTCTCTGAAATATTTATTACATGGAATAAATGACTTTGTATATCAAAATAAATTCTTGCATTATTGAGGGAAATTTAGAATGTGTTTGGGGGGAAATTTCAGAAGTCTAAATATTTTCTGCACCCTGCTTTTAAGTTTACCATTTTCTACATCTCATGTAATAAAGCACTCTGCTGTGAAACAAAGTTTAAAGGGCAAATTATGAATTATTAGAAATTTATAATTTTGAATAGTAATTTTTAAATAATAATGATAATAATAAAAAAAAAGGGTTTTCCTGTAATTAAAATCAATTATTTTATATCTTTTCAGGTATACACATTTTTTTATTATTTTTTTTTTCACATTTTAATACTATATTTTAATAATATTTTTATTTTTATCAAAGTGTAATATTATTACATTTTATTGTTACATAATTAATTTTTGCTTATCTTATTTGTTTTTTTAAACTATAAAATTCTTTTTCAAAAGTTTTTTTTTTTTTTTTTTTTTAAACCTATTTTTGGCTTTGCCCAAACTATGCATGTGCATGAGAAATGTTCTAATCTCTTTCGTTCTGAGTACAACTTAGGCAATATAAATTTTACACTGTGTAACCAGTGTTTCCCGATTTATTTTTTATATTCTTGCTTCAATGGTTGTTGCTGTGTTTCATTGTAAAAGTTTGAAGTCATTAAAAAGGTTTCTTTTTGAAGCTGTGTGGATGTCTTAAATCCTCACTATCAATTTTTAAAACATTTTGTTGTAGTGTGTTTTTATATTTTGCAATTTTGTTTGTAGTACCTTCTTTTCCTAGCTTCTTTTTTTTTTTTTTTTTTTGTCCTGTTGAATAAAATGCTTTATAATTTTTACTATATGTATAAATATTAATTGTGTATTTAATTAAAATATAAATTCTGATTTTCATTTCATTGTCTTAACTGGCATATTTAAATGATTTAGTATTTCAGAATGTTTTTACTCCCCCACCCTTTTAACCTTGAAAGCTAACAAATATTATGGATATAGTTAGTTCAAGAGATTAATTATACAAAAGTTAGTAAAAATAAGATTTAAATTGTTCTTGAATAAATTTGATTAAAATGTAGTATTTTTAATTGGACAATAAACACTAAAATTATGCAAATTGTGAATGAAAAATATCAGGGGAAGTATTTCTGAGTCATAGTAGGAGCTAGGAGTAGAAAAAAACTCTTTAAAATGTTTATTTATTACAGTGTAAAATATCAGAATAATATAGCTACAGATAATAATGATATGTAATAATATATATACATATAAATTTTTAATCCCCCTCCCCCCCCCCCAAAAAAAAAAAAAAAACTTACTTTTATTGGTTTGTTGATATTTTGCAGTATTTCTATAAATATTAGAGAATAATTATCTGAAAATTCTTTATTAATAATTTATCTTTAAAATAAATAAATAAATAAATAAAAAATAAATCACAGTCATATTTAATGCTTTATTCTCCCTCCCCTAAATAGTTCAAATTTAAATTTAACAACAAAACAATATTTCTGCTAAAAAATAAATATACATTTCTTTTCTTTCTTTTTTTTTGATTATATGTATATATATATTATGTTTATTTTTTGTAGAGTCTTGTTTATGAAGCAAATTTTAATGAATTGTTTAAATTATCAGCTCTCATGCATTTAAAAATTTGCTGGTTTAATTACAACTGATGATATTTCTCTTATGCCTCTTAGCCTTTTTAAAATATAATTCTCTTAATATTCTTATTTTAGGGGCAATACAGCCATTTTAAAGAGCACTGCCATAGGAGTCCCGACTGCAGTTGTTGTTACTCGAGCTCCTGTAAATAGTATTCCCACCGTATCTATGACTCAGGTTGTGGGTCCACAAATTGTAGCTCAACCAATTAATCAACTTAAAATCCAAAAGACTATTCCTGCTGTTGCTCAAGTAAGAATTTAGATATTGTTACTTCAAATATAAAATAATTCTTAATATACTTAAATAAAATAAAACTAACTAATAATCTGGGAGCCAGGAACTCGAATAAACAGGGCTCTATCTTACTTTAACGAATCCTTTATATACATATTCTATATACACATATTCTATGTACATATATACATTATTAAGTAGTAGTAATAAAATATAATTAATTGAAGGCATCTTCTTTTCGTAATATTATTCCAGATACCAGCGTAATTCAGCTCATCCCGCCGAAGTCAGAGTAAACACTAAACTTATTCTTTTTTCTCGTAGCCAGCGCATGCACTTCTCACACCAAACTAGCAGATGTTCCTTTGGAAACCGAAAGCATTTTCCACATTTTCTCCCACCTTTTGAGTGGATGATCTGAAAATATACTCAAAACATACTTAAATACATGATACTAAAATATGAACTTAGATGAAAAGAAAAATAGTTATATAAACAAAATGAATAAAATAAAAAAAAATTAAATTAAATTAAAGTCACTTGGTAAATATTTAGAGTCTTAGCAGAATTTTTACAGTTCTTCCACTGCTCATTGTTACAGGAACATTGTCATCACTTTCATTATTACTTTTGGTAGAATGGTCCAGTTCAAGTCTATATAAGCGTTGTATAGGACGTAAAAATTCGGCTTTTTCAGTTTTCACCACAGCAAGTCTTGTTATGCCATCACGTCCAGGGATCAATTTCAACACTCTGGCCATATTCCAGAAGGCACGTTTTTTGTTGTCATCCTGTAATAACACAACTTCGCCCACTTCTAGTGGCTTATCCTTATAGTTTCTTATGGACTGTTGACGTAGATATCCTAAATATTCTGTGCGAAATCGTAGTCTGAGGTTCTCTCTCATTTTCTGTAGATACTTAGCTCGTTTACTGAGCTTCTTTTTGTCCAAAATGTCAATGTCAGACACACCAGAATGGGGAATTTCGTGCAGAAACATCTCGGGAGTTAAAGGGGATAAATCGTTCACATCTTCGGACACGTAAGTAAGTGGTCTACTATTAATTATTTTTTCACAATCGCACAAAATGGTTTGCAGTTCTTCATAAACAAGCGCAGCACGCCCCAAAATTTTTCTTAAGATTTGTTTAACCATTTGAATGAGGCGCTCCCACCAGCTTCCCCACCACAGGGCGGTCGGAGGGTTAAATTTCCACTGATTTTTTTGTTCAGCACCTTTGGAGGTAATACTCTCCCAGTCTACTTCTTGTAAAAGCTTCTCTGCTCCCCTAAAGTTCGTACCGTTATCTGAATATATAAATGTTGGTCTTCCACGTCGTGAAATGAAACGCCTTAATGATTGCAAAAAAACCTCGGTTGTTAAAGATGTGATCAACTCTAAATGAATTGCTCTATAGACGGCACAGGTAAACAGTACAATATAAGATTTTTGACCTCCTTTCAAATAAAGTGGTCCAGCTAGATCGATGCCTACGATTTCAAAAATAGCTGCATCGTTTACTCGTTCCTTTGGCAAAGGACCTGGTAGAACATCAGAATGTCTGACTTTAAATCTTTGGCATTTAACGCACTTTCGTATACAGTTTCGTATAGTCTTACGAGCTCTAATAATCCAGTATTTTTCTCGCAAATATGACATCATCAAATTAACACCAGCATGTAATAATTCGAGTATGCATTATTAACAGTCGAACCACTGGATGATCGGACGGTAAAATCACAGGAAATTTAAAACTGTTAGTGTCATTTCTACAAAAAATATTTGTTTTTGCTCTAATTAAACCATCACTGTCAATTATCGGTCTAAGGTTTTGAAGTTTGTCGTAATTTGTGTTATTAAATGAATCCTTTTGCACCAATTTCAGAAGAGCGATTTCAGCTCTTTCAAGTTTGGAAGTTGACAAAGTTTTTGAGGATTCACTGGTAAATTTTCTTTGCTTAAAATAAAATCTGTAGATAAACACTATCATCCGAATAATTTTTCTTATAGATAAAAAATACTTGTAATACCAGTCGCTGTTATGGTCGGTTTGGCTTAAGGCAATAATTACAGTTTTTCGTATTTCTGAGCCAACCAAATCCTCATCCGGAGATTCCTCTGAATTTGGCCAACTCTCCTCGTTATTGCGTAACTACTCGGGTCCCTCCCACCATCTTAGTTGTGACAATTTTTCGGCTGAATATCCTCTAGAAGCTATATCGGCAGGGTTAAGAGCACCTGGAACGTGGTGCCACACGGTGGGAGATGTCAAGGAAACTATTTCACATACACGATTTTGGACAAAAGTCCCCCAATTTTGATTTCTTTGAATCCAACATAACGAAGTAGTAGAATCCGTCCAACAATGAATATCAATACTGGGAAATTGCATATCTTCTACCACAGACGAAAGCAACCGAGCGCCGATCAAGCAAGCAAGGAGCTCTAACCGCAGTATAGTTAGAACCTTTAGAGGCGCTACCCTACTTCTAGCATGTATTAAATTGACGGTCACGTGATCACCTCGACAGACTCTTAAAAACACACATGCCGCATAAGACTTTTGACTCGCGTCACAAAATACATGCAAACTTAATGAAACGTCTGGGGAAATATTAAGCCATCTTGGTATCCTTATTTTTGATATTAAATTTAGTTGTTGGATCCATGCTGTAAATTTTCATATTAAATGATCCGGAAGAATTTCATCCCACTTAAGTTTTAAATTCCATGTTTCCTGCAAAATTAATTTCGGAATTAACGTCACAGGTGCTGTAAACCCAATTGGATCAAAGACTTGATGAGCAATGGCTAAAATTAACCTTTTCGTAATTAGTTTATTGGGCTCATCAATTGACGGCACTTTGCAGGATAAAGTATCACTGTCTGTATACCACGTAAGACCCAAGACAGAGATGTTTTCTTCAGTGATCGATTCATTGTCTGGAGTGACACTATGCAAATTAGATTTCCACCCTCGTAAATTAAAATTTCCTGTAGACATTATTATTTGTGACTCCAATATAAACTTTTTCATTTCTAACTCAGAATTCAAACTAGTTACACAATTTTCGACATAAAATGATGTCTTAAGAATTTCTGCAGTATTGCTTAAATTTTCGGGTACTTTACTTAAATCATATTGTAAGGTAGCAGCTAATAAATAAGGACTACATGTTAAACCAAAAACAACCCTTTGATGCCGACACTCCTCAATTTGTTCCGAATTATCTCTACCAAACCACAGAAAACGTAAAAAGTCGCGATCCTTTTCTCTTATTGAAATCTGTAAGAACGCCTTCTCTATATCTGACGTAACACCCACGTAGCTTTTACGAAATCGATTTAGTATTGTTGGAATAATTTCTATTAAATTAGGTCCCGTAGATAAACAATCATTCAATGAAGGAAAACCCTGAGAATGTGAACTCGCATTAAACACAGGCCGTAAACTCGTAGTACTACCCTCTTTTATTATGGGTCTATGCGGTAAATAATGTATCTGTTCTGATTTACCCTCTGTTACTTTTTCTATTATGCCAAGTGATAACCAATTATTAAAAACCCCATAGTAATCCTCTAATTTCCCGGAATTAACTAATTTTCTTTTCGTACTAAATACACTTTTTCCAGCAAGTTTTTTATTGTCAGGTAAAGCAGAATTATCCGTTACCCATGGTAAAGCTACCTCGTATCTGCCGTCGGAATTTACCCGAAGAGTCTCCTTAAAATACTTGTTAGTCTCTTCTTCTAATTCCTGCTTAGTTTTACGGTGTGCAGGATCTGTAATTCCCAATACGTCTAATTTCCACAGATCGCTTACACACTGGTTCTTAACCAAAAGAGAAGAGATAACGAGAGAATGATTACTAGGTGTATTGCTCTTTGTGCCAAAAAATTTTTCTAGAACAGTCCATCCCAATTTAGTCTGTATAGCGGTTAAATTTGATTTAAGGGGTACTATTTTTCCCGTTAACAATTTACCCATAATATCAGCCCCTATTAACAATTTTATTTCCTTATCCACTTTGTATTTATTTTTCTAAGTCCGTAAGCTGTATACGATGTTTCTTAAGTTCATTTAACCACGGACCAGATGGGATTTGGCCAAGCTCAGAACAAATACGTTTTTCCGCCAATGCGTCAAATTTACATTTATAACTTCTGTCCATACTACTTAATTCAATTACATAATTTTTATAAACATTTTCATTCGTTTCGATACCTCCAAAAAGTGATTGACGCAAGTTTATTTCATTGCTAGAGACATACTTCATTTCCTCAATTGTATCGCTACATATATAGCTTTTCATACTTCCAGAGTCCAAGACTGCCCTTACAAGCATTTCTTTATTATTATTGTGCAGTCTAACAATTAAAGTTTACAGAAATACATCAGAGAGCTGTACATGATTATTAATGTACTTATTTTTATTTCTTCATTAATCTTATTTGAAATATCTGATTTGTTTGAGGGTAAATCCGGGCATATTATAGCGTAGAGTCATCTTTTACAAATAAGACATCTATGCCCTGATCTACATTGGTTTGCTCTGTGATTTTTCTTCAGACAAGCAAAACAAACCCTTTTTTCTTTCAGTATATTCTTTTTATCTTCCAAATTTAACTTAAAGACCTCATTACAACTCTCCGATGCATGTGATTTATTGCAAAAAACACACACTATATCAACCTTTCTAAATTTTGAACTAATTTTCTTATTATTTTCATTAGTGTTCATCAATTTACTTGCTGTAGGGAGTGTCTTAGACTCGGGAATTTTTTTCTGTTTTTCTTTTACGACATTTGGATTTTGTGTAGGCAGTTCTTGTATTTGTATCGCCGTTTCACGACACTCAATTTCAGCCTTTAAAAAGTCTAACAATTCATCAATGTCAAAATTTTCAAGGTTCTGTCTTTTTCTTTGATAATTTAAATTTAAATCAGTGGGAATCAATTTAAGTAAAATTGGTGTCAGCAGAGTGCCATATGTTCCTGATGTTACATTTAGACATTTTAAATTTCTTATTTGAATCGTAATGTTATCGTAGAGCTTGCGCAGCACATCTGTGTTATTTGAATTTTTAACCGGGTCTAAATTCAATAACTTTCCAATGTGTGCATTAATTATCAGGTCATTACGACCAAATCGACTTTTTAACACTTTAACTGCAGATTGATAGTTCTCACTGGATAACGAAAAGCCTCTAATGGCATCAGCCGCAGATCCTATTAACAGAGAATGCAAATAATTAAATTTATCGATATCTGTTAAATCAGTATTATTATGAATTGCATTCTCGTATTGGCTCCAAAATGAGAGCCAGTTAGCGGGATTCCCGCCAAATTCTTCAGTCACTAGACGAGGGAGTTTTATTCTAGAATGTGAACAAGAAATTAAAGATGACTGTTCACTTATGATATCATCCTTTTGTATTTGTGCATTCTGTCTGTTCTTTACTTTTTAAAACCGAAGTAATTTTAGATTTAACTGATATAATTTTTTCTGCATAGGTTACTGCTGTTTCAAATTCGGATTCTAAATCGTCTTCCTTTTTCATAAGATTTTGAATCTCTTCATCGAGATTCTTTAAATTTTCGTATTTTACTTCTAATTGATCTAAATGTTTCCATTTTAAATTCCATTTTCACATTCATAAAATTCATAATCTTTTAAATGAGTACTCAATTTCAAAAAATTGATTTTATTAAATTTTTATATTTTGATTTCAAAAATGCAAATTTTCAGTGCATTTTTCATCTTTTATAGCCACAAAGTAAAATATAAAATTTTGGAAAATGAGTACTAATATAACGATTGTGAATTTTCTAAATATGAAAACTGATTTTATAAAATACATTAGGTAACGGAATAATTATGGAAACAAATTTTCCCCATAGAATAACATGGGCTACAGCTGTCAGAGTGATAAGGTATTGTCCACTCTTAAAGGCCTGCTTCACTCATTGCCACTGGAAGCCGAAGCTATTGTTATTCTATGGGAAATTTTTCTTCACAAATAACTTACTAATTAATACATATTTTTAAATTCTGTTTTCACATTTTGAAAATTCCCAGCTGTAAATTGACGGACCTTTTTTAAAAAATTATTTTTTTAATTTTTTTTATATTTTATTTTGAAGTTGCAAAATACGAATTTTCAATATGGGAAATTTTTTCATTTCACAATTTCAAAATAAAATATAAAAAATTAAAAAAAAAAATACATTTTTTAAAAAGCTTCATCAATTTAACAGTTGGCAATTTTCTGAATGTGAAAACAGATTTTAAAAATGTGTATTAGTTAATAAGTTATTTGTAAAGAAAATTTCTCCATAGAATAACATTGACTCGGGCTTCCGGCTATGGTAAGTGAAGAGGGCCGTTAAGGCTGCACATCAAATTCACCCTTTTTTCCTCCCCATGTTATCTTATGGGATTTTTGTTGCTTTGTATTTTAAGGCTGTTTCATTAAAAAATAATACTTGGGATTCTGTATTTTGCATTGCATCCTTTTCAACTTGTTTACTTTTAGTTGATAAGTTTTTTTTTTTTTTTTTTTTTTTTTTTTTTTTTATAAATTTGAATATTTTATTCCATTAAGTAAACTCAAAGTTCTAATTTTCAATCTTGAAAAATATATTAAAAATATTTAACTTTATTTTTTTCACCATTGAAAATTAGACGAGTTTATTTAAAGAAATAAAATATTTAAATTTTATTTCAGAAAATTATGGAGTGGAAAGCTGATTTTTTATACCAACTATGTGAAAAATACCAGAGCCGGGAATCGAACCTGGGCCTTCCACTTTACGTGCGGATGATCAAACCATTGAGCTACCCTGGCTGATTACCAGCTAGGCATTTCTCACATAACATTCGTTGGCAAAGTCACTGAGTCTACAAACACAGCTGTATCAAGTGACATTATTAATCATGGCACAACCCCAAAAGACCATGAAAATTTTAATTTTAATTTAGAAATTTATTCATCAAGCCTGAAAGTTGTGCCATGATTAATATTGTCACTTGATGCAGCTGTGTTTGCAGACTCGGTGACTTTGCCAACGAATGTTATGTGAGAAATGCCCAGCTGATAATCAGCCAGGGTAGCTCAATGGTTTGATCATCTGCACATAAAGTGGAAGGCCCGGGTTCGATTCCCGGCTCTGGTATTTTTCACATAGTTGGTATAAAAAATCAGGCTTCCACTCCATAATTTTCTGAAATGAACTTTCAGACTTGGTGAATAAATTTCTAAATTAATATTTAAATTTTATTTAAAAACATTTTCCGAATAATTTTTTTTTATTTTAAATAGGTAGTTAAGTTAAATCTGAATATTAAATCATTTTTATAAAATGTGAATTTTTTTTTATTTACTACTTTAGAAGCTTTTAGTATTAAAAAAAAGTCAAAGAAAAGAAAATTACCTAAAATAATAATAATAATAATAATAAACTCTGCTTTTAATTTTTCAGAATTTTTGTTTTGCAATGTTATTATTTAGATTTATAACTTGTCTAAAAATATAACTTGTATAAATGCTTATTTTTAAAATTTTAAATGTAGTAACTATTGTAAAATAAATTACAAAAATACTTTTAATAACTTCATGTAAATAGTTTATCTAATTTTAATGGTATGCTTTATTATTTAATTATTTTTAACAGCCTCTTCATTTAGGAACTGTCCTGTTAAGTTTTAATGTTGAACCACAAGCACTTTTACAGATAGGCAATAATGTACCCTCAACTGTTACAGCTATTGCTCCTCAAATTACATCAGTCACTTCAAATGCCAAAATGGTAAGCTCATAATTTAATAACTGTTAGTCTACATCCAAACCCCATCCATTTCCTTTTTAAACCAGTTTCTCCTATCCCAAATTTTCCACATGTAATTTTTTAATACTAATTTACTTCCATTAAAAGACCATGAACAATTGTGTACTTCTCTTAGGGATAGCTTTTTTTCCTGAGAGTAGATGTTTTTATGTTTTCCTTCATTTGAACTGAACATTGTCCTTCGTATAACTGTTTTTCCCTCCATGTAAGATATAATTGTCTGTATGTAGAAAAAGAGAGAGAGAGATAAAAGTGATAAGAATTATATTTTGGAATATTAGAGAACTTAAAGATGGAGTTCAAGCTTGGAAAAGTTAATTTTGTGTCAAATTGTAATTCAGCTAATAAATTTATATGCAATGATTTCTAACTCAATAATGTTGTCTTTAGATGCCAAACAGAAGATTCTATTTGATTTGATAGTTTTTACTTTCATTAAATTTATTCAATCAACATTTTTTTCTGTTTAAAAATTGTTATAATTTTTCTTTTCCTGAATAGAAATATGTATATAAACAGTGTATTTGAAAAAAATTATATCAGCTTGAATTCTTTAACTGTTGACATAGACATAGTATTAATTAAAAAATGAGAGGAGAATCTTGTTCAGTCTCTTACTTGGTGTGTTTTTCAATAATTGTCGAAATAGTGACATTCTATGTCATGTATAGAGTTGCAAACCCTCATTGCCTACGCAAGAGAGTACGTTTTTCAATAAATAAAACAAATAACTAAATATATTGCAATCAAACAATTTAAAAACACAAAAATCATCCGAAAACATAATTTAAAAAAATATGTATTCTTCATAATTCATAAAATTTCAAGGAAATTGAACTGAAGAAAATACAACTGAAAATTTTTATAACACAGTGATCTATAAAACAAATAATTTATCAAATATAAACATTGAATTTCTCCTTTAAAAAAATCCTTCATTTTAGATTGAAGAAATGTTCGTACTGTCCACTGATGTACGTTTGAGACAATGTTTCATCTTTATGTTCCTGATTTTAAGTTTTTATTGCAATACATATATATTTATATGAAAGGATAAAAAAATGAATTAAATTTAATTAAAGACAAACCCATTTTTAAAATTTAGAAATCGCTATTCAAAATGATGCCTCTAATAATTTGTTATTGCCCTTTGAAAGCTTGTTTCATAGCCAAAGACTTCATTATGCAAAAATTAGAAATTGGCAGAAATTAAAAGTCGAAATCTGCTGACATTTATGCAATTTTTCTTTTCTTGCAGTAAGATCGTGCATAAAAATTAAGCCCAAAAATTTCCAAAATAATCATTTTAATATCTTGATATACTACAACTGTTTGAGTTACCCCACATATTAAATATTTGTATTGCATGTTTCATGTTCAAATATAGTCTAAGTTTTATAATTATATTGATTTTGTATCATATTTCTATATTTCATCGAATCTCATACATTATATACTTATTGTTTTGAAAATAATACCCTGTTGTTAAATGTTTTACATTTTATTGCACATATCAAATCTTTTTTCATATAACATTTACAGAATTATCACTTTATATGTTTTAAGATAATTTATAAATTAGATATTTCTATTTTCATGTTCATAGTTTCAGTTTAGGCAGAGGAGTTTTGTAAGTTTGAGGTTTCAATGTAATATTGTTGTCATATTATAATTATTCTTTGCACATAACTGACGAAGTCCCTTTCATCCATAGTGAACTGTCACTAGTAGATCTGCAGAACAGGTGCCTCAACGTCCTATTTGCATCACACATTATTCAACAGATTATTTTTATTTATTCCTTATTATGTAATATATATATATATATTTGATTCAGTTGATTTGCTACATAAACAGAAATGTTTCTGAGGGGGGCGCCCCCGCTGTATCTCTCTTTCTATAACTATTTGTATATATATACGTATTCTTAACAACTGATTGTCTTGTATTAATTCCCTGTAATTCATAAATGCTTGTACCAAATTTCATACAAAATGATCACATAACATATTGGAATTATTTTGTGTAACCCTGTAAATGAATCACCAATTTATGTCCATACTTCTCTACTGAAAAATATTCTTTTAAAATCCAAATAAAATTTCATTATATTTAACGAGGTGTAACCATGTTAAAATACACTTTTAAGAAATAGTGACTATAGACCGTAATAGTACGAAATTCTTTTATATATCCCAGAAAAAGAACCACAGTAATTATATGCTGTAAGAATAATACATCTGTTTAATTAATTATAACTCATTAATGTTTCAACCTAATTTGATATCATTTGGATGATTACAGTACGTTATCAGAATTCTTTTATGGGGTCCCGTATATAAATTATTTAGTCTATGCATATCCTTTCTCTACAGTAAACATGCTTTTTGTAATTCCATTATGTTGATGGCAGCATAAACACATTAAAGTGCGCTTAAATAAAAATTTTGAAAATATTGTTTAGGAAGTGGAAGATTACAGAAAGTTTAAAAATAACATTGAAATTACATGGTTTTATTTATTTATATATGTGTGTGTGTAATTCAGTGTTTTGAAATTGCTTTCTTCTACACGTATTTGATATATATGTATATGTTACCGCTAAAGTGCAGAAATCAGTTAATCTGCAGATTAGCTAGGTAATCTGCACATTAACTAGGATGATCCGTTAAAGTGAGAAAAATTGTTTCATTTCTCAAATTACCTAGGTAATCTGCACATTACCTACTATACACTCGTTAAAGTGAAAATAAGATCTCTGGTGGTGTAATGTTAAAGCACGCTGTGTTGTATTTGTTTTTTTCATTAGGGAAAAGAAAAAAAAAATAGTTTTCTTTTCTTTCTTTACTTATTTTAATCTGTATGTGTTTTAATTTTTATGTCGTTTAAAGTTATATTTGTTTTATTTATTTATTTTTTATTTATTTCATCTTTTTTATTCTGTCAATATAAGTTTGAAGATGTTATGCATTTTTAATATGAAATATAATATCTTTAATAGCTTTCAATAAAGTCTATTTTATAAGTGAATGTTAGAATTGTAATACAGTAACGATTTCTTTTCAAATAAAAATATTTAACAATTAAAAAAAAAAAAATGTTTTATTAACAACTTATATTGCTATTACTATATTTTAAAAAAAGTTATGCACCAATTTTTAATTCGCTAAAGAAATATTAAATTAGACAAATCAGAAGCATTTTAAGAAGTACTTCAAATAATTAAAATTGCTTTAATAATTTTTAGAACGCATGAAAATTAAAATGACAGTTTTTCAATGCTTTATTAAACTATATTTTGCAGCATACATATATCTGTACAATTTTAGCAAATATATTAATTTTACAAAAAAAAAAAAAAAAAAAAAAAGAAAAAGAAAAAAACTTTATTAACACATTTTATGTAATAAACTACAACGAAATTATCTGAAAAAGCGAACAAAATTAAAATTAAAAATATAATCATGATATATAAAATATATAAAGGAAACTTGAAATTGAAAGAAACAAAAAAGAAAATTGTAATGAAGTGCTAAAAAATGCATAAAATTTTCATATTAAGTATTTATTAAATAATGCCATAATATTGATTGCCATATTTTCCAGAGTTAAAATTTAATACATGTTTTTTTTTTTTTTTTTCAGTAAGTAATAGTAATTTAAATCAATTTTAAAATAAATTAGTTTTAAAAAGTTGTGGTTTAATAGTTTTATTTCGGGAGAAAATAATTACTGTGTTGTAAATTTAGTATTCATAATTGAAAATGAAGTTTCACAAGAGAAAGCTTTTAATTAAAATTAGATTTCATTAATAAAATGCAGACCCGTATCAAACTTATATTGACAGAATTTTAAAAAAGAAGAAATAAATCAAAACAATTATAACTTACTTGTTACTTTAAATTTTGTGTTGGTCATAAGAAGAAACCTAATATCATAGCTTCGATGATCCACGTTTTGCGCTTACTGTTTATCATAGGCTCATAGCGGAGCGGAAGGGATAAAAGTTTTGGTTTGTGTTTGAAGGTCAATCGCGTCACAGACTGGGATTCGCGTATCTGTATCACATGACTGTTTGACGTCATAGTGAATGTAAAAAAACTAACGCTCGAAACAAACATTTGAACTTTAACGACACATAAGCCGTTAATCTGCAGATTACCTAGTTAAAATGCGGAAAACTCTTTATTCCGCACTTTAACGGGTTATTTTAGTTAATCTGCAGATTAGCTCGGTAATCTGCAGATTAACGGATTTCGCGTTTTAACGGTAACATATATATATTAATTTCATAACCAGTGCTATTAAATAACTGTTTCCTTTTGTATGTTGATGTTTTTAGAAAGTTTTTGAGCAATGCTTTAAAATTTTTAGAACCAGTGTTAAAGGTTTTTAACCAATACTTTAAAAAAGTTTAGAACCAGTGCTTTATAAACATTTTTATGATAAAAATGTATAATATATAAATATTTTAAAAAGTTTTTAACAAATGCTTTTGAACTCTGGATAACTTATGTTTTGGATAATGGCTGTTTTTGATGATATAGTAGAAGAGAAGATCTTTATAACACACACCTTGGGACAAAGTAGTGTATATTATAGAGTTTTGCATGATTTATATCGTTTCACATATCGTAAATTTATCCCTAGTAAACATGACTAAATATATCTGGAATAAATCACTATGCTAATTCTTGAAAATAATTTCAAACTATTAAAACAAAAATCTATACAATTTAATGATATTTATAATTTTCAGAAATAATTATTAAAATAAATTAGCAGCAAGTATATAAAAATATACTAAAAATTCTTTTTCAAGTCATTTATCAGTGAAAATTTGTTTCTGCAATTTTGGTGAATTCTGATAGATAAAATTCTTAATCAATCACACAATTTTCTATTTTGAAAATTTTTAAATATTTTTTTTTTTATTTTCAATAAAAAAACAGTTTCGAATAATCCTTCCTCCCCCTTCCCCCAACATCTAAATCTGTACTACAATGACTGTATTCTTTTGAATTGATATATATGTACCCTTAACTTTCCATATTAAATATTTCAGGTTATAAGTATGAAGTCTTCGGCCATGAAACAAACTTTAAAGGGACAATTGTAAATTAGTAGTGGTGTACAATTTTGAATAGCAATCTACAATTTTAAATAACATTTTAAAAATTTAAAATGTGATTTTCTTTACTTCAGCTATTTTTTTATCCTTTTTTTATCCCCACCCTCCCAAGAGAGTCCTTGCTTGCAGAGCTCACTTGAAGTTATACAATATTTCAGGACGGAAATTCAAGCTTTACACAGTTACTGTTATGTTTGTTGTTAATAGCATGAGAAAAGGGGAAAAATGATTAAATCTTAAATCAGACCAAATTAATGTTTAAACCACATCAGGATGCATCACATATTTTATATACTATGTTTTGGCTTGTGAGATAAAAAAACACCGGCACCATATGATATGCTATAAAAACATTCAATATATAATATACATAACTTTAATTATATAGAATAAACATTTAAAACTATAAATGTAGGACATATAGACTATATAATATTTAGATTTTATTATTATTATTATTTCATAATGTTGAAGAGAAGAACAGAACAAAAACATGTAGTATTATAATTCAACTATTGAACTATTCAAAGTCTTTATAATAAATGTGTATACGTAAAATATCTTTATATTTTAAACATTAATCTTCATTTACTAAAATATTATGAAATTATATAATATGAATTTATATAAAGCAAGCAACTGCAAAATTCTTTTCATTTGCATTTATAATCTCCATGTAAGTTTATAATCTCCATATATATACGTATTCCTAACAACTGATTGTCTTGTATTAATTCCCTGTAATTCATAAATGCTTGTACCAAATTTCATACAAAATGATTACATAACATATTGGAATTATTTTGTGTAACCCTGTAAATGAATCACCAATTTATAATCTCCATGTAAGTTTCTCGGATTAGTATACCACCAAATACTCGTACAGCACAAATGAAAATTCAAAAAGTTGAGTAATATTCACTATGTTTCCAATTTGCTTAAACATTCATCCTCATCGACAAAAATATCATTAACTGAGGAAATTTATATTAAGAAGGCATTTTAAAAATATTTTGTACAACTTTCTCAACACTTTCAAATCGTAAGTAATATTTTTTTACACATGAAATAAAATGCATGCACTGTCTTACTCAGAGCTAAGACAGAGAAACCAGTGATGCAACAAATATGAAGTTGAAAACACTTCAGTGAGAGTTGACTATTACTAGACAATTTGTCTGTTATCACAAACATGCAATGTGGCAATGACATGAAATAGATTAATTTTTAATACCTGGTATGGGACACATTTTACTGTTAGACATTTTTTGTTTGAGAACTGTATAAAAATTTAAGTTTTGTAATTCTTGAACTTGAATCCCATTGAATTTTTTCACTGATTTTATAAAAATCTGCACTTCCCTCCCCCCCAACACCCCATATCTTTGTAATTCGTTATGTATGTCTAAAGCCAATATTTAAAGAATTAAAGCAGATAACAAGATTTTTCAAACACTCTGTATATTATAGCATAAAGCATTTTTAATTCTTAAAGGGTTTTAAAATCTGTTCTTTTTTTCATTGCAGAAACTTAAAGAAGTTATTACTCAAAATCAGAAACAAGGAGTAACTACTAGGAAAGCTAATGCATCAAAGTCAAAGCCTAAATCCAATATTATTATTCATCCAGACTCTTCAGATAATGCTAGAATGAGTTCATCACCTCCATCATCCCCTCCACCATCAACACGTAAACCTGGTCATAATGGGTAATTTTACTTCTTTCTTTGAATAAATATATCAATTTGAATATGTAAGTTGTTAATAAGTACAAAACTTCGAATTAATACCATGAAATGCAAGAATTCTCAACAACTGTTTTGGGTCAAAAGAAAGCATGACCCTTCATCAGGCAAATAAAGTAGGCACGAGTGCTGCACATATATCATATTTTGTTTATTTAAGCTGTACATTTTAAAATACAATTAGATTGATTTCTTTAGAAATCAACCAATTGTAATTACTTCGTCTCTCTCTCTCTCTCTCTCTCTCTAAATCATTATATATATATATATATATATATATATATATATAATAATAATAATGATGATCTATTAAGCATAGTAGAAGCCAAGCAACAGATACAAGATCACTGAAACTCCAATGACCAATAAGATTAAAAATTTCTTTGGGAAGTTCAGAAAAATGAAAAAAAAAAATTCAGGGGATGAATTACACAAATTTAAAGAATCCAGATTTATTAATTAACAGCCTGCAAAACAAACGAAACAATAAACTAACACAACAAATCTTATTTTAAAACCATAAACTATATCAAAATTTATGAAAAAATAATTAAGAAACTTAAGAAAGCAGGCAGCAGGACTTGTGACTTGCCTGTGGAATTAAACTAGTTTCACGCCGGCAACACTCTCCCAGCCTGCCAAGACCAGAATAGGAGTCATATGGATTTAAAAAAGAAAAATTTCAATGCCTATATATATATAATGGAAATTTTGATATCACAATAACTTCTGAAATAACACTCCAAATTGAACCAAATTTGGACAGTGAACTTATCTTATAAATATATTGGATGGGTTCGTTAACCATGTTACTCTGTTATTCTGTTTTCAAGTGGCAGCCATTTGAAATTTTCAAATCCACATTGTAAAAGGAGTATTTAAGGAGTATATACTCGAATTTTGATGTATACTTAGATTATATAAAGATCTCAACTAATTTTATTAGTGAACTTTATCCGTCATTTTTAACAAAGTGGCAGATATCTTAAATTAAGTGGGGACACTTGAAATCAAGTACCATTTAAAAATTTATCATCATGATAATATTTTGAAATACAGAGTCAATTTGAACCAAATTGATCATATTATACAAACTCTTGGATGAGTTCACTGGACAATTTGTTCCAGCGTTTTGTTTCTAAGTTCCAACCATTTGAAATCAGGCTGCCACTTAAAAATGTGCCATCACGATAACTTTTGAAATACTAAACTGATTCAAACGAAAGTTGGATAGCAAGCTTACGGTTCAAATATTTTAGATAAATTCACTAGGCAACTTGCTCCGCCATTTTATTTCCAAATGGCGGCCATTTGAAAATTTGTCATTATAATAACTTTTGTAACACTGAATCAACTCGAATCAAATTTGCACAGTGCACTTATCATTCAAATATCTTAGATAAGTTCATTGGGCATCTCACTCTGCCCTTTTTTTTCCAAGTGGTGACCACTTGAAAATTTCTTATCAAGATGATTTTTGAAATACTGAATTAGTTGGAACCAAAGTTGGGCAGTAAATTTATCATACAAATATCTTGTATGATTTCGCTGAGCAAGTTTCTCTCCCATTTTTTTTTTTTTTTTTAGTTGCAGCCACTTAAAATCAGGCTCTCACTTGAAAATTTCTCAACACGATAACTTTTGAAATGCTGAATTTATTCAAACCAAAGTTGAACATTGGACTTATGATACAAATAATCTTAAATGGTTTCGCTGGGCAAGTTGCTCTGCCATTTTGCTTCAAAGTTGCAACCGCTTAAAAACAGATTGCCATTTGAAAATTTGTCATATCAATAACTTTTGAAATATTGAACTAATTCGAACCACAGTTGGACAGTGAACTTATGCTTCAAATATTGTGGATGAGTTTGCTGAGTATCTTGCTCTGCCATGTTGTTTCCAAGTGGCAACCACTTAAAAATTTGTTATCACAATAACTTTTGCAACACTTAATCAATTCGAACAAAAGCTGAAAATAGACTTATTATTCAAATATCTTAAACAATTTTGGTGGACAATTTGCACCACAGTTTTGTTTCCATGTTGCGACTGTTTGAATGCTGCCACTTGAGAATTTGTTATCACGATAACTTTTCAAATACTGAATTTAATCAAACCAAAGTTGGACAGTGGACTTATCTTACAAATATCTTGGAAATGTTCACTGAGCAATTTGCTCCACCATTTTGATCAAAGTGGTAAAAATTTAATTTTAAAATACGATAACTTTTGAAATACTGCATTAATTGGAATTCAATTTGTAGTGTAGACTTATGTCACAAATGCATTGTATATGTCTGTTTGCCGGCTTGATCTGCCATCTTGTTTCCAAGTGATTGCAACTTGAAAATTTCAGAAAGGAATTTATGAGCCGATTTGTTTAAAACTCCATATGTACATAGCCCACATCTATATTTCTACCAAGTCTATTGATAATTTGTAGCTGCCATTTTGTTTCAAAATGGTGGCCACTTTATTCAGAAGGACTTGAATTTTTTATTCTTATATTCAATTACAGAGTATTATAATTAACCTTAAAGTCATTTATAAAATTTAGTCTGCTAAAAATTTGGCCACAGTTATGACTAAGTAAATAAGGATAATGTTATCAAATTACTGCCCCCCCCCCCCCCCCCCACTTTTCTGTATAAAACTTCCCCACTTTATCCATAACTGACCTGAATTACTAGATGTTTACATAGTTATCATTGGAAATATGATTTTTTCCCCCGTCTATTTCTTTAAAAATTCCTAGCAATTATGTAAGAGCTAGTTAATTTTTGTTTTTAGAAATTGCTTTAAATTTTAAGAAGTGCAGTATATGCTGCTGACATTTATCATTTGTGTGCCCACAAAATTTTATTATTATTATTACCTTATGACTGTTTTGATTTTCATAATTCACGAATTTGATTTATTGGAATTTAAATTTTTTTTAAAATCGAAGATGTCTTGTATAAATTTAGTTTAAATATTTTCAGTATAAATATTAATTAATTTGAAATTATGTGTGTAGACGAAGACGTGGAGAAACTCTTGATGATCCTGATGAGAAAAGAAAGAGGTCTCTAGAAAGAAATCGGTATGATATCTCTCTTTATTTCTTATATATCTGTAAAATTTTAAAATACATGTGTTATACTTTAGAGCAATAAATTTTGAAATTATATTGTGCAATTACAAATATAATCATATATTAAGAGATTTGTTAAATAAAATTAAACTATAATCGGAAATCAGTAATAAGAAAGTTGTTTAATGAATCAATAAAACTTGCTTTTACATTTTTTTTTTTTTTAATTAAACATATTAACTTTGTTTTAAGAATTTGATCTTTTGGGGTGTAATTTATAAATGCATAGACAAACAAAGAATTCAGGGATAATTCTTTATATTGTTATATTTTACATGGACACTACATGATTTTTATTTCATTTCTTTTATTTTGTGCAGAGCTGCTGCTATAAGGTGTCGAGAGAAAAGGAAAACATGGATTAAAAACTTAGAGAAAAAAGCTGATGAGTTACTCGAAACTAATTTTCATTTACAGGTAAAAATTAAACAAATTTTATTATAGTGTGACACTGTTAAGTACTTTTTCATTAACCTAGAATTTATTTTTCAACATAGATTTTTACTCTGATTTCTTTAAAAATTGATTTTTGTAATACTTTAAAGTTTATATATCTTCTTATATATAGTAGAAAATTTATCATAATAGTAATATCCGAAATATTGAAAGTCAAAATTGAACAGTTCAAATATCTTAGAAACTTTTTGGATGAGTTTGTTGGCTAGTTTGATCCACTAAATTTTTTAAAAATAAAAATTGCAGCCACTTAAAAATTTCAAATGCGTATAAGAAACTTACTTATGAACCAATTTACTTGAAACTCTGTATATACATAGCGCATATCAATTTCTCAGCAAGATTTATAAATCAATTCTATCTGCCTGTGTTGTTGAATCTCTGAGAAATTAGTAAAAAAACATTTCACAATGAAGTCCAGGTCCAAATACAAACAGAAGGCCGTTTAATTAAAGTACACTAGTTGTTGCCACAATATAAACTTTATTTGGAGAACATACACAAAGAATGTTGTTATTACATATAATCAGTGTTTCGAGAATGTAAAGACTTGAGGTAAGAGAGAGAGGGCATTGAAAAATATGTACTTACTAAACCGAGAGTTAGGAGCAAAGTGTCAGAGTTCGCTTTCGGGCAGTCCACATCCAACTAGCAGAGTAATGCCAAGTTTCCAAAAATAGCACCCATTTCATAGCCAAATAGATTCCTTTGTCTTTTGAATAAAATGGTGTAAATATTTTTAATTTCGAGAGTCCATTATAAAAATTTACACCAATCACTTATGGCAATTTATCACGCCACAAAAATCGCTTGTCGCTTGGGGGCCGGAAAGAATACATCTTGTCATTAAGAAATATAAATCACCCTTTAATGATATTTCAACAGACTCTTATTGCTAAATTTAGCTATAATAAAATAAACTTGTGCAATTTAAAAGAATGAATTATAATTTATAGAATAAGCAACGGCTAATAAATGAAAACTTTTTATTTTATTTTATAAAATGATTTAGCTTTGGAAGATAGGAATTCTGAAAGAACATTTTATTTAATAAATAATGCATTTAGATGATAAGGAATAAATTATTACTTTTAAAGAATAAGTTTCGATTTTCAGAAGATTTATTTAATAGATTAACTGATAAAATATTATAAAACAAGCATATGTACTGTTTATATTAAATAGGCATATTTCATATAGAAAAAATGAGCATTATCTGTATATTATTCCAGAAATATATTGACATTTCTCAGTAATATTAGAGATCTGCGAGACTTTTTATTATGCAAAGATTATCAAAAATACAAAAAAGATGAAACTGTGCGCAAAGGCAAGACGTTGAAATGCAATACTAGAATTTTTGATGACAAATCTATTATATTAGAGTAATAAATATTTATTTTAATCTTCAATATATATATATATATATGAAAGGATAAAGAGAGGTAAGTTTTTTAATTATTATTTTATTATTTTAAATTAATAGTGAGCAATAATTTAAAGAAAATCCCATTAGAAAGTCTTAACTTAAAATTAATTCTAAAATTTCCCCTGTAAAGTAAGTTTTAGTACAAGGCGCAAGCATAACGCAAAAATCATAAAAGAGAACCAATTTTAAGATAAGAAAGTGATGAATAAGTGCAACCTGCAGCTTTTTTTGGTTAGGAGCTGCTGTTCAGAATTCTAATAACTCTGAATTTTGACAATAGATGGCAGCACTATGCAATTTTATGACTCTTTAGAATAAAGCATTGATTAAATTCATTCTTTTTATTGATATTTTAATGTGTTTTAAACGCTAAATTAATTCTTTTTTCTTTTATTATTATTTCTTTTATTCATGTTTTCAATTAATTGTTAGTTATACTTTAAATAATTCTTTTTTCAATTTGCTGTGAACCATTTTTTTTTTTCTGCGGTTCTGTTCTAGTTGGTTCTTTTTGTTGTGTTCTTGCGGTATGCTGGAAAAATTCTATTCTAACGTATGAGCTGAAATAAAGTCAATAATTCATGTTTATATTCTATTTTGTGTATGTATTCAAGCTTTTATTCATTGTTTCTTAAATATGATGTTATTAATTCAATTGAAAGGAAGGTGAGTCCTTCAAATTCATTTTAAACTGATTTATGATTTAATATAATTTAAACCAGCGATTTTTAAAACCATACAGTCCACAATTCTATTCAAAATCCCTCCATATTTTTGGTCCGTCGAGCCGGAGATATATTAAATTATGAAATCTTTTAGTAAAAATTAATATTTACAAACTTGAAAAAAAAAAAAAAATGTTCTAATGGCTTCGAAAATTGAAAAACTAAAAGTAAAAAGAACTATTATTCGGTCGTCAGTGACTAAATTTGAAAACAAAGCGATAAAAGCTTTGGAAGCGGATCCTTTAGACATTCAAGAAATAAAAATTTTGAAAGGTCATTTGCATGAAAGGCAAACTCAATTAGAACAAATTAATAATGAAGTTGAGGAAGTTATTTCTGATTTAGATGAATTAAAAAAGGAAATTGAAGATAATGAAAAATGGACAGAGAAACTTACTCGTATAAAATATCAGATAGAGTCAAGATTAGAACTTTCTTGTTTTCAGAACACTAAAATTGTAACACAGGTTAATGAAAATTCTTGTTTTGTTTCGAAGCAATCTATTCACCTTCCAAAATTTGATTTGCCACATTTCTCTGGTAATTTGGAAGACTGGTTAAGCTTCAAGCAAATATTCGTAACCACTATTCATGAGAACACTCAGCTTTCCGATTTGCAAAAATTACAATATTTAAAAGCGTCTGTTATTGGATCTGCCAATAAGTTAATAAAAGGCTTTCCAATAACTGAAGCAAGTTATAAGGAAGCTTGGGCAACACTAATTTCTAGATTCGATAATAAAAAAAATCTAGCTTATGCCCAGTTAAACAAATTCTTTAATTCGAAATCTTTGAAACCAAATTGTCGGAAATCTATGCTAGATTTATTAGATAGCTGTAATGAAGCAATACGTAACTTGAAATGTTTAGGATTTGAATTTAATTTATTTGTGGATTTAATTCTTGTTTATAATTTGCAAACAAAATTGGATGATAATTTAAAGAAGCAATGGGAATTATCTTTAGATAGTGATTCTTTTCCCACCTATGATGAATTTATTTTGTTTCTTGAAAAACAAGCGAGAAGCTTGCAAGATATTACTGATAGTACTTATTCTAAATCTGAAAGTAAACAAAAAGTAGTATTTAAAAAATCTGTGTCTAATGCTGTAATATCTAATTCAGATATAAAATCCAATAATTCTATCTGTTCAGAATGCTCGGAATCTCATGCACTTTTCAAGTGCCCACACTTTCTTAAAAAATCTGTTGAAGATAGATGGAATATTGTGAAGGGTAAAAAACTATGCATAAATTGTTTACGTGGTAATCATTTCGTTAATAAATGTTTGATTTCGACAAAATGTCGACAGTGTAATGCTAAGCATCATACACTTCTCCATTTCGAGAAAAATAAAGTTAATTCTTCACCTGTTATTGAAAATACTAATCTCAACATTGAAAGTCCATCCTTTGTCAACTCTAGTTGTTTAACCAGTACCCAAGAGAGTTGTCAAACTTTGTTATCGACAGCTATGGTTCTTGTAAAATCAAATACTGGAAGGTTTGTGCCATGTAGAGTCATGGTGGATTCAGGAAGTCAAAAATCATTAATTTCCAGCTCTTGTGCTAAAAAATTAGGGTTACCTATGAAAACCACAAATCATAGAATCTCGGGTGTAAATAATATTGTTGCAGAAACTGCTCTTTTTGAAGTTAATATTATTTTAAAGTCTTATTATAGTAATGAAATCTTTGATGTGAATGCTTTAATAGTAAATAATGTTACGGTAAATCTTCCTAATTTTGTTGTTCGAAAATCTTCATGGCCTCATTTGGAAGGTCTATCTTTAGCAGATCCTAAATTTTATGTTTCGAATCCAGTTGAAATTTTGTTGGTGCAGATTTATTTCCCTTAATAATTTTAGGGCAATCTATTCTGGGTCCTAAAGGTACTCCATGTGCTTTAAATTCCAAATTGGGATGGTTACTTTCGGGTGTCATACATGCAAACAATTTTCAGCATTCTAAAACTGTCCTTAGTTGCCATGCTACAGCTCAGTTAACTTATGATCTTCAGAAATTTTGGGAAATTGAGTCCCTTCCTGATGCAACACCAATTCACAGTTCTGAAGAAAAATACACTAAAACTGTTAGACGAATTCAGTCTGGAAGGTACATGGTGGATCTTCCCTTTAAAGAAGTTCCAAATTTAGGTGACTCACAATCAAATGCTTTAAAACAGTTTTATTTGTTAGAATCCAAACTTAATAAAAATCATGAGCTTAAGGAGCAATACCATGCCTTTATGCAAGAATATATTGACTTACATCATATGGAACCAGTCCCAAATTCTGAAATTGATTCTAAAGATTATTTTTACATGCCTCATCATGGGGTTTTGAAAGAAGATAGTACAACTACTAAATTGAGGGTGGTATTTGATGCCTCGGCTAAAGGAACATCAGGCTACTCTTTAAACGACTTTCTTGAAATAGGTCCAAAGTTGCAACCAGATTTGTTTAAACTTCTTCTTAAGTTTAGAACATATTCCATAGCCTTAACCGGAGACATCGCCAAAATGTACAGACAGATATTGGTAAACCCCAAACATGTTGACTTTCAGCGAATCTTTTGGCGATTCCAGCCACATGAATCTATTGCGAGTTTCATATTATTGACTGTAACATATGGCACAGCCTGTGCCCCATTCCTGGCTATAAGGACATTGCACGAACTAGCCAAAGATTATAGTTCAGAATTTCCTATTGCTGCGCAGTCAATTTTCGAGAACTTTTATGTGGATGATTATCTTGGTGGGTCGCATTCAATTGATGCAGCAAAACAATTGGTCAAAAACCTAAATCACGTTTTAAATCAAGGAGGCTTTACACTTAGAAAATGGGCTTCCAATGTACCCGCAGTCATTGAAAATCTACCAGAAGATCTTAAATCCACTAGGCAAAATGTAAAATTTTCCGAAGATTCCTCCCAAAAAATCTTAGGCTTAGTTTGGAATTCGGCAGAAGACTTATTGAAAATTCATTTGAATGGCGTCAAATCGGTGCATACCAAGCGAGAATTGCTATCAATGATAGCTCAAATCTTTGATCCTTTTGGGATTCTAGCTCCAACCACGATCATGTTAAAAATCATGATGCAAGAGCTTTGGAAAGATAAGTGTGCTTGGGATGATCAAATCCCAGATTCCATTTTGAAAACTTGGCAAGAATTTAATTCTCAAATTGAACTCTTAAAGTCCATTGGCATACAAAGATATCTGAACTGTGAAACATCTCCAGAGAACCACATAGAGATCCATGGGTTTTGTGATGGATCTGGCAAGGCCTACGCTGCAGTGGTATACCTTCGGACACTATCTTCTCTAGGTGAGATTTCAGTTAACTTTGTCGCTGCAAAAACTAGAGTTAATCCTTTAAAACATGTCACGCTTCCCAGAATTGAGTTATGTGCTGCATTCTTGCTTGCACAATTAAGTTCCACAATATTAGAATCTTTAACCTTTAATGTAAATAAAATTTATTTGTGGTCCGATTCACAAATTACTTTAAATTGGATTGAATCTCCTCCAACCAAAGGAAATCAGTTCGTAACAAATCGAGCAAACAAAATCAAATCACTTGTCCCACAAGCAGTGTGGACTTATGTTGAGAGTTCATCGAATCCGGCAGACTGTGCCTCAAGAGGCATTCTACCGAAGAGTCTTTTGCATCACAAATTGTGGTGGCTTGGGCCTGAATGGCTTAGTGCTAGTGTCAAGTTACCATTATTCCTAGTCAAATCTTCAAATGTTAAGTCAAAAAATTCTGAAGAAAATTTAAGTCACGTTGCAACATCTAGTCATAAAACCTTTCCTGATTTTCTACTCAAATTCTCTTCTTTTTCAAAACTTTGCAGAATCCTTGCATTGTGTTTGAGATTCATTTATAACATTCATAGTTGTAATCGTAATTCTAGACGTATTGGACTTGTCAGTAAGCCTGAAGTTTCAAGTGCTATTACACATATTCTTAAATTGATTCAGGAACAAGAGTTTTCGGTAGAACTGAATTTGCTCAGGAAAAATCAACCTTTACCAACCAACAACAAATATTTATCCTTAAATATATTTCTAGATGATCAAAGTTTAATCAGAGTTGGCGGACGGTTGTCCAGACATCAGTCACTTAATCAAGATCAGAAATATCCAGTGCTTTTATCGAGAAATCACTTAATTACAAAATTAATTGTTGAGCAATATCATAAAAAACATTTTCATGCTGGTGCACAACTGATTCTTTCCCTAATTAGACAAAAGTATTGGATACTAAATGGTCGCTCTTACATTCGTCGAATTCTAAATGAATGTATTTTGTGCAAACGTTTGAAGAAACAAACTTGCCAACAAATTATGGGTGAGTTGCCAGTCGAACGTATAACTCCAACTCGACCTTTTTCAAAGGTGGGACTAGATTTTGCTGGCCCACTCATCACTAAACCAAATGTGCTTAGATCTAAAGTTAAATTGAAGTCATATATTTGTGTTTTTGTCTGCATGTGCACAAAAGTGGTGCACCTAGAAGCTGTTTCAGATTTATCTTCATCAGCTTTCTTAGCATCCCTAAAACGATTTGTTTCTAGAAGAGGACTGCCATCAGACATATTCAGTGACAACGGAAAAAATTTCAGAGGAGTTGCTAACTATCTTAAGCAACTAATTCGAATCATTAGTTCTGAAAATGTTCAAAATTTTGCTACCAGCAACTTCATCAATTGGCATTTTATCCCACCATATTCCCCTCATTTCGGTGGACTGTGGGAATCTGCTGTTAAATTGACGAAAAGTCACCTACTTAAAGCTTGTAAGGCTACCATTCTAAATTTTGAAGAGCTTACTACTCTTTTATGTCAAATAGAAGCCTGCTTAAATTCCAGACCATTAACACCACTTTCTTCAGATCCATCTGATGTTAGAACCCTCACTCCCGGACATTTACTGATAGGAGTTCCACTCCTTGAGATTCCAGAAAGTGGGAATTCACCAAATCTCACTTTATCTTCTCGTTGGACTCTAATCCAGCGAATGAAGCAAGACTTCTGGAAGAGATGGTCTAGAGACTATCTACATCACCTGCAAAATCGACCTAAATGGTTCACTCCACGAACTGATCTTCAAATTGGGGACTTGGTTGCTATTCATGATTCACAATCTATTCCTCTCCAGTGGAAGCTGGGTAGAATTATTCGTACCTATCCAGGACCTGATAATAGAGTTCGTGTAGTCAGCATTTGGACTCAGAGTGGTGAAATTCAACGCCCTATTACTAAAGTGACACTCCTTCTCCCGGTGGGGGAGAATGTTCAGAATTCTAATAACTCTGAATTTTGACAATAGATGGCAGCACTATGCAATTTTATGACTCTTTAGAATAAAGCATTGATTAAATTCATTCTTTTTATTGATATTTTAATGTGTTTTAAACGCTAAATTAATTCTTTTTTCTTTTATTATTATTTATTTTATTCATGTTTTCAATTAATTGTTAGTTATACTTTAAATAATTCTTTTTTCAATTTGCTGTGAACCGTTTTTTTTTTCTGCGGTTCTGTTCTAGTTGGTTCTTTTTGTTGTGTTCTTGCGGTATGCTGGAAAAATTCTATTCTAACGTATGAGCTGAAATAAAGTCAATAATTCACGTTTATATTCTATTTTGTGTATGTATTCAAGCTTTTATTCATTGTTTCTTAAATATGATGTTATTAATTCAATTGAAAGGAAGGTGAGTCCTTCAAATTCATTTTAAACTGATTTATGATTTAATATAATTTAAACCAGCGATTTTTAAAACCATACAGTCCACAATTCTATTCAAAATCCCTCCAGCTGCATAGTAATTAATCCTAGAAATCTGGACCTCAGCTAAGCTGTCAATCATTAAGTTAATATCCAATAAGCATAGGAAGGAGTGGTGTGTTTTCCCGCCAAAAATGCCAGTATTTAAGTGAAAACACGCATAGAAAAGCTCTCTCTTCTTGTGTGCTCTTTCTTTAGTAAACTTACGTCAAATAACGGCCCGAGAGGGGTCACGGGTATCACATGATGTTTGATCGCAGGCCTCCGGCCACACTGCGCGGCTCCCATTTGCTCAGCCTATAATTATGGATTGTATCTTATGATATGTTCCAGATGGATAAATAAAAACATGTGCTGCAAATTTGGAGTTATTACTGAGTGCCAGCCTCTTTCCTTCATAGCTATTATGTGACTCAAGTAAGGGAATTCGTCACATATATATATATATATATATAATGTACATCAGAAAAAAAAAAAAAAAAAAAAAAGCTGAATTTTTTTTTAAAAGCTAAAAAGCTAAATGTACAAAAAAGCTGAAATCAGCTGAAAAATCTCATCCCTGATTATGAATTTAGTGGTCTGAGGGATTTTTAGTTGTGAACTTGGTGGTCCGTGAAATAAAAAAGGTTGCGAACGCTGCTATAGACAAAGTTTCTCACTCTCCGTGATTGTGCAGTGCTTTTTGAAATTATAGGGTGTGGGCTAGATGTTTGTTGGCTAAAATCTTGGCTAGTATGGCAGCTAAAATCTTTTGCCTAGGAGGGCGGCTAAAATCTTTCGCCCAGGACAGCTAAAAGTGTAGGCACGGCCCTGCCACTTGTTAGAAATGCTGATTGTTTGCTTTTAATTTTTTTATACATAAAAATAAATATTCTATTAAAGTATTAAAACATTTCATTTCAAGTGAAAAAATGTTTTTCAAAGGAATAGTACAAAACGGAAGATAATATTTATAATGCATTTTTTTCATCTACTTTTAATTGCGTTATTATTCATGTATAAAAGAAAAAACTTTTACTTTACTTATTGTTATTATTCTGTTGACCCTTGCATCTGTGTACATATCCAAAATTTAAAAATCTAGTTATATATGCATTTTAAAAACTAGTTATCTTGAAGAAAAACCCAATAATTTCCAAAATGTTCGTGATGTGTGTTTTAACATTGAAACATTGAACAAGATTGTAATGAAATTAGTTGGGATAAATTTTCTTTTATACATTGTTCTCATCAAGAAAAGTGCTTATGCTTTGATCATTTTCTTACTTCTAATCATAGTCTTTATTAACTTGAAAAAAAATTCGTAAATTTAAACATGATTTTTTTTCTTCATAAAGAAGTAATTTTACTCTATATATTTCTTAATAGCATCTTTAGATAGAGTATATTTATTTATTTTTAATTTCTTAATTAAATTTAATAATTATTTTTGCTTAAGTTATTTATTTATTTTAATGTTTTGTTTTATTTCATTAATAATAATAATAATAAAGCCGTTCATTGGGGTTTGAATTCAAGAAAACTTTAGGAAAAAGAAAAATGTGTAAGAAAGAAAAATATTTTTCCTTAAATTATTCATATTATAAAGAAAAATTCAAAAAAGTTTTTAGTTGAAATAAATTACTCTAATAATTAAAAAATACATCATATTTTTTAAAATTTAATTTAGTGTATATCCCCCTTAAATTGTTCATTTATTTTAATATTTTGTTTTATTTAATTTATATAGAAGAAAAAAAAAGTGAGCACTCATTGGGGTTCGATCTCATGACCTTCCCCACTCAAACTGAATATGCTAACCACTGTGCCATGTTACCTTGCCAACTGGCTCTGTTTCGTTTATTTTGATAGAAGCAACTAAAACATTCAGGGTCGTCTTCTTGCTGCATGGGGGGGTTGTTGCAGCAAATTTGCACACTATCTTATGTTTTCGACAATGTTTCTTAATTTGAGATTGGTTTGGTTTCAATAGGAATTTTACTGATTCACACTTCCCTTGTGAGTAATACATAAATAAATGTTTATTTTATTTATTTATTATTTTATTTTATTGTTATTAATTTTTTTAAATGAACGTTGTTTCCTTTCTTCCCCCCCCCCCTCCCCAAAAAATCATTAAGTGTAAAAGGAATACTTTGCATTCATTAACCCTTTGCACATGAGAGGTGACTCTCAGTCACCACTTGTTCTGATCTGTTACTGTTTAATATGTTTAACAAATGTTCTTCTTTGAAAGTATAAAGTTAATATAAAATGGTGAAATAAAAAGTTTTAAATGTTAAATTTTGTGTGAAATCATTTTATGTTAATGGTAAGTAATTCATCAAATCTGCAGAAAACTGTCTGGAGTTGCTGGTACTCTAGAGCAAAAAAAGCCTTGAGTGCTAAAGGTTAATAATTTATAGATCAAGAAGCTCCAAAGAATTTCATAAAATGTAATGAGGAGTAAAAATAACTCTATAAAAAATCTTTTAGAATCCTTTTCAAAAAGCATTTTGTGATAATGTCATTTGCTTTGATTTGAGTGTCTTTAAATTCAAGGTAACTGTGTTACCTTACTTAGTCCTTAAGTAAAAAAATTATATAAATAGCAGTTTTTGATAAAATACCATAATCTGATAAAATAATCAAATGAAAATTTAAGCATTTCATTCATGTTGTAATCTGTCATTCAACTGTTTATATCATATACAAAATGTAAAAATAAATTTATGCAAGATTTTTCTAATTGAAATATTATTTTATTTTATTTTTAGAATGAAGTAAATCTGTTGAGAAATGAAGTTTCACATTTGAAAATGCTTCTGTTAGAGCACAAAGACTGTCCTGTTACCTTACAACAAAAATCATCCATTCATGATACAGAAAAAGAAACATGTAAGAATACATAAGTTCAGAATATCTTTGAACAACTTTTTGTGTGTGTTATTTGGGGTTTTTAAAGTATAATTATTATTGCTAAGTATTCAGAGAAAAAATGAAATTATATTTTTAAAGTAATGAAGGAGTTAAGGTTAGAGCCAATTAACTACATAAGAATCCTAATGTTTGAGCACTAATTTTATTTTATTTAAACGTAAAAAAGGCCTTACTTTGGAAGATTCACGAAGCTTTCATCGAAGATCCATGATTTAACCAGGAGTCACTTAACATGGTGTTACAGACGACAAAACTAAATTTCAGCATCTTCTTCTCTCGTCTATGTAGATGGCACCACTTAAGTCTATATTCAGAATCGGTTTGTTTGTGTTACATCTGTGACAATTTTTGAAATTTTCCATTGTTTTCTAATGTAGGTCATAAAAATGATTTCCGTAATTAGCTAATTTAAACCGCCAGTGCACGGGTAGGAAAAAGACACAATTTTCTTTCAATATTTGAATGGTTACAATATAACACCCACAAAATAAAATCACACAATAAAAAAATAAAAGTATAAATTTTACATTTCTTATAATTTTTTTTCACAGAATATATAAAATGTTTCTCTTATTTTACATTCTAGTAAATATACTGGGTCTCACAGACCCAGCCCATGCACTGGCGAGTTAATAACATTATCAAAATCTATTTTAATATTATTATTTTTATAAACTTTTGTTAATGCAGTGGCTGTTCTATCAAACTTTGTGTTCTTTTACTCTATTTTTTATTTTTCGCTTCGACATGCCAATATAATCACCTTCATTGTTATCATAAGTTTTATATTGAATTTCATAAATATCTTCCAAGTCTATTGTATCAGTATCATCTTGGATACACTGAAAAATATTGAGGTCTGCTTTTATGGGTATATTGATAGTTGAGGTTTGGTTTTATGGGTATATTGATATTTGATTTAGAAGCTTCATTTTTTATTTTAACTGATACAGCTGTATTATATGTAATCATGGTTGTGAATTTAGACTTTGATTTTTGTGTATTATCGAAGTGATTAAGTTTCTTATCGTAATATGTTTCTTATATAAACAATGGTAAACTAAATTCTTGTAGTATCCTGCTTTAATGGTTGTTTCAGGGATTTTATTTAATTTATTTTTAAGGCAAGGGCATAGGAAAGGGAGGGGCTCAAGCTCCCCCCCCCCCCCCCTATTGTTTGTTACAAAATTTTCTTTTAATGCCAAATGAAAGAATCATGCCTTTAAAAGCATAATTAAAGGCTTATAAATGTTCATAATTAATGAAATTTTGTAATTAATGCTAATAATTAATAAATATTAATAAATATTTAATTATTACTACATTTTTTTTAGAATAATTTTGATTCATTTTTTAAATAAAACTTTTTGAGCCCCTCCCATGATTTTTGAATTGCTATGTCCCTGATTTAATGTGTGTTTCATTTGAGCTTATTAATATAACATTATTTATGTATGTTTGGCAGGGTTGCCACGCTACCTGGAAAAGTCAGGGAATTCGAAAATTTACCATAAAAGTCAGGGAATTCGAAAATTGACCATAAAAGTCAGGGAATTTCATAGGATAGTTGCTAAAGAAAAAACAATTTTTCTGCCAACGTAGGGTCATTTTTCTGTTTTTTTTTCCCTTAGCTTCTATGATTTTTTTAAACATCACCAGCCTTCCTTTCCCGCTCGTGAAAGAAATTTCTTATTCTGCTTATAAGTGACAGATGATATCACTGTATGTAACTATTGTCATATGTATTTTTTGTGTTTTCAAGTAGTACCATAATTATTTTGCCCTCAACACAACCAGTGCTCAATATATGGTTAGACTGGAATTTTCTTAGAATGTACCTGAAAAACCTGCAGAAGTCAGGGAATTTCATTCTCCTGTTTGAGTGACAACCCGTGTTTGGACATAAAGAGCATAATATAATAGAAACTACCATTTATCAAAAAATTAACAAAACTGACAAAGTGATCAACAGTAGATGCAAAACTCCATACAAATGTTAATATTATCCAGACATACATAAACCATGTTATATTAATATGATCAAATGAAACACACTTTAAAAATTAATTAAATAAAATTACTGAAATAACTATTAAAGCAGGATACCACAGAAAAGCAGTTTCTATACACCAAGCAGTTGCCATAGAAATTTATTGAAAATAAGCTGTAACCAAAGGAACCAATGCATAAATGGTTCATCTCACATGACTCATGTTGGACCATGTCAGGATTACCATTTATCACTCTACTTTATTTATCTCGTTGGTTGAGGCATATTGAGTTTAGTGAAAAGATTTATTAACTATGTTACTTCTCATGCAGTACCAGATGCAGAGACATATTCTGTTTTGGCAAAGGACATTGTAATGCATTGTTGTCTTTTAGAATTCCAGAATATAAGATTTTCCCCAATGTAAATAAGTTTCTGATGTAGATATCCTGTCCTTTGAGTCCCTGTCTAAATCTGCATATGTTCTCGACAAGTTTTTCTCAATTTAAAAGTCAGTTTTAGGTAATTGTGATTTTGAGATATCTAATTGTTATTTTTTCGTAGCTGCCAAGTCTCTGGTATTTTAACAGAGATTTCATATTGGAAATTTATGTAACAATTTTTCATTTATTTAATTGTAGAAAATCAAAATGGCAGATTTTTATTAAAAAATAATGGTGAGAAACCTGATTTAAAAATTCAAAATGTTAGCAACTATTTTTTTACTACTCCTCAGTTTTTCGTCCTGGGATATTCATTCCTACAGCTTAAAATATTAACTGTAATATTAATATCTGGTCTCGCTATTGTGGAAGTGTAAAGCAATGCACCAATGGCCTGTCTGGCAAAAGATTTTCATCATTGGTTGTCTTAATGTAACCTGGTTCTATGGGTATTTCAGTTGGTTTTGCATTTTCTAAACAAAATTTTAGTATAAGTTCTTGAATTTTGTTAATTTGATTGAGTATCATTATACTTTTATCAGGCTTAGGAAATTTCTCATTTTAAATGTTTCATTTGCTTTATAATGTATCATGAACTCTATTAATATCACTTATTAGTGATATATCATATTGCAACCTGTTGTAAATCTTCCCATTCTGCATGCAAGTAACAGTTTTCAGGGTTTTTGCATGTGAGGTTGTTTCACCCCTACAATGTTTTGATCTTCTCCTGTAATAAGGAATCATCAATATAAAGGACACTGTAAGTTGTGTTATTTTGTGTGTGAGTGTGTGGGCATTTTTCAATCATCAAGCTCTGTTGAAAATCAAATTTGTATAATGATTGATGCATTTTTAAATTCTAAGCTCTAGCAGCCTGTTTTAACCTGTGTATTGCCTTAATTTTTGATCTAAAAGCTATTCTATCTAAATATTTTATTTAATTGAAAAATTCTATTTACTAATTTCCATAATGGATAAAATGATCTAAAGTATTACAAAAATTATTTCCCTGAAATTCTAGCAAAATTAAGATAAATAAACCCAAAATCGTCTGTAAGGAATATTTTGGCAGAAAAAATTTATTTCCAAAATATATCTATTTATTTATTTTTTTAATCTATCTTTCAAAAAAGATGCTATTTAAAACTGCACCGTTGCAGATTTGAATCCTCCAATCAGTGAAGACCGGATGTAATTTTGTGTTGTATTCAAAATGAGCATCATTTCTGGCATCTCCCAGGAAATGCTAAAAAAGTAAATAAAAAAGAATTTAATTATAAGCATAGTTAATTAATTTTCAGATGCAATCTTCTTAAACTTTAATACGATTAATATAGTTAATAAATTTTTTAATTGAGCACATTCCTTATCATTGCAGATTATTTCTAGTACGATAGGGTGCCGGATGGGAGAAAAAGCGAAGCTCCACATGATTTAATAGCTGTCAAAAATATACCAGAGAAGCTCTACATATGGCAGGGTTGCCACAGGCCACTAAAAGGCAACTATTTGTGATTATTTTCAACCTGAGGAGACTA
This sequence comes from Salticus scenicus, assembly GCA_963930645.1. NCBI lineage: Eukaryota > Metazoa > Arthropoda > Arachnida > Araneae > Salticidae > Salticus > Salticus scenicus. Next base: position 285,648,962 of record OZ005648.1, read on the forward strand.
TGGCAACTTTTTTTTGCCAAAAAAGCAACTATTAGCAGATTTTTCACTTTAAATAATTTATTTTCTGGCTAAAGATGTTAAAAATGTCCTTAGTTATTTTTTCGCTTTTTTAACTCATGAATAAAATTTAATAAACGAGTACAATTGTGAATGTACACAATTGGGAATTTTCTAAATGGGAAAATGGAATTAAAAAATAAAATACAGTAATTGTGGAAACAGATTTTCCCATAAAATAACATGAGCCTTGCTGTTGGCGAGATTAGGTATTGCTCGCTTTTAAAGCTAAAGATATACAGAGAATCAATTATTTACAGATTAGATTACATCAAAGCATGTTTAAAGAGCCTTTAGCAGAGATAAAAAGAAAGAAGAAGAAGAAGAAAAAAAGCTAATGAATAAAAAACATATAAAATTTTTAATAAAAGAAAAAAAAATGTTTGATGTAATCATTCATGTCCAAGAAAGCCTAAAAATATTTTTTTTAATTAATTTAATAAAATACTTTTTAACCAGATTATGTGACAATTTTCTTGCTAATTTAATCTAAAAGTTTTAGACAGATTTTTGGGTGATTAATGTTTTCAGTAGAAGATACCTATTTATGGTTATTATTCATCGTGACCCCCCCCCCCCCCCCACACACACACCCCTGTGAAGGTACTAAGATATGACTTTTTTTTCTCTCTCTCTCCAATTTTGTAGGAGTGACTGATGAATTTTTTAAAAATTCAACACTGTAAAATATGAATAATTTTCTTAATAGTGATTTTTATCAACTTTATTACAATATTTAAAAATTCAATTATTTAGAGATATAAAATATTACTTTATATAACTGAAAATTTTATTTTGAAAAATCATTTTGATAGTGTTTTTTAATGAATGTTTCTTTTCTCTTTGATGTATACCTTTTATTTACTAAATATTTGTCATTTTTCCTTCTACTGATGAGAACTTTAATGCGTATCATTTTTCAACATCATTGCTTTCTAAGTATTACAGTAAACTCACAAAGATAGACAGTTAAAAGCCAATGATTTTTGTCCATATTAATGAGATTCTGTTATAACTGGAAATCACAAACCTGGAGTTTTACATGATAATATGAAATATATACTTGTATTATGTACACCACACATATATATTAATATGAGTGCGTATTTTCTCAAACCCTTTTATGTTATGTCACTAAAAATTATAACTCAGAAAAAATGATATGTGAAAACAATTAAATAATGAATATATATACTTATTCTAGTTGTAGTACTTGCTTACAGTATTACTTGTGTTCATATACAACTTTATGCAATATAAGAAGGGAAAAGTGGTGATACTTAATAGTTTTTAGTCTGTATAAAAAAAAAAAAAAAAAAAAAGTTTTTACGTCAATGGAAGGGGAGATAAGAACAAATTAATGACCCACAGTTCAGCACTGTTATTTCCTGTGGCGTTATAGCACCAAATGAAAGAAATGAAACTTTTAATTATTGCACTTCTTCATGTCAGGCGCGGTTTCAGCTTCTCAGTTTGGGGGGGGGGGGGTCACGAATTAAAATTTAAAAAAAAGAAAGAAAGAAAAAAAAAAAAAGTAAAACTGTGATCAGAACTTTCTATAGGTAAATTTTCCTGACTGAAAACCATCAAATCCATAGTATAAGAAATAAATCAAATATAAGATACTATTTACATGAATCATTTATTAAATAGGCTTTTTCGACATTATAATACAAATTCCAATCTTCTCTTTGAATATTTTGAAAATCTGTCTATTACTGGTTCAACATCAACATCAATATCTCTATGAATATTTAAAAGGGCGAGTCCTATGAGGCGTTCTTCTCCCATAGATGCTCGAAGCCAATATTTTAACCGTCGTAAAGTTGAAAAGCTTCGTTCACTTGAAGCGACGCTTACTGGTAAAGTGGCAAGGATACGAAGCAAAATGTTAATTGATGGGTACATATCTTTGTCACATTCTTCTATTGTATTAAGAAGACAATGAGAAGTATCTGTTCCATGTGTTTCTTCGGCTTTTCTTTGCCACTTCGCAATCCATAATTCATATTTTGAAACGACTGATGGAACTGGAACATTATTAAGAAGTCCTTGATAATTTTCTGCAACTTCACGTACAATTTTGATGTCATCATCTGTATAAGATTTTCGAGGCAAAAACACGTTTAAATTAAAAAGACTCATTACATCTGAAGAAAATCGGTCTTTCATGTCAGAGATTATATTTTCTAGAAGTGGGATGTAAACCACCCTTCTAAAATAGTCTTCAGGAGTTTCTGCAGGTATATTTGCTCGCTGCGTTTGCCGTGGCATTATTCTAGGCATCTTTATCTCTGTATCTAATTTTGCAGCAAGTTTAAGAGTCTCTGAGAAAATTCGATTGAAAACAGTTATCGCATTGAGTCTCTTGTTGTTTAAGACATTTAATGTGTCCGTAAGATTTTGTGTGGCTTTTTGTAAATCAATCGACAGCGATTGGAGGAATCTGCTTAGAGAAGCAGTGACACCTAAAATAAATGATAGACAATTAGATAAAAAGCGGATATTCTATATAGATTAAATAAATTACATCAAAAATACGAAAATTCTTTAATTACCTAGAACATCACAGAGGCACATTGCAGCAACAATGAAATCAGAGCTACGTAGAGCTTGATATAAACAGGTAGACTCTGATGCAGAGCTACTGTCGCTCCTTTCAGCAATCTCCTGTAAGGCATTGCAAATTTCAACAAGAGAATCTCCTTGAAATTGAAGATGTCCATCATGTCGCTCTGCCCAACGAATTTCACTTAATCCCTGGAGCGAATCTGTCAATTCTTCCTTGAAAACTACCTGCCTTTTTGCTGATGCATTAGCGAAGGAAATAACTTTTTTCATTGTTGCAGTCGTTTTCATGCATGATGTAACTTTCGAAGACTTAGCTAACAAATTATTTAATGCATGGTTGCTACAAGGACATCTTTTTGCATGTACAGCTGTCTTCATTAACTCTTTTGCAGCTCCTTTGGCGTCTGATGCCATCGTTGAGCAGCTGTCTACACCTATTCCAACACAATGCGTCATATCCATATCGAATTTTTTCATAAGATCAGCAACAATATGGGTTATTGTTGCTCCAGTTAATCGGCACTTTTTATTACTTTTATCTTCTTCGCGAATATTGGCATATACATCGCAAAATGTGACAAAATCTTCTCTTATAGAACCATTAAAAATATATCTTAAACATAGACTTAATTGTGATGTATGTGATAAATTGGTGGTTTCATCCAAAATGACTGAAAAAAGTTTAGCTTCTTTCACTCTCTCTAGGATAGCTTTTTGTATTTCGTCTTTGCAGGCATTAATTAATTTATTTTGGGTAGTATTACTAATGTATGTTGCGTTTGATTTAGCAATATCCATATAATTTTTTTAATATTATATCACCTGCTTCGATTCTGAATCTTAACAGAACTCTAAAATTGCCGTCATTTGTAGCCACTATCCTTTCGTTCTCATCCTCAGTATTTTCTTTTTCTGTTGTTTTTGTGCAAAGAGGGCCGTAGTCCCTATGACCACGCAAAGCAAAGTTTTGACGGCCACAAAGCATGATTGTGCTGACGATAGGTCGCAGATGTTGACGATTTTCCTTTTTTTGGATTTGTCTATGCTTCGATACCAGATTTATGACTTCAAGAGCCGGTTTATGGTACGTTTTCAAAAAGTTTTTTCCCGACTCTACAGCAGCTTTGTGATACTGGTTGTTTTCATGAATTGTGAGTGCTCCATTTTTTGCCTAAGAGATCATCAAAGGCCTTCAGCGTTCTTTAACCAAACGTTTTAAAGAATGAGTGTTTTTTTGATAACCTCGACTGTAGAGAACACAAAACTTACAGTATAATCCTTGGTCTTTATGAGACAACACAAGCCAGTGAAACTTCTCCAAGTGTGACCTTTGGGAATATTTCTTCATCTGTTTTCCTCTTTTAGTAACTACGCAATGTGGAAATATGTAGTCTGCTGGAGGAATCCACTGATGTTCTAATAGATTTGCTTTGGTAAGATCATCTATTTCAGTATTATTTATATAATGTCCTATATCGGACCCAAAATCTGAAGCAGTCTTGGAAACAGATTCAGTGTTGTTACTTGACTTTTCCTTCTAATTTCGGCACTTTGCTCAAACTGTACCGAAGCTTTGATGTTTCCCTAAAATTTTTCCTGAAAGTAAAACAGTTTGGGGGGGGTCATGACCCCCGTGACCCCCCCTTTGAAACTGCGCCTGCTTCATGTTATAAATAAAAATTTTGGGAGTTTATTTTTCTAAGGAAAGTAGGCTTAAAATTCTCTCCTCCCCTTTTCAATGAAAAAAAGTTCATTTTAACAAACTACATATATAAAGTGATGATTATTACATGTAATTTCTATGGACCTTAATTTGAGAATTTGATTTTGTACATAATAATGAGAAATCCATCTTAAATGAGGCCATTTTAACGCGAATTCATTATATAATATTTTTCTATTTTGATGAATTACTTAGAAAATCTAATATTTGAATACATCTCTGTAAAATAAAAATTATTTTATTTTGAAGATTCTTTTTTTTTTTAATGGTATACTTAAATTAAATAGTAAGAAAAATGTGTATGGTTTTTATCTTTTAATGTTCATTAGCATGTGATATTTACACTAGTATTTTGGTCGTTAAGCTACTATTTAGCCAGCTATTTTAATGCTTCTAGGATACTAAAGCAACTATTTTTGTTCTGTTTCTTTTGTGGTAACCCTGATATAGTGATCTCCTACATCTGCAGTGAAATTTGTCAATTTAACCTCGAATGGAGAAAGATGTTTCAATTTTTAAGAGGATCAAACTGCGGATAGCACTTTATGTGCTGAACTGATTTATATAATGCATCTTAAAGCTGTGTTGATTTGAATAGCTATGATAATTCAAATTCAAAATAAATCTTCAACAATATTTGAATAAACTTTGATGTTTTCAGCTCTGCGTTTGTGGGATAACATACATGAGTCAAGATAGATATTGTGAGTTTCATTGAAAATTGACCAACTGAAAACGGTATCACAGCATCACAGTTTTTTTTTTTTTTTTTACTGTCGCAGGGGGATATCAGAAGGAATCATTATTCAATTCCTTTTGATAAATTTGAAACCAGTAATGATTTTCCAACATTATAATGGTTTATGTAATTCAACAAATATAAACCATTTGTGTGTCTGCTCCAGATCTTTATCATTTTATTAAGTGATACCTTGAGTACATCATCATTATAACATTCTTCTACAATTTACACCAGGATTCAACAATGTTCATAGATATCTGCATATTCTAAGTGTTTGTGCATTATTGGATTTAGCAATGTTCATGCATATCTACATCTTTTAAGTGTTTGTATATTATTTCAAGTCTATGATATAATTTGAATAGATTAATGTTGCTACTGTTAGCTTTGCGTAAGCATGGATTAATGTAAAAACAATTATGAAATGAATGCGATTATAATTTAAGTATTCTTGCTTTTTTTTTTTTTTTTTTTTTTTTTTTGTATCATCAGCTTCGAAGCTCTACATTGCATAGTTAATCAAGAATTATTATTATTATTTTTTTTTTAAATAAATGTAGTGAATCTATTTCTACATTGCATAGTTAATCAAGAATTATTATTATTTTAATAAATGTAGTGAATCTATTTTTTGTGTTATTATCTTTGCTGATTTTTCTTCATAACTAATTCTATTGTTTTGATGAATAATTTATTTATTTATCATGTCTATGATTAGTTTGTTAGTTTGCATGAAGTCATAAGTGAGAATTAATTAATAGTTCCACTGTTCCGTAGTGATTTAAAAAACTGAGTTAAATCATTTGGAATTTATTTTAAATTTTAGTTTTATGACAAAAATAAATGGGATAGGGGCTTGATTTAGGGTATGAAGTTCTGCAGGACATGACAAATATTCAATTTTTGCATAAGATTTAATTTTTTCAAGAGTTGACTGGATCAAACATACAGTTGCGTAATGTCAATAAGAGCAGTACCATTAATTTTGTCAAATTTTTAATTAATTAGAGGCAATTCATTTGAATTTTGAGAAATAGGATGATTTTTGAGGATTTTGAGTTATTTTGAAAATTGGATATGTTATTAAAACTAGGAAAATCATGTGGTGTGTTGTAATGAGTGTTCTTATGTTACTTGACACTGTTTAATTCAGGGTTCTTACTCAATTGGTGCATGTAAGAACCCTCATTCAGTTTAAAGGATTTCTTTTTTAGTTTTTGTGGAATTTATTTTTCTTATAGGACCTGTACCGATTTCCTGTATCTTGTTGCCTTTCATTTATTTCATTTTCAGTTTGACTTTTTATCGTATGATGCTTAAAAATACTCTTTTTCAGGAATGAGCCTCTAGATATAAATAGATATAAATAAAGTTTCTTTATATCTTGGAAAAGATTGAAAGGTAGAAGGATTATAATTTTTAATTAGGTTGTTGGATGAGACAGCAAAATAATTGTGTGGGTCAGAAAAATTGTATTGGGGAAATTTGAAATTGTTATAGTTAGGGAAATACCAGCATTCTGACATAATGTGCTGTAATTTTTATTATTATTATTATTATTATTATTTTTTTTTTTCACATATGTGGCACACCACTGTAGAAGTGTCATTATTTTTTGAAGATGAGGTACTGGCGTCAGCCATCTTCTCCAGCTGGTCATTCAGTTTAATAAAGGGTCTTATTAGTGAGAGCTTGGGTTCTTAGAATTGTGTTGATCTCGAAATTCTGTAACTTAGAAACTATGAACTGAAATTATGAATACCTAGATATTTTAGAATTTATTGGTATGAAATAAATATAGGGAAGGAAGATGGATGTGATTTGTCATACCTTTGTTAATAAATGATTAAATTAATTCAGGACCGCAGCTTGAAGGGGCCGGGATAGGCAATGTTGAACTTGAAAATATTTTTGTCTGTCCTAGAGTGATTGACTCAACACTCTCACTAGAACAGCTATAAATTTCCAAGATTTTTCACATAAATATATAGGGTAGGTGCTCCAGTGATTGACATCTTTCCCGAAATAATTAATAAATAAGAAAAAAAAAATAATAATCAAAGCACATGTTTTACATATAAGAATTTTAGCATTGTATGTCAAACACGGAAGCATAGGGTGCCAATAACAGGTAAAATGAAAAACTAGCAGTGTCAAACACGGGAGCATAATCAAATGCATATATCTTATATATATTATAAATGTGAATGTCCGTGAATTTATTTGACTGAGTTTCACGCCAAAACTGCTCGACGGATTTCGATGAAATTTGTAATGGAGATAGCTTATATCCTAACTTAAAAAGTTGGCTACCTTTTATTCCGAAAAAAAATTTGTTTTTGCGATTTTTATGCATAAAATAGCAATTTTGTAAGCTAATAATAGCAAAAAATTAGCCATTTAAATTTATCCATAATTTAATTGTTGCCAAAAAAAAAAAAAACGAATTTATTTATTTTTTTTCAACGGGAAAATAAATACATTTATCTAAACGTGAACGATAAAAAATTAAAAAAAAAAAGTTATGCATTCACAAAAATTGACATCATTTTTAATTAAAAATTTCTTTTACACATTGATAAAGTGCTAATACGCAAGCGAAGTGATGACGTCACTGGCCGTTCGTGGATGCAAGAAAAATATTTCCTATGTTAAACGTCCATTGGATTTTTTGTAAAAAATTATTAAAAATCGAGGAAAATTATTTCCCGATTTTAATCCCCATATTTAGGTATAGGTATGTATTAATTATCATGTCCATGCGTTAGATTAAGTTATTTTTGTTGTAAAATTGACAAAATTTTAATTTTTAATTTTAAAACTCTAGGAAAAAAAAATGGCAAATTTCCGTATTCAATTGAAAACACAAACATTTCATTTCAAAAGATGATATTTACACAATAAATATCCAACTAATATACTAATTAAAAGGAAAATGATAAATATTCTATCATAATTTGAAGTCAAATTTGTTTTCAAATGTCTAAATAAAGTATCTGATATAAGATACTAATATGTTGCAGCAGAATAGATTTGATATCGGTCATCCTTAGCAGAAAAAAAAAATATCGACAAATTATTTGGTGAACATAATTTAATTCCTTTCAAAAATCATGGTTATTTTAACAACTTATATTAAGAGAGTAATGAATAATATGAAACAGTATTTCGTACAATGCATATTACGAAAATATACATCTGGCATGCATATTTTCGTATTACATTTTTGATCACCAAATACAATAATTAATCTTCTATATAATATAGATATTTCTTCTAAAATAAAACTTTAAAATAATTTATTTTAATTTTTAATTGTTGCCAAAGAATATTTCACGTGAATAATAATAAAAAAAATAATAAATATTAAATTTGCTTAGGCACATGACAACATAACGTCATTTATCAAAATTAAATAATAAGAAAATGAAAGCTAATTGATAACTTTGGTTATCTTTTGGTCCTCACATCTAATGTAAAAACATTCCTTAATTTATCTTTATATACGTATACTTAAATATCTTATAACTTAAAATATCTTTTACTTACTTTTTTTTCAAATTTAATTTATCCTTTTAAATCCTATTCTTACTCCATGCTATTTCGCGGCAAACATTGCAGTTTGTTTACTTTTTAGCTGTTGCCATTCTCTGCACTGTTAAAATAACTTTTTCTCCTTGTTGCCATCGTATCTTAATTCATTAAATTAATTATGAAATGTTTCAACTTTGGCCATAAGGTGGCGTCATCGTTATTTTTACTGTTTTGGTTTTGACCACACGGTGGCGTTATTATCGATGTTTTTCTGATCGTTTTATGCAAATATTGTATTCTTTAATCATATAAAAGTTCGATTCGATCGTAGTATGGGGCAGTAGCAGCAGTGCAGCAACAAGATGCATTAGTGTGTTTTCCAGTGAGCTGGTCTCCTGTTTAGCTAAGATGTTTGCTGGTTTGGAGTTAAAAGTTTTATTTAATTAAAAAGTTTAAGCATGTGAATTTTTTTATACGAAGTTAAGTTTTAATATGTTAAAAGTTGATGCTGGTTTACCATGAAGTCAAAAATAATTAATAATTAAATTCTGAATGAAGTTAAAGTTTTTTGGAACTCTTGTCCTTGTTCCTTATCGTTTTTTAAAAGATGATAAATTTCTTCTGTTATAAACTTTAAAGACTTTTCGTTGTTATATCCTAGTGGTCAACAAGGCGACCCTAGGGATGTTAATATCTTCATAATTATTTCCCCGATGGTCAACTTGGCGACCATCTATCTACAATTTTCGTTTGCTTTAAATTATATCTTCTTTTGTTCGATCGTTATCTACAGTGATAATGTTTTCCTTGGAGTAACGTTTATTTGCTTAGTGGTCAACCGGGTGACCCTAAGGGATGTTAATTTCGTTCCTTGATTATTCCCCCGATGGTCAACTTGGCGACCATCTATCTGCAATCGTCGTTTGCTCTAAGTTGCATTATCTTTTGATATCATCTTACGTTTATCAATGGTCAACTTGGCGACCTTGATTTGTGTTAAATAGTGTTGTGTTTAAAAGGGGACTGTGGGACAAGATGTTTTCTTTCTTCAGAAATGTTGTGTAAAGAGCTGAATGCTTTTGTATTTCTTCAAGCTAATGTTTTACAAGGTAATTATCCAGCTTATATTGCTACCTTATGTTAATGCTTTATGTTAATTGTTTTTTTTGATTAAAAGTTTGTTATATATATTTACATATGTTTTTTGATATAAATAAATTTTGTTAAGTTTTTAAATTTTCCTTGTTTTTACTGAGATCAAGTTTTCTAGTCACTAGTCATTTTACACTTTCAAAAACTTAAAGTTCAAACGTTTCTATTGTGCAGAGACTTTGCTTAATATTAAAATTTAATAGACAGACCACTTCTAATGGTCTTCAACAGTTGGGTTATGGGCCCAGAAATTTTTGGATAAGTTTTTTGTATGTATAGAATTCTTTAATTGTCTTTGACTAGTGTTTTTTTGACTCAGTGAAAATTGGGAAAATGGCGTTTAATTTGACTCCCCAAATTGAAAAGCTTGGTTCTACAAACTATGCTGGTTGGAAAAATGACATTAAATTTTTGTTAATGGAAAAGAATGGATATGAAATTGTTACTGGGGTAGAAAAATCACCTGGTGAAAAGGCATCTGAGGAGGTAGTTAATGATTTTAAAAGGAGACAAAATTCTGCTATGTCTTTACTTTACTTAAATATAGAACCAGAATTTCGTGGTTTAATAAGTGAGTGTTCTGACCCCTCAGAGGCTTGGAAAGTTTTAAAAGTCAATTTCCAACCAGATAGTAGGAGTCACCACATGAAATTGTTTTCAGAGTTAATGACATGTTTTATTCAACCTGGTGAATCTATTGGTCTCTTTGCAGCTAGAATTTCAAAAATTGTAGATCAGTTAAAAGCTATTGGGAAACCAATAAGTGACGAATATGTTTGTTTTCAAATTTTGAGATACTTACCTGATAAGTTCGATCAAATAGTTCAACAGATTTTAAGATGGCCTGATAAAGAGTTTTCGTATAAAAATATTGTAGTTGAACTTTGTTCTGAAGAGACACGACTCCAACTACGCACTTTTGATAAAAGTAAAGTTGAATGTACAATTGAGGTTCAAAGTGCTAAATTTAAGAGAAAATCTGTAATTGTTTGTTGGAGGTGTGGTAAAAAAGGCCATGGTATTAAGGACTGTCGGGTTAAGCTTGAAAATAATTCATCTGCTGCAAAAGAGAAACCACTTAAAAGTAATTTTGTTAAGAAGGCTGGCTCCAGTCAACAGTCTCGACGTGATAAAACTCCCCCACGTAAAACTCAAAATTTTATTGCTGAGGCAAACCTTAGCAGTTTTGATCGAGAGGGATGTTGGGCTTTTGATACTGCCGCCTCTCATCATTTTTGTAAAGATAAAGCCCTTTTTAGTAATTTTGTTGAAGTGTCTGGTGATGAGTTACACGTGGCTGTTGACGGGGTTACCTTTCCTATTACTGGTAAAGGTGAGGTAGAGCTGAACTTTAATGGTGTTGAAATAAAATTATGGAATGTGTTGTTTTCACCTAATCTAAGGAAAAATCTTTTAAGTGGTTCTAGATTCGACCAGGGTGGTGCTAAATTCATTGGTAAGTCTGGCAAGTTGAATGTGATCAATAAGTTTGGCAAATTTCTTTTTTCTGCAAAACTCTATGACGGGATATATTACACTTTTCCAAAAGTTATTAGGAGCAGGCATGGTGTTAAGGTGAATGGGGGGCAAGATGTAGATGAAATTGCTAATTCTGAATGTCGTGAAACACGACAGCGTTTTATTTATTCAGAGTTATGTTTCTGCATTAATAACAATATCTTCCAATTTAACAGCATTTAATTTTAATTTCCTCTGCTCAGCTATCTTCCCGTTTCGCCCCTGTACGTTTGCTTACCGGCTGCGCGCTGATCGTTTTCCCTCCGTGGAACTTCAATCGAGGTTTCTTTCCCCCTCTCCCTCTCTCAGCGCACGCTGCCGCGATTGCTCGTCGCGGATTGGCTTGAGGGGCTGTGACGTCGTTCTCTCTCTTCAGACCGGAGATCGATCGCGTTTGGCAGTCAGTAGCTAGAGAGTCTGGGCAGTGCTTGCCGCGGAATTTTGACGGTCGCGTATTGACCGTATAATACAACGTGTGCTATCCGAAGGATGGCTTGCAAATTGATTAACACGTTGTCACGAGACTAAAATACGTTAATATATATATTTAATTGCTTTATTCAGTACATAATTAATAAGTTTTTTTTAAATGTGTGTCAACTTAGTGCCGATTAAGAAGGATTGTGCTTCACGGTTCACGCAACCAGGCCCGCTGGCAGTCATCCGCTTCTGATGAATTCCTTGAATAAAAATGGATTATCTCTAATGGAGCCTCTTCTATTTTTTTTGGTGAGACAATTCCTTTTTACTTTAATTGCATGATATTATTTACAATATCTCCATTGAAAAATTTACTCATCTTTAACAAAGCCAGTTGTAGTGATGCTATTAAGTCTGGGTTACACGACGACTATGGACGTTCACATTAAAGGGATATAACTTTTCCTACATCGAAAATAATGCTTCGAAATTTTATATATAACCATATTTTTACTAGTGGAACATTGACTGTTAGGTGTAATTAAGTAATTTCATATTTAAGAGGTGCTTCTTCAAAAATTTTCAAGATGGCGTCCTTGAGCCATTTTCTTCTTACCAGCGAACCTCATGTTCAATATTTCTCTGGGGTTCACTTTACGATAAGTGGTGCCGTAAGGTTTTCACATACTGGCTTTTCTTAAAGTATAAAATATGAAATATTAGATTTAATATACATCGTTCAGTTACAATGGAGATATAAAAAAAAAATATAATAAAAAAAAATAATTGTTTTTATAATTTGAGTGTATATTGCCATTTTGCTTAATAAAAAAAAAAGGACAGTATATATATATGTATATCGATGTAAAGTAAATAAATATATAATAAGAATTTTAGCATGAAAGAGAGTATATGCAATGAATTTAAATTATATAAGAGAATTATATTCAATGAATTTAAATTATATTCAATGAATTCAAAATAAATGTATGTATTTAGATATAATCCTTTCAATACAGAAATATGAATAATATAATGAAGATATATTGAATAATGGTATGAAATTTGAGTAAATTGGCATATATGTTTATATAAATAACTGCAGCACGGATTTGGTGGTGTGTGTATACTTTAATTAATTTTTTTATGCCATAATAACATGTGCAGTCTTAAAATATATGGTATTTAATTTTGAATTTTGTCTTGTGCTTAATATATTCATAGTAAAGTTTTTTTGACGTACAAGGGTACATATAAGATATATAATAACATAATAAGTCCCAGAGTGATATGAAGGTTAATTGAGCTGGTATATTTCATGTCAAATTCTACAAGTGCTATATGTATTAACCATTCTGCTAGACATATATATGTATAATGCATGATAATAATAATTTAAAGAAAAATATATTTAAATAAATAAAAAAAAAAAAAAAAAAAAATTTTAAGGTTTGCTGCATTAAGTACACGGATGTTCTTATGTCAAGAGTTTTTTTTTATGGAAATGTATATCTATTATATAAAGTGTCAGAATTAATAAAATAACTTAGTCATCCTACACAAGAACAGTATAGTAGTACAAATTTATATATGTATATCAGTTTCTTCTGTCCTATATACAAAGTTTAATTTTTTGAAAATGCCTAAGAGTAAAAAGAAGGCATCTGTGGACTCAGTTAACATGCCCAACTTAACACCCATGGTTACCCCCACCGGGTCGGGTGAAGAACATTCTCAACGTAGTTTCTTTCCAATTGTGCATGTACAACCCTTCGACGGGTCTTCAGAAGAGTTACATTTCTTTATTTCACAGATTCAAGAACTGGCTATTGTTCATAAATGGACGGATCAATACACACTTGCGTATGCAAAATCCAAGCTTCAGGGCGCTGCCCTCAAATTCGTGTCACAGACACAAGAAATTAGAAAATTTAACAGTACTGATGATCTATTTAATCAACTTAAAAGTTTTTTCCATAAGCAGTCTTCTGCTACTAATTTATTAGAATTTGAGAATTTCAGCATACTTCCAGGTGAATCCATTACCAACCTTTCCCACAGACTTAACTTACTTGTCAGTAGAGTGTATTCTAAAATAACTGATCCGATAGCAATAAACGAAATTAAACTTAGCAAGTTCTTAAAGGTTTTACCGCCCAACATTAGGCTTTTGATCATGCAGGACAATATCACGGACTATGAGGTAGCTATTAAAAGAGCGACTCTTGCTCAGGATTGTGAAGTCAATATTTACGATACTGAAGTTTCAGCTTCACCTACATATGAGTCCGTCAACATTAAAGATTTGGACACATGGCATCTGCGTTTCGATCACATCAGCCCTGAACTCATTCTTAACACTAATCGTAATTCTGCTTTAAAAGGTCTGCCTCTTTTAAAGTCTATAGATAATTTTTTTTGTGATCCTTGTCATTTGAGTAAGCAAAATCGTGTTTCCTTTAAATCTATAGGTCATTCTTTTTCTAAAAAGCCATTAGAAAGGCTGTTTCTTGACACTTGGGGACCTATTAAAATAAATGGGAAAAGAGGCGAACGTTTCTTTTTGTCCATAATAGATGACTTTTCTGGTAAATCTGCGGTTTACCCCCTTCAAGAGAAGTCCATGGTCTTTGAAATTTTTAAAAGACATGTTTTAAGGGCTGAAAGGTTTTTGGATCCCAAGTTGAAGGCTATACGCACCGATAATGGTAGTGAGTTTGAGAATGACCATTTTAGATCTTTTTGTAATGAGACAGGTGTAATCCATGAGCTAACAAATACTTTTACACCAGAACAAAATGGTACATGCGAACGCTTTAATCAGACCATTATGAATTGTGTTCGGGCAATGCTGAAATCCAGCGGGTTGTCTGCCGATTTTTGGCCTGAAGCGTGTATGCATTTTACTTACACTTGGAATAGAATCTGTCATGGGAAAAATACGAAGACTCCTCTTGAACTCTATTCAGGTAATAAACCATCTGTTCGTCATTTAAGACCTTTTGGTACTGTAACTTATGTCGGTGTTCCTAAGGCTAGGCGTAAACATAAATTGGATTCGAAGGCAAAGAAAGGTGTCCTTGTTGGATACGCTTTGCGTACTCGTGGATATAGGGTTTGGTTAGATGATGATAAGAAGGTTGTTGAAACCATTAATGTTTCGTTCGTTGAGAGTAAAAACTTTCCGAGCAGTGGAGCGGTGATGGGCGACTCCTCCTTCGAATTGGTGTATGTCCCAGAGGATCAGCCACGGCCCGTTGATCAGTTTCATCTTCCTGATCCGGAGCCTGGCACTTCTGGTGTCGTGCCCGATGAGACTGAGGATGTCGTCCCAGCCATTCCTCATACAAGTTCTACACCTTCTCAAGTTTTGTCATCCCCGAGCTGGATATCTAATCCAATCTGGTACAGGAAAGTTGTTTCCAGGCCTAAAGGAGATAAAATTGACATCTACTATTATCCTGATGGAGAGGGTAAGAGGCTCCCTCAAAGATCTCCAAAAGATATTGAAAAGTTTTGTTTAGCTAATGGTATTAATTACAACCCTGCCAACTTTGATTTTTCAAAATTTAATACTTTTTCTGGTGTAGTTAATTCTGACGTTATACCTTCTGCGTCCAGCACCTTGAGTTGACTAGAGGTGGTGGTCCCTAGAACGTATAAACAAGCCCTGAAATCTGCCCAGGCGAATAAATGGCATGAGGCTATGCTGGAAGAGTTAGAATGTATGGCTGCAAGAAAAGTTTGGCATTTAGTAAAACTCCCTGAAAACAAGTCTGTGTTAGGAAACCGCTGGGTTTATACAGTTAAGCGCGATGAGTCTGGTGCCATAGTAAGGTACAAAGCCAGATTGGTTGCGCAAGGTTTCAGCCAGGTACAGGGTGAGTCTTACGACGAAACTTTTTCGCCGGTTATAAATTTTTCAGTAGTCAGGTTCTTCTTTGCCCTATTAGTTTCATGTTGTGACTGGGTTAACGTACAATGCGACGTAAAATGTGCATATTTATATGCCCCGTTAAAGGATGAAATTTATATGAAACAACCAACTGGGTTTGCTGAAAAAGGCAAAGAGAGTTGGGTTTGTAGATTAGACAGAGCATTGTACGGGTTACACCAATCTGGCAGATTATGGTTTTATGAATTAAATAAAGTGTTGTTGGAACTTGGTTTTAATAAATTTGAAAATTGTAATTGCGCATATTCATATTTTGATTTTTCAGTTCTGTTGGTGTACGTGGATGATATCGTCATTTTTGCTAGAACAGAGTCACAAACTAAAACCATTTTAAAACTTTTGGAATCTAAATTTGATTTGAAGGTTTTAGGTATCACTCGTAAATTATTAGGCGTAGAATTTGAATATACAGATGCAGGTGTGTTAATTCACCAAAACCAGTATATTGGTGAAATAGGTGAAAGGTTTAGAAACCACCGTGTTCCTGTTTCTTCTTTGCCAATAGTTAAAGGTGTTCAATTTTCTAAAAGTGACTGTCCAGTTGTTCAGGCAGATATAGATGAGGCATCAAGTTTACCTTACAGAAATTTATTGGGTTGTATTTCATTCCTTGCAAATCGCACCAGACCTGACATTGCATATGCCACTAATATTTTTTCACAGTTCCAACAGAATCCAGGAGTTAAACATTGGCAGGGCTTACTTAAATTATTAGGTTATATCAAATTTACCAATCATTATAAACTTTCTCTAAATTGTAAAAGCATTAAATTACTTTCATACTCTGATGCAGATTTTGCAGCTAATAGGGACGATTATGTCTCTATGGGTGGTCAATTAGTACTTCTAGATAATGCTGCCGTTTCGTGGCGCTCACATAAACAGAAGGGTGTGACCATTTCTACAATGGAGTCGGAGTTTATTTCAATGTGCGATTGTGTTAGGGAACAAGATTGGTTTTATAACATACTATTAGAATGTCAAAGTTTAAAAATTATTAAAGAGAAATTTGATGTACCAACACTTTTTGCTGATAACCAGGCTGCCATTAGATTCACTAAATCTAGAATTGAAAATTTTCACACGCGCCATGTAAATATAAAATTGTTTTTCATTAGAGACTGGTTTGATGAAGGGAAATTTAACCTTCAGTATGTTTCTTCTAAGTCCAATCTTTCCGATCCATTCACAAAGCCGCTTGCCAAAAATGAATTGTTAAAATTTATAAATATAGTTTTCTTTCAAAATTCTGGTAATTAAAACTCTTCTTCTTCACTTTGCGGATATTTTTTGTATATATGTATATAATTGTTGGTATGTATGTGAGTCACAAGCGCTTGTGCATATGTGTTGTATATAGTGTATATAAGTATTTCATCTATTTCATCATTTATAGTAATTTAATATTGTATATTAGAATTGTGTTTTGCATTGGTCTTGTACATATTGTATATAAATTATATTATCTCTTATTGCATATTTAGAATATAGGTCATATACATAATCATATAAATTATATTGAGTATTTATAATGTATTTTTCTGCGTAGTATCTGCATTGTGGGGAATTTGCGTTTGATTATCTTTATAATGAAAAGGGGGGAAATTAATTGTAAAATGAAATTTAAATTTAATCCAAAATTACTTTCATGTGCTGTTTCGTAGTACATGTTTAAAATTTTTTTTATGTACTATCTTTGAAGTACATTTTTCTTACTGACTTTTGTCAGGTTGTGTGCCGTTTAGTGGTACAGTTTTTTTATGGACTCTGAATTTTTCTTGGGTGGCATGTATATGCACACTTAACTCTTGTTGCTAATTCGTCTTATTGCACTTTTTGCTAGCTGTTAACTTGTTTTTACTAGATTGTTGAGTTTTTGTTGTTTGTTGTTAAATAGTTTTTACTAATGAAATTGTTGCATATAAATCGTTTATACTAATTATTAATATGGTTAATATTTGAATGTTTTTTTCTTATATGTTGCGGTGGGGGGCTTTGATAACTTTGGTTATCTTTTGGTCCTCACATCTAATGTAAAAACATTCCTTAATTTATCTTTATATACGTATACTTAAATATCTTATAACTTAAAATATCTTTTACTTACTTTTTTTTCAAATTTAATTTATCCTTTTAAATCCTATTCTTACTCCATGCTATTTCGCGGCAAACATCGCAGTTTGTTTACTTTTTAGCTGTTGCCATTCTCTGCACTGTTAAAATAACTTTTTCTCCTTGTTGCCATCGTATCTTAATTCATTAAATTAATTATGAAATGTTTCAACTTTGGCCATAAGGTGGCGTCATCGTTATTTTTACTGTTTTGGTTTTGACCACACGGTGGCGTTATTATCGATGTTTTTCTGATCGTTTTATGCAAATATTGTATTCTTTAATCATATAAAAGTTCGATTCGATCGTAGTACGGGGCAGTAGCAGCAGTGCAGCAACAAGATGCATTAGTGTGTTTTCCAGTGAGCTGGTCTCCTGTTTAGCTAAGATGTTTGCTGGTTTGGAGTTAAAAGTTTTATTTAATTAAAAAGTTTAAGCATGTGAATTTTTTTATACGAAGTTAAGTTTTAATATGTTAAAAGTTGATGCTGGTTTACCATGAAGTCAAAAATAATTAATAATTAAATTCTGAATGAAGTTAAAGTTTTTTGGAACTCTTGTCCTTGTTCCTTATCGTTTTTTAAAAGATGATAAATTTCTTCTGTTATAAACTTTAAAGACTTTTCGTTGTTATATCCTAGTGGTCAACAAGGCGACCCTAGGGATGTTAATATCTTCATAATTATTTCCCCGATGGTCAACTTGGCGACCATCTATCTACAATTTTCGTTTGCTTTAAATTATATCTTCTTTTGTTCGATCGTTATCTACAGTGATAATGTTTTCCTTGGAGTAACGTTTATTTGCTTAGTGGTCAACCGGGCGACCCTAAGGGATGTTAATTTCGTTCCTTGATTATTCCCCCGATGGTCAACTTGGCGACCATCTATCTGCAATCGTCGTTTGCTCTAAGTTGCATTATCTTTTGATATCATCTTACGTTTATCAATGGTCAACTTGGCGACCTTGATTTGTGTTAAATAGTGTTGTGTTTAAAAGGGGACTGTGGGACAAGATGTTTTCTTTCTTCAGAAATGTTGTGTAAAGAGCTGAATGCTTTTGTATTTCTTCAAGCTAATGTTTTACAAGGTAATTATCCAGCTTATATTGCTACCTTATGTTAATGCTTTATGTTAATTGTTTTTTTTTGATTAAAAGTTTGTTATATATATTTACATATGTTTTTTGATATAAATAAATTTTGTTAAGTTTTTAAATTTTCCTTGTTTTTACTGAGATCAAGTTTTCTAGTCACTAGTCATTTTACACTTTCAAAAACTTAAAGTTCAAACGTTTCTATTGTGCAGAGACTTTGCTTAATATTAAAATTTAATAGACAGACCACTTCTAATGGTCTTCAACACTAATTCAGATCTGTATTAAAGAGCTTTATTAGTTGATAATCCTGGGTATATTTTTAATTTTAATACTGAAGTAGATAGGACATTTTTCGCCAAGGACTCTATTTTTGTGACAGCAACCATAAGCCAAGTAGTCCATAAAAAATATAAACAAATCTGTACTTATAAAAGAGTAAACTCAATGATTCACTGACTCAACACTGCCATGATGATTCTGTGGGAAAGAGGGTCACATACTTTAGTGACCAGGTTGGTTTTCGGAGCCTGACCCCCCAACTAAGACGGAATTTTGAAAAATTCCCCCCCCCCTCCTCTTGGGGCGGGCGGGGCAAAAACCTCCAAATTACCTAAGAATGGCGAATTTTGGTGTGTGGGTGTTAATTAAGTGTGCGAAATATGCACTTTGATGAGATTATGTAAAACTCTCAACTGTAACCGCGAGGGAGGGGGAGTAAAATGCAGGTAAGGGACTGCCGAAGGCATTGGGCAACTTAAAATTAAATTTTGACAGATTTCAATGATTTTACTTCCATTACCCTACTACCGTAGGTAATGGAAGTATTGTATTCGGTCTGAAAATTCGATATCGGGTTTTCACATGATTTACACGTTTTAAGGTCCCCTGAGTCCAAAAAAGTGGTTTTTGGCAATTGGTCAGTGTGTATGTATGTGTGTGTGTGTGTGTGTGTGTATGTATGTGGAGAATCTTCTGGCTATTATAGCTCAGAAACTAATAAAGATAGAGCTACGAAACTTTAGAATTGAAATACGTCTGGTCTACAGATGAAATTTCCAAATTTTGGTGAAAATTGAAAAACCGGAAGTGGGACATCGGAAACCGGAAGTGGGACCGTAAGTCCGTATCTCAAAAACGGCTCTAACGATTTTCTTCAAACTTGCTATATAAACACTCTATTAGATGTCCTTTCGAATGATATAGTTGGTTAGTTCAGGAAAATTGATAGGCGTCCTGTATAAATAGCTCAATTTCAGGCCTCGCAAAGGCGTTCCTTTAAAAACGGTTGTACGGATTTTTTTCAAACTCGCCATTTTAACTCACTTTTAAATATGCTTTTGTATGTAATTATTGTTTTCCTGTCAATAATTGAGTTTAACCGGAAGTGGGACCGTAAGTCCGTATCTCAAAAACGGCTTTAACGATTTTCTTCAAACTTGCTATATAAACACTCTATTAGATGTCCTTTCGAATGATATAGTTGGTTAGTTCAGGAAAATTGATAGGCGTCCTGTATAAATAGCTCAATTTCAGGTCTCCCAAGGGCGTTCCTTTAAAAACGGTTGTACGGATTTTTTTCAAACTTGCCATATTAACCCTCTTTTAAATATCCTTTTTCATGTAATTGTTCTTTTACGGTCAATAATTAATTATGCCAAGCTTTGGTAAAAGTCGGTATCTCAAAAACGGCTCTAACGATTTTCTTGAAAATAGTTACATAAACCCATTTTAGATATCCTTCTCATGCTTTACTTGGTTATCACGGAAAATTAATAGTCATCCTGTTTTTCTTATTTTTTAACTCGCTATGTAAACTCTGTTTCATATGTCTTTACACATGTATGAATTTTCTCTCACTGGAAAATATCAAAAAATGCATATAATACGTGTACGAGTGGGTAATGGAAGTCGTGTGGTTGTTTCACACCAGATTTTTTTTTTTTTTTTAAGATATTTTATTATTCATGATATGCTGTTTTGGGGATTCATTTCAATATAATGACCAGCGAAGTGGGCAAAGCCTGCTAGTTTTAACATAAATGTGGTTCTGAAAGTCTTTCATGCCATATATATTAACTTAAGACTTCCACAAATAGTTTTGGATGGCTAAAACATTCAAATATGAGAAATTGCCCCAAAAGTGTCAATCATTGAAACATTACCCTATATATATATATATATATTTTTTTTTTTTTTTTTTTTCCATCTGCTCTTAGCTAATACACAGTAATTGTCTTGAAGGATATTTCTTGCATTGAATATTTTTCTATCCTTTACTAAAGATTGAAATAGTTGATGAGGTTTGCTTTCCTAGCAACTTCTCACTAGCTGTTACTTTGATGTAAGCTGATACTGTTGGTTTAAAATAGATATTTGAAATCAAAGCAAAATAACTTTCAATATTGTTTGTCTGATTTGAATTTATTATATATCTATATAGATGCTGTAACAACAATGAGTTTCACATTACATGATATTGTATTGCCAGTTAGAACATACATTCATTGTTTTTCTAATTCAACACTTAGGAAGAATAATGTTCAGTTTATCACAAAAAAAAAAAAAAAAAAGCTTGGATTTTTGAGCCTGTTGCACTTTGTATCTAGATAATATAAATAGTCTGTTATTCAAATAATTATTCCTTAGCCCCTTTTTTAGCATTTTTAAATGTATTTGAAAGATATAGGCTGTAACGGGTGTGTATATGTATAAGTGCATGAAGAAGTTGGTATTGGACTCGGTCATTTTTCGTGCTGACTCCACACCCCTGCTTCTAAAACAGTTATGATTGCATTGTAGTCGTGAGGTAATAAGCACAACATCAGTTCTGATAGATATTATATATTAATTGGTTCACCGATATCTGTGAGCTTATCATGTGTTTTATAGGTCTTAGTAATGTGGTCTACTGTATCTCCACCTTCAGATAATTTGCATCATATTTAAAATAATAATGATGAAGAAGTAAAAATGAATATGTGTTTGTAAAACTGAAATACAATCCCTGGCGAAATGTATTCAATCAGTGCATGCCATTCTTACATATATTAAAAATATGTTCATTCTTTATCTATATTAAGCTTTAACAAATGAAACAATTAAGAACATAAATATGATTATGTAAGAAATGAAATCAGTGTTTAATTTATTACACACTGATTTGTGATTTCACTGTATTTTTTTACAAATTTTCCATTAATGATTTTTTCTTTTTTAATTATGACAGAGAAGATGTTTTTAAATTTATAGAAACTTATCAAATGTTTTTTTCTATTTTGTAGACACGACTGTGCGTATTATTACATCAGCAGATGATGTTCAACGAGTGCCAAATGTTTCCGTTATTTCCCCACCTAGTTCAGATATCTTAGAAATGGAAGTGAGCTCAGTCCAAAGCAGTAGTGATTCCTTAGCTTCAGAAACAAGTGAAACGTCTTATAGAGAACGGTAGCAGCAAGATTATGTGTTTTAAATACACTGTTTTTAAACGAATGTTTTTATGCATATCGGATTATCATGGACTCCATGCGCATCATTTTTAAAAAAAGAAAATATTTTAAATTCTTTTTTTATATTAAATTTTAAGATTCAGGATGTTATGATTTTCATTGTAGGTTTTTAGTAGTTTTTAATTTTTTTTCCCAGTATAACTGCTCTTCTTGTACAAAGATATTGCTTTTTAGGTTGATTTCTTTAGAAATTGACCTATTTTTTTTTTTTTTCTTTTTATTAACAAAGATTAATATGAATTTTAAAATAAAATACCACAATTTGGTTGTTATGTATTACTGTTTATAGGAGGGAATGAGTAGAAAGTATAAAAATTGTTATGTTTTCAGCAGACAATTTTGTTTTTATTTTTAAATGGTATTCATAAAACTTTCTGAATTCAAAGTAGATTTTTAGATTTAAAAAAGAGATCTTGTAATGTAGCAAAATCAATCTATCACAAATATTTCAAAATGAAATTTTACAATTTTTATTTGATTTTCTTATTAGCAGTCACCAAAATAGCATATGTGAGTAAAATGAATTGTTTTTTTTTTTCTAATGGTGCTTCAGGTAGATTATTTGGTTGTATCCTTAGCCTTTCTCATCCACAAGTTTCTTGAAAATTTTCTTGGTGCAAATCATCATCATTTTCATGAACTTTTTTTAAAAGTAATTAAAGAGTTTGTGGCTAAAACAGGCCAAGAACACAGCCAAAAGATCAACCTTTAGCACAATTAGGAAGAATTAATTTAACTTTTAAATGCCAGTTAAAGACATTTTTAAGGCATAATTTTACTTTATTTTCATATTGCATGTTTGTAAAATAATAATAATTGAATGTGTTTTTTTTTTCATTTTTATTTTTATTATTATTATTATTATTTTTTTTTTTTTAGGATTAGAATTTCTAAAATTACTTCAGTATTTAAAAAATCAATTTTGTGATACATTTATAAGTAATGTAACTCTTTATGTAAAATGTAACTGAGTTGTTCATATGACACACAATCTGTTTAATATTAAACATTGTTAAATTTTGATAAACAATTTAACCTTTTGATTACCAAGACAGCTCTGTTAAATATGAAAGTGCTTGAGTCGTCTGTTTATACTTCATATACACAGAAATTTATAAATATATATGTCTATTTGTGTATTTTATATTATACAGTTAACTCTCGATTATCTGCTGGCAGAATATTTGCTTTGCAGATTATCTATAGTCTTCCTTGCCCCCCCCCCCTCCCCCTTTGCAGATGAGAGGTGCGCAAAGCTGGTAAATGGGAAGTGCCAGGTTCGACCCAGGTCATGCTCATCAACCTATTCATTCAGAGTTTTCTCTGAATCTCGCATAAATATGGGTTAAGACTCCCTTCTGATGGATGGCATTGAGGCCTAGTACCCTAGTGTAGTCAATTGGCCTTAAACCCTACAACCAACCAACCTTAATTAAGTGGTGATTAATTAAGATGCATAAAATTTTCAATGAGAATAATTTAGGTATTTAGGCCAAAAATAAATGTTTAAATAAAAAAAAGAGAAAACATTTTTAAAAACACTATTTTATTTCAAAACGTACTAAAATCTCTTCCAATCCAACAAATGTTGATAATATGTTATACATATATGGAAATCTTCAGCTCATTTGGATGATAAGAAGTGGGTTAAAATTCAAAATCAAACTTTGAACTGGAGTTGGGGACCCACCCATAAGACTCCCACTCCTAGGTCTGTTACTAGTTAAGTATGTATTGCCATTAGAGTTATATATGTATGCAAAATTTCAGCTCACTCGAATGATAGAAAATGGATGAAAATTCAATTCTTCGGATTGACCCGCACGTGTAAAGAACATACTAAGTTAAATAAAAGTATGTAAAAAGGAAGGCAAAAATTATAAGAAAATTAATGCTAATAAACAAATCACATGTGAAGCATTAAATATAGTTTTGGAGGAGAAACTAAGATTAAGAAGAAGAGGGGAATAAGACTGAGAAGAATCTGAACCATGATGCATCTGTGATTTACACTGACAAACTCAATCAGTATTTGGAGGAACAAGATAATGCATCTCTTTGGGAAAAAATGGTTTAAAAATAATCTTAAATTACATATGAAATGAAATTTTGACACACACACACACACAAAAAAAAAAAAAAAAAAAGTCGCTTATGAAATTATATGTAGGGTTTTTCATAAATAAAATTTGTTCAAGAGTGTTTTTTATTCTCCTTTAATTTGTGTCCTCTTTTGGCTGTATTGTGGGTTATTTGCAGAATTATCCACATTTGCCAAGCCACCCAATTCCAAAGATAATCGGGAATTCACTGTAATAATCATCCATACTTATTGTTAAATCTGTGCTTGTTTTGTATTTTTTTATTTTACATATTTGATGTATAGATTCAGTGGGCCTGATTGGTAATTCTTATATATTCTTTGTCAATAGTCAGAGTCTCAGATTTTATTAAAAACTTTTAAAAAGAAAAAGAGGACATTTTTACAAGATTTATTGCCATCTTCATCATAGTTTATATAACATTTTGTCATGTACCTTTATTTTTCTAAGTTTTTTAATAAATATTATAAGTTGATAACCCCCCCCCCCCCCCTTAACTTGACCGTTTAGATCAAGAAAAAAATTATATTTAGGAAGGCATTGAATGTTTGAAATTAGCAATTAAAATTATGTGTTTAATTAAAAAATAAACATAATGAGAAGGAAATTTTAAAAACAAACACTTTTAGCAGATGGAAATTCAGTAAGCAATTTTAATTGTAACGGAAAAAAAAAAAAAAAAACTAGTACAAAACCAGTAATTTTATTTTAAAAACTAGTTTTTAAAATAAAATTAAGAATATGCATATTAATTCAGAATAGTTTTCAAAAAAAAAAAAAAAAAATTAATTATTAAAATTAATATTATAATTCAATAAATCTTTCTTTCAAAATTTCTGAATTACAACAGTTTTCTGTCTGAATTTAAATTATTGTGATAATATAGTTTATAGTGTACTGTATTTAAACTTTAAAACTTCTTCACACACCATTAAAAAAAAAAAAAAAAAAAAAAACAAGTACTACTGTTTTAAAAAGACCTTTCTCAAAAGGATGTTTCCTTTCTTCAGGTGCAAAAAGCATGTTCTACTATGTAGCAGGCAAAAGCAAAAATGTGCTCCTAGGATTAGCACTTGCTTTTTTGCTTCTGCAGAAGAAAGGCCACATCCTTTCAAAACCAGTAGTGCTTATATTTATTTTATGGTATGTGAAGAAGTTTTAGTTTAAATATTTATAGTGTACGGTAATTCTCTTTTTTCAGTACCCTTTCCTTATTTGATTTCTATACATTTCTGTTGCAGTAAGTTATGTATTCCGTTAGAAATTTGAAAAGCTATCTATTATCTTGCATCTTTTAGGAATTAAAATGTTTTCTATTATTTCTATTTTTTTATAATTATCAATACATTACAAACTTCAATATAGTGTTCTTGAGAGGAAAAAAAAAAAAATAAATAAATAAAAGCAAAAATAAATAAATAAACAGTTGATAGAACTACTTTAAAAAATGAATTTAGATACATAATTAGGTATTTCTCATTTGAAACAAAGTTGTGATACATTGACTATTATTTTACTTTATTTTGATAGATTCAAATGTTTTAAAAGTTAAAAATGTGCTTTGTTCTTTTTTTAAAAAAACAAAATAATGTTTTATTCTGTTATTTACTTTTAATTGTTTTTTGAGAAATTTCTAATGAAGTTTTCAGTCTTTTCTGATATGTATACACTGTGGAATTTTCATTAAATTCTTTGAAGATAAAGAATGTATACAAATTGTTTTTTACATCTTCTTTTATTCATTTATTTTTTTAATCTGATATACATTTGTTGATTTAATTTTTGTTTTATTTATTTGCTTTTATTGATTGCAGAATGTTATGTGTACTTATGTATGTTTATACCTCTTTGTTAGTATTGTCTATTGCTTTGCATTTATTGATAAAAAACAATAAACAAATTAAATTTGTTATTAATTAGTTGTATTTAACAGTATTAAAAACGTAAAAAAGTTTATTTATTTATTATTATTATTATTTGATGTTTCATTTTATTGCAGATTTTAAAATTAAATCAAATTGTATTTTATGAAATTCTAATAATTGCTGGGGAAAGTATTGTAGTTTAGGATAAATATAATAACAGTTTAATATTTCTAAAAAAGTATTTGTCTTTTTTTAAGGATAAAGACAATTTCTTAAAAGTCGTCTTTTCTGTAGATCACCTTAAATAAAACTGGATTTCTAGTAACATCCAGTTAAAAAAAAAAAAAAATCTTTTTTTCTTTCATTTCTATGTTGCTTAGCTACTACAATTATCATAAAAAAATTTTATGTATTTATTTTTAACGATATGGTAGACTCCCAGGAATTCACATTCCTAAAATTTGCAATCACAGTTACTAATGAAACAAAGAAATAAAGTTTTCAAGAAAAAAGAAAAAAAAAAAAAAAAAAAAAAAATCAAGTTGTTACTGATATTAATAGCAATTCTTTAAAAACCAATTATAATGAAATAAGGAAAGTCTATTTTAAGTGAGATTTAGGCCTTGGAAGTATCTAAATTTCTTAACTATCTAAAGTATCTAAAATCTATAAGTATCTAAATTTCTTAATGTAACATTATCTGTGTTTGAGCTTGAGCAAATAATACATTGTAAGAAAATTTAATTGAAAAGTAGTCACTTTTATCTACATTTCTGAAATGCAATAAAAATTGTAAATTTATAATACTAGTGTATATTGTATCCCAAATTCATATACTTAAATTCGTATTTTGCTTTATGGGGTGAATTTTAGTTTGTTAGTTAAAATATATATTATATAACTTTATATTTTTTACTGTATTTATTATTAATTTTTAATTGACTTCACTTTTACTTTCTGAACATACATATGTAAGAAAAGTATTGTGATCATGACAAAAAATCAGCTTTGAGATTTTAGTGTATCTATATGTTTTGAGGCCCCCTGAATTCATTTTTGATATTTTTATGGTGATGTATGTATATTGTATGTGAATGAACACAATAGCATCTAAACACTTTGTTCAAATGAGCTGAAAGTTTGTATGTATGTTTTGGATGGGAATGGTCCGAAACCCCTCGTAAATGTTGGGGGAAAAACCAGTTTTTTTCTGAAAGGGTTTATTTCCGCCCAGAAAAATTGAAAATTTTGAAATTTCTAGCATAAAATAACGTATTCAGATATTTATAAGATTTATATTCCGATGCTTTTTTCTTTAAATATTTTTTTCATTTTCAGTAATTTATATGAAAACACTGATTCTGATAATGTTCATATTTCAAAAATAACGTTTTAACCATATAATCAAATGGTAATCCTGAAATATTTAAGTATTATAATGACCTCCCTCCCATCACATTCATTTGAAATTACTCATTCTTTTCGAGTTCCTTTATACTTGTCTTTTATCTTAAATGTATATCCTTAGACTAATCTAACTGTAGTATTTAAATGAGTATGCATATATATTATACACACACACACACACGATATAAATGCATGTAACAGTTAAAAAAAAAAAAAAAAACTGAGCAATTACTTTCTGTCAAAAAATTTATTTCACAATTTACAAAAATTATATGTACAAAATCCTACTTGATTTATGTCCTTTATATCTGAGTTAATAACTTTTATATTATAAAAAAATAATAAATCAATAATAAAATGTTTTTTTAAATTTCTGAAGTTCAATTAACTTTAAATTAAACTTTTATTTTATCTTTATGATTAACTTCATTTTAAGTGAGAATCTGAATTATAGTCCAGCATCAGGTCCGGTAAATCAATTTTACCTGAACCTGACCTGCAATCAAGTTTGGGTGAGGTTGACTAAATTTCTTCTTTTGCATATGAGGTTCAATTTGGTTCAGAATATTGATTTATTTTTCTTATGAGTCAGGTTGACTGAATTTTTTTCCTGCTGGTTAGGTTAAGTTTTCAACAAGTCGGATCGTCTTGAGAAAATCTTTCAAAAAAATTTTATCATAATAATAAGCAGAAATTTGTTTGATATAATTATAAACATACTACATATTCCCATGATTAAATATATGTGTACACAAATTATTACATACATATCGCAGAAAGGCAATAAACAAAGAAAAATTAAATATATATATATATATACTAAACTTAAAGCATATTTTTGCACTCTTGAACACACATAAATGGTTAAACGTTATTAATCCATTTCATACAAATTTAATGAAAAGCAAACTAATTTTTATTTCATTTAAAATATACCTTATATAGGCTTTTCAATTTTGGCTAATCAATTTCGATCACAATCGTGATCATCTTCAGAGCCACTTGTTACGTCTTCGTCCTTCGTTTTATGGTTTCGCGGTTTGTTGTCAGAGTTCCTTCGCTTCACTTCGGATTCTTGTAAGAGGTGTTGCCATGCAGCTGGGATAATGGAATGTTTTTTTCCATTCCATGAACATTCCATTATCCCAGCTGCATGGCAACACCTCTTACAAGAATCCGAAGTGAAGCGAAGGAACTCTGACAACAAACCGCGAAACCATAAAACGAAGGACGAAGACGTAACAAGTAGCTCTGAAGATGATCACGATTGTGATCGAAATTGATTAGCCAAAATTGAAAAGCCTATATAAGGTATATTTTAAATGAAATAAAAATTAGAACATTCCATTATCCCAGCTGCATGGCAACACCTCTTACAAGAATCCGAAGTGAAGCGAAGGAACTCTGACAACAAACCGCGAAACCATAAAACGAAGGACGAAGACGTAACAAGTGGCTCTGAAGATGATCACGATTGTGATCGAAATTGATTAGCCAAAATTGAAAAGCCTATATAAGGTATATTTTAAATGAAATAAAAGTTATTAATCCATTTTACAGATTTTTAAATTTTTAACTTAGTGTATCAATAACTCCATTTTAAAAAAAATTTTTAAATGATTTACTAACTCTGTGACAATGAAAATTTATTTTATTTTATAACTTTAAAAAGTTTTGCATGATTTTCAGATGAATCATTAAATTTTATTTAGTTTTTGGGTTTCAGATATAAAAAAATCGGGTTTGAGTCAATGAAAAAAAATTTTTTGTTGTCGGTTTGATTCTAATTTAAATTCATTATATCAATGTGTTGGGAGATGAATATTCCACAGAAATGCACACCCTACGCAAAATTAATGGTTGAATGATGATTAGACTAATTTTTGGTGTTTTGTACAAGGAAAGATGCTGGCAGTTGTGAAACAGAAAGGCTCATTTTTTAAATAGTAAAATCTTTTTGTATATTTCTGTTAAAAAAAAATAATATGGATTGCATGTATTTATGTTTAACACTTTATATTTTCTAAGGTATTATAATTATTAAGAAACCCTATTTTTATCTGTAAAAATTCAGTTTTTCCCATTTTTTCCAATTCTTCCAGAAAAAAACTGTTTTTTTACCACTGCCTCAAAATTTCCAGAAATTTTACATCTCGATGTATGTTATAGGTAAAGTAAAATCCACGCTCATGAAACTTGATCACTCTGAACATTTCAACCTCGAACTCCTAAACATGGATGATTATATGGGATGGCCATTGTAATTTTAACTAGAAGAAAGGGTACCAGCAAAACTTCAAGAGCTACGAAAATGGTTAGTCTTGCTAAAGACTAAATGTCGAAATAAACCAGTATTTTTCAAAACTAAAGTCTTGACTAAGGATCAATGTCTAGATAAGATCGTAAAACTACACACTAGATGAACCACACACTTAAGAAAATTTGTAATGTTTGAATTTAGAGATGAATAGATATTTCTAGAACTATTAAAATAAATTAAATATTCTTAGTAATCGAAACTTTTATTCATTTATTTACCAGACTAATCATTTTTACAGGTTCACTTCCGAAACTTTATCTTCAGATTAACATCTTTTTTTTTTTTTTTTTTACTTTCCGAACACCAGTGAGGAAAGTATTGTCATCATGTCAAAAACCTGAGTTTGAGATTTTGGTGTCTCCACACATTTTGAGGTCCTCTGAATTCATATTTACTGTTTTTACGATGATATGTGTATGAGTGAACATGATAGTATCTAAACGCTTAGTTCAAATGAGCTGAAAATTGGTAGATATGTTACAGGTCACCATAGCACAAACCCTATTAAATTTGATGAATTTATAGTTTTTTTTTTTTTTTTTTAATAGGGGCAGAAAGAAAAATTCTTTATCATTATGGTCTATGGGTCTGAATTTTTTAAAGTTTGATAGCATGTAAATGTTTTATTTGATTAGGCTGAAAATTTATATACATATTATAGGTTACTGTCACATGAACTATATAGATTTTGGTGAATATAGCAATTTTTTTTTTTTTTAACAGGGACTCAAAGAAACATTCTTTTTATCATTATTGTGTATGGGCTCAGATTATTTAAAGTGTGTCAGCATCTAAACACCTTATTTGAATGAACTTAAAATTTGTGTACATATATAGATCACCATCACATGAACTGTATGAATTTTGCAAAGGACACAATGGTAAATTCTTTATCATTATAGCTTCATGGGCTCAAATTATTTAAAGTGCAAGAGCCTGTAAATGCCTTATCCAATTGAGCTGAAAATTTATATACATGTTATAGGTCACTGCTGGACAAACTGTATAGATTTTGTTGAATCTAGCTTTTATATATTTTTAAGAAACACAACAAAAAATTCTTTATTATTATAATCTATGGCCTCAAATTACTTGACGTGCAATAGTGTTAAATAAATTAAACACTGTATGGAGAAAAATATTCAAACACCCTATTATAATTTTCTTTTTCGTTCATTTAATGATTTCTCTTAGTTTAATTTATTTATACAACTGTTAATTCCTTAATGTTCGGAAAGTTGAGTGGAGTCACTCCGGAGTTTTTATTTATTTATTATTTTATATATATATTATATATATATATATATATATATATATATATATATTTTTTTTTCCCTCCATGCCTATTTATATGTATCCGCTATAATTTTCAATGCATTAATTATTTAAAATTCTAGTTTATAAGCACAAACAAAACAAAACAAAAATTTAAATAAACCTAAAATTTGCATAGTCTTTGGTCCCAAGCTGTGCAGATTTCTGGGAGTGTACTATATATGCCCCCCCCCCCCCTTTTTTTAACCCATAAATTTAAAAACTCATTTTACATTTATTTTTGAAGTTTAAACTAATTATTTCATTACTGAATATTTACTATTATAACAATGATTTCAAGCTTATTAACAAAAATTAAACGAAATTTACTGTAAAAATCAACTGATGTTGAAAGATGTAGAATGAGAATTTGGTAAACAAACATTATAAAATACACAAACACACGAGTCATTTCAGGTTGAAATAATTAAATTAAGTATGTTCTTTGATAAGGTGAAGAAAAGCAACCAATTTGAAAGCAACAATGAATGTTGCTGCTTTCAAATTCAGTGAATGAGTAAAGTATTTTCCTGTATAAGTGTATTCATTTTCTGTTATGATTTGAGTATCTGTTGATGATTGTAAATATTGCTTTTCCCAGTTATGATAAATATTTTAATTTTGTAACTATTATGGGATTTGTTAAATTGTTATATTTAGTTTGATATTTCTTGTGTCAATTATTTTTCTATTGTTTATTTTTATTGACTTGTCTATATGAAGCAATACTTTTAAACTGTGAATTTGAAATAATAAAATGTTTCTCTGAATCTTTGTTCTCATTTTCTGTAAATTATATTTAGAAAAGAAATAATGTATAAGCTTGACTTTATAAGGAGATGTATAACAATGCTTTAAAGTTAGTTAAACCTTATATTAACCTATGAGAAAATAGTTCCCATTATTTTTACTAAATAATGCATATTTTTACATTCTTTTTTCACCTTCACAAAAAATTTTTTAAAACAAATTTTTTAGTGTGTTGTTTTGAAGTTTAAAATGCGAAATTGTACTTAGTAGTGGAATTTTGCATTTCATAATTTGAAAATAAATTTGAAAAAACTAGGATTTGTATTTAATGGTCATGAATTTTCTGTATGCTAAAATAGAATTTAAAAGTATGTATTATGTAATGAATAGTGATTTGGGATTGTTTCCCCATAAATTAAATTAGGGTTTGGCTAATCTTGACATACTGTGATGCATCTCCTTAAATAACTATAAGTAAGAGTTGCAGATAAATTAGATTTTTTTTTTTTTTTTTGTAATACATTTTGAGGTCTCATTTAATTTAAAAAAAAAAAAAAGTACTGTAGAGTTTATGTTAACATTAATTATTTAATTATTATAACTACTTTAGAGTTTTTGCATTAAAATTCAGTGTTTTGTACATGACACTTGCATCTTTGCAAGGTTTAATTTTTTTAATTTAATACAACATATATACATAAGGATATAATGGTATTACACAAGGATTGAGTATTAGTTAACATAATTTTTCCAATGATCTTGGAAATTTTTTGTTAATATTCTATCATTCTTATATAATCATTATATTTTTATGTAATCTTCTTAATAATAAAAGCCCAGTTTTCCTAAACTAACACTGATACTGATGTCCTAGTTAAAACAATGTATCGAAATAAAGAAAGTAAAATTTTATCCATGGTTTCTATGCGTGCATTTCAGCTGAATAAAATAATGAAAAAGGATACTTAAAAAAAAAAAAAAAAAATTTTATCCTTGGTTTGCATGGTGTTGGAAGATTTGTTCATTGATTCAAATAATAAATTAAACATACAAAATTCATTAGTCCATTTAAGATATTTATTTAAAAAAATTATTATGTAAAATTCAACTATGTTACAAGAAATTAATAATATAATTAAATAAATAGACTTGTGGCTATAAAATTTGAATTAAAGAATTCCAATGTCATTTTCATTTTTTTAGACAACCTCAAAACATAAATTTGGAAGAGTGCTAGATGGGTAAAGGCCGGCTAATCCTTAATAATAAGTATAAAAGAGCTTATATATATTTATTTATTTAAACGTATTCAACCAATTTTCAAATTATAACTTTTGTGTCTTTGAAAGATTTTGTATTTATTATTAGTGCTGATGAGGGTTGCAGTTTTTTTTTTTTTTTTTTTTTTTTTTTTCAGTTTATCAGATAAAGTTTTAAGTTGTTAATAAAATAACATGATGTTTGAAAAAAATATATGATAACCACTTTTAAGGTGCCCAAAACAATTTTACTTTAAGACAGTAAGGACCTCTTGACAGTTCTTGATATGGATACTTGTATACAGAGGTGTGCAGATTATTAGACTCAATTCAGAAATTATACATTTTTTTACCTTCCGCTTTTACTTTCCACCATTTTAGTTTCCAAATTTATGGGTTGAAAAAGCTTATATATTTCAGTGAAAGTTTTGTCTTGCAGGTAAACAGAGGACCAGTAAAGATTAAAGAAAAACAATAATGTTTGGGATCCTCCTGTAAAAAATAGTGCTTGAAATTCATTGTCACTGTTGCATGTGATAAGGCTTCTTTTAATTATCTATATTCCTTTGTACCTGAATATAATGTATATTCATTCGTATAAAGGTTTCTTTTACAACAAAATTTTTTTAAACATTTTTTGTGTATAACATACAGGGCTTTGAAACCAGTGCAATGTTATTTTTTATAAAACTTGATATTGGCATAAAATACTGCAATCAGAGTATAAATGTAGTAAATATCTGATGAAATATGAGCATTTTTAACCGACTTTAAAAAGGAAGAGGTTCTCAATTCAAACTGTATGTTTTTTGTTTGTTTATTAGCTCATAACTTCTGAACGGATGCTCCGATTTTGATACTTTTTGTTTTGTTGAAAAGGTCTTGATCTGAAATAGGCCCCATTGTAATATCTTTACGATCTAAAGAAAATACAGGGTGCCCAAAAAAGTCAGTACCAACTCTTTTAACTGCTGAACGACTGCAGCTATAGTAATAAAAGTGGTATGTACGAATAGTAAAGTGGCCATGCGCTAGAAGATTAAACAGCTTACAGCGTCGCCTGGTAGAAAATAGCAGAGTTAGTGTTCCTATCTCGAAAGCAGTTCAAGATAGAGAAAAAAGTGAATTACAAAGTTGAAGAGAATCACCAATTTATGAAAAAAAGACAGTTTGTAGACATTTATGCTAAAAATAAAACGCTAAAAACGTGCATTTGTTTGTTCACAATTTCTTACACTATGCACACTTGAACTACATTGCACACTTTGTAGCGTAGCTGTTGACACATATGCTGTGTAGTTCAAAATATGGTTATTGTAAGCGGTCACATCAGCGCATTGTTGTTTTTAACAAAGGAGGGGGTTCTTAATTCAAACCATATGTTTTTGATGTTGTTGTTTGTTAGTTTATAACTTCCTAAGATATGCTCCGATTTTAATACTTTCTCTGGCATGATCTTGGTATGAAATAGGTCCCATTATGATTTCATTAAGATCTAAACAAATTATATAGTGCTCACAAAACATTTTCACTGTTTTAAATGCTGAACGGCTGCAGCTACACTTGTAATAGTAGTACAATAAAGTGGCTATATGCTATGAGATGTGACCAATTACAGCATCTTTGGGAGAAAATAGCGTTTCTGTCTCAAAAATATTATGAAGTAGGGGGAGAAATGTAAGTTACAAAGTTGTAGAGCATCTTCAATTTAGTACAGAATGGCACTTTATGAATGTTAAAAACAGAACGTTTTCAACATGCATCTGTGTGTTCGGAATTTCCTGCACTGTAACGTGCCAAAACGATCTTAGAAAGCAAAAAGACCTTTATTTTGATGTTTACAATTTCTATACGTCAGCTGCATTGCATATTTGGATCCTTGTGTTCGTAACCAAAAATCCTGCCTAACAGGATTTTCAGGATTTTTGGTTACGAATGTAGCACATCCTTTCATTACATTTCTAAAACCTTTTTAATGTAATGTATGTGGATTCAATAGATAGTTTTTTTTTTTTCTCATATTGCATAAAGGCAAGAAAAGTGACACAAACTTCAACTGCAGTATTTCAGAAAAATAAACTTTAAAATAAGGCATTGACTTGAATAAAACTGAAAGAACAGTCTGTCAAGTGGATAATTTTTGAGAAGGAGATGTAATGTTTTTTATGCACGTTGGGGCACTTCATCTATTTTTCACAGACATAAACTCAAAATTACCATTTGTAGAGTTTGTCACTTTTCTTGCGGGTTGCGATATGCGAGACTGCCATCAAACATCTCATGTTCTGCTATGAATACATTTTCACTGAAAGGAAAAAAAAATGAAATCTTTTTGTAAAAAAATAGAACCAACTCCAAAAAGAAACGATTATTCAAACAACTAAAATTGAAATTAAATCACAAATTGCGCCTAAAAGTATAAAATAAATTCTTTTGCCAAACAACATAAACACTACAATTAATCATAATTTTTGAAGTCAGTGCAAAAGCAAATAAAAATTAATAGTTTTATTCAATACAAAAATCAAATTCTTTTTTAAATATACATCTCACTTTGGCATCTACAAAACACAGCCTAAAACTATTTTATTTCAAATACAGTTAAGATTTATTAAGCTGCAAAATTGTACAGAGTTCACATGGTATCTGTTGCCCTTGGCAAAAAAAAAAAAAAAGAGATTGCCAAATTATCTGGCGAACATATGTAATTCCTTTCAAAAATCATGGTTATTTTAATAAGGTATATTAAGAGAGCAATCGAGAATATGAAACAATATTTTAAACAATGTATCTTATGATAATGTACATCTCGCGTGTATATTATTGTATAAAGATTTGATCACCAAATCTAACAACAACAATATCAAAGCTATACCAAGTTTGTAAATGAAGCTCTTGTAACTTCTTAGAAACATAAATACTGAATTTCGAAGGATGTTTACTGTTCTCTGTAGATGTTACAAATGGACCAATTGTATACAGTGCTAAAATAATAAAGGAAACTATGAAGGTGGATCATTGGGGACAACAGCGTTTGTAGCTATCAGTCTTAAAAACAAATCTGTTAAAAAATCAAACTTTATCTAATTTTGCATCAACTTTAAAAGTTATGATTAATTGTAGCATTTATGTTGTTTGGCGAAAGAATTTATTTTATACTTTTAGGTGCAATTTTCGATTTCATTTCATTTTTAGTTGTTTGAATAATAGTTGCTTTTTGGAGTCAGTTCTTTTTTTTTTCATAAAAAGATTTTATTACTAAATAATTTTTAAATGTGAGTATACAAGTTTGTACAAAATTTCTTCTGCGTTATTTATTAACCAAATGTTAAGTAGCTTTAAAAAAAAAAAAAAAAAAATCTCTTTCTCTCTGAAGGCGCAATATCATTCTTATGAAATTTCAAAAAGATATTGTTAAAATTTGTTGAATGTTAAGTACTGTGAAAGAGAAACAAAATTATAAAGGGTTTTACCAATATTTTTATTTTGAGTTAAGGACAATACTGTGTATTAAAAAGAAAGGAAAAATAGTGCTAAAAGAGCACAAATTACAGAAAATTAAGAAAACTAGCTAATGATTGTTCCAGAACCCCTAAAGTTCCTTCTTTACTGCCAGTGAGGAATTGAAATTAAATGTGAAAAATAAAAAGAGCTAAGAGAATGAAAGTTAAAAATTTTGGAGCTTGTTAAGCAAGCATATAATTTTGCTGTGCAAACCCTTCACTACACTGGTATGCATAATTTTTAAACAAATCAACATACAAACATAAAATTCAGATGTCATGTCATGCCCACCAGCGGCTGAGCAGTTCTGCGCTCAAAGCTGGTAGACGTGAGGTGCCGGGTTCGATCCCCGGTCGCGCTCGTCGGCCTAGCCGTTCGGAGTTTTCCGTGGTTTCCTTCGAAACTTGCGTAAATACGGGCTAGGACCCCTTAGAAAGACCTCCACGAGAGGCACTCCCCCTCAGGCCTAGGACCCCAGTGTTGTCAATCGGCCTTAATCCCTAACACCAACACCAACACCAGATGTCATGTCCGTTGTCAAATCCTTAAATGAATTTTACATAACTTTAACATAAGTAATTTTTAAACTGGTATATTTTCCAATTTTTCTCATAAGTAACCTTTGGACAAAATGAAAAATTTAGATAATTTTATAAAAGAAAACTAAATGAGGAATAATGTTAAGGATAGATTACAGATAGGTGAAGAAGATACACATGCCCCCAAATGTTAAACTAAAATCAGAGTTTTTTTCTCTTTTTCTTCCAAAACAGAATTTTGGAAAAAATATAATTATTAATCTGTAAATTATGAATGTTGCAAGCATAATAGTAATAAAAAAATCTGTCTTTGACAGAATTTAATTTAATATGACAGGACTAATTTGTATATTACAATCTCAAAAGTAACTTAAAAAAATATATACTTTTAGAAGTCTTCCCCAGCTATTTACAAGACATCACTGGCATATACTCAGAAGATATAGCCTTTTTCAGAAGCCATTATCAATACATATCCAGATGAAAAAGCCAGCAAATATTCAAAAGCCATAATCCATACATATCCTAAAGGTCTCACCCACAAATATTCAGAAACTATAATCTATACATATCCTGAAGTTATCACCAACAAATATTCAGAAGCCATAATCAATAAATATTCAGAAAGATAATGCCAACATATAGAAGCCATCATCAATGATATTCAGAATGTATCACCAACAAATATTCAGAATCCATAATCAATAAATATTCAGAAAGATAACGCCAATATATAGAAGACATCATATATATATTCAGAAGATATCGCCAACAATATCCAGAAAGCATCATCAATGATATTAGAAGGTATTGCCAACAAATATTCAAAAGTCATCCAATTTATGAATGTTGATGGTTTCAGATACCAAGATTGGCAATTGGTTAGAAATGAAATCAAGGAACAATCTTTAGCTAAAGAGTAGGTTTTGAAAAATGTAAAAGTTTTTACAGATTTGACAAAATATTTTAAGATAGTTTAATAAATTAAATGGTAAAACTGGATATTGGCAGGCATCTTGAAAATTTCAAAATGTTACATACAAAAGGTGATAACGCAAAATCACTGTCTGAAAGAAATAGTCCTGTCCTACTAAAAATGTCACTAAATAATATTATAACAAATTTTCTTATCCAATATTTACGTTTGCATCTATACTTAGTAAATGATTATTTACATGCAAAAAATTAATTAATTAAAAAAAAGAGAGAGGAAATTGGATATATAGGAAGAAAATCTAGATTTAACTTACTCATCCTTAGCATAATTTCTCATTTAGTTTCCTTTTCTAAAATCGTTTAAATTTTTTATTTCTTTTAAAGCTTTTTTCTTTTGTTTTTTGAGAAAAATTAAAATATTAGTTTAAAAATTACTACTTATGTTAAAGTTATATAAAATTTGATTAATGATTTGATGATGAATATACATCCCAAATTTTATGTTCATTTGTTTAAAAATTATGCCCCCCCCCCCCCCTCCCAAAAAAAAAAAAAAATCTGGAGTGACTCCACTCGACTTTCCGAACATTGAGTAATTAACAGTTTTGTAGATAAAGTGAAGAAAGAGGAGTTTTTAAACAAACAAAAGAGAGAAAAACATAATAGAGTGTTTGAGTATTTTTCTCCATATATTACACGATGTTTTATTTAACGCTACTGAACTTTGAGCCCACAGATCATAACGATAAAGAATTTTTCGTTGTGTCCCTGTAAAAACCTACAGGGGTCATAGCAAAGGAAGAAAAAAATATAGGAGTTTAAAAGAAAAAATATAGGAGTTTAAAAAAAAAATATATAGGAGTTTAAAAGAAAAAAATATAGGAATTTTGAACAAAATATAGGATAGTAGTTTGGAGCGCATGTACACAAACAAAACTGAGTATCATTATCAGCACAATTCTATAATGTGTCCCCCCAATTACAGCCCTAATAACTTCAATTTTAAATAAACATCCTATAATTTCAAAAATACAATAACATATCATGCTTGGTTATATTAACACATTTTAGAAAAATACATAGCCAGAAAAATAGCCATCATTTAAACCCTAATATGAAAAAATTCCAATCGGAATTCTTTAGCTTACCTGCAGAGTCTGATTTAGATCAAGGATTTCAGTGCTTGGGCCGGCGCATTCACTTTGATAAGGGCCTCCAAAGCAGAGACTATTACCTTAAGTGACAAGTCTGTCATTTAAGGTTTAAGTTGACAAATTGGTCAATATTATTAAAGAACAAAGAAGATTTTTTTTTTTTTTTTTGGTGGGAGTGTAAACATTTTTATTATGGAAGGGATAGGCATTGCATACTGTTGTAAGTACCCTGGGCCCCATTTTTCAAAGTCAGGCCCTGCTTACCCACAAAAAATCTAACATTTTTAATACATATAAACAAGATTTCATTAACCAATTAAAGTCAATAAATCTATAAAGTCATTTTTATTCTATATTAATATTATATACAAAAAAATGACTACTCCATTCCTCTAAGCCAAGCTTTTTAAGTTAGTAATGTTGGTGAGTAAAATGTCTTATGAGAGCAAAAATGTATTGTCGTAAATTTGGGAATTGATGAAAGGACTTTTTATTAGCTTACAAAGTTCATCATGAAGAATATGAACCAACGGTTCTTCTACTTTCTTAATTTTCAAAAAATTTTCAAAGCGTTCACCTACTGATTTCAGTTCCCCATCATAGTATAGGTATGGGGAACTTAGGTAATCATGAAAATTTTTTACCTCGTTTTTTTTTTTTTTTTTTTTATTACTTTTTTACATGTTTTCAGGTGTGAGGAATCCGAAAATGACAAAATTTGTATGGTGTCCGTCTGTAGGGTGTTTGTTAGTTTGTTAGTCCATTAGTGAGTTTGTTAGTCTGTGTACTCGATATCTCAAGAACAAAGTCGCTTAAAAGTCAGATCAGTTTTAAAATATTACTTTCGACACTGGCAAGAACCCTATTCATTTGCAATATTCGAATTAAAAAATTTCGTAAGTTATTATAAATTTACGATTTTCTTAACATGGGAGAATAAGGCAAAATTTCACTTAAACGTCCATTAAGTAGAAAATTTTTACTGTAACGATGTCAGGACAGTTTTAAAATATCAGTTTTGAATTCGGAATGAACATCATTAACAATAAACATGCTATTTTGAAAGTTTCGCAAATTATTTGCAATTTACGATTTTCTTAACATGGCAGAATAGGGCAAAATTTCACATAAACATGAATTTTTAGGGATATTTTCATCACAAAGATGTCAGACTACTTTTTAAATATTATTTTGGATACTGGCATGAATATTATTGACTATGAATTTTCCAATATAAAAAATTCATAAGTTATTGGAAATTTATGAATTTCTTAACATGGCAGAATAGGGCAAAATTTCACATAAACGTCAATCTTGAGAAATATTTTCATTGTAAAGATGTCAAACCACTTTTTAAATATTATTTAGGATACTGGCATGAATATCATAGACTATGAATTTTCCAATTTAAAAAATTAGTAAGTTATTTGTAATTTACGATTTTCTTAACATGGCAGAATAGGGCAAAATTGAGCATAAACGTCCATTTTGAGGATCATAAATGTATCAGACAACTTCAAAATAACATTTATGATACTTGTTTGAACATGATTGACTACAAATATTCTAATGGGAAAATCTCGTAAGTTATTCGTAATTTAAGATTTTATCAACATAGCGAAATTGAAAATTTTCCATATAAATATGCATTTTGAGGATTGTTGCATTGGAAATAGTAGCATGAAAACTAGACTACGAAATTGAACTTAATAAAATAAATTAATAGAATAAGATAAATATACAGAAGTGAACGGTGGATAGCCTATTAGGCGGGGATTTCATTCTGTCACTGTGTCAAATGCTTGGTCAAATTCATTTCTCTTAACATGGTTATAATATGTCCTACACTAGAAATTTATGAGTATATATATATGATGGGGAACTGAGAGTCCATCTATGGCAACTAGTTTAAAAATGTAAACGTGTCAAAGTAATAGAATCAGTAAGAACAGTTCTCAAGAATCGATATGAGTGGGATTGCATTTGGCTCTGATCTTACTTTCTGGTATAAATTTCAGGAAATATTCATTTAATGCTTCCCACTGGTTGTTAATTTTAGCAATGACTGGTATTAGTGTCAGCCACCTATTATTTACAAATCTCATAATTTCTTCTTTCTTAGTTTCAACTTCGATTTGGACACCTCGGAAATCTTCATTGAAAGCCGAATATTTAAGAAGAAATTTAAACACAGTATCCATAAAATAATCAGTATTCCAGTGATTTGCTGTTTGTGTAATTGTATTCTTGAAGAAATTGTGTACAATATGCAAGTTACAAGAACCTACTCTGATAAGAGGCAGACAATCTCTATCATTTAGTTCTGTGTCAATTTCTTCAAGGCATTTTTTGTTAACGGGTGGTCCATCAGAGCTTACAGATAACAATTTATTAACTGGTAACTTATCAAGTGCAAGTGTCAAAAATATCTTGTTTTTCAAAATATCTGCTGTAGAATGTCAAAGTTCAAAAGCACACAGGAAGTTACTAACAATTTGGTTACGCTGATATGTATATTTAGTTGCTTTTCTCCATAATGAGTTGTTTCATCGAAAGACAGATAAAAGAAATTAACACTTCTAATTAGAGAAGAAATTAGTAAATAAATCTTCAGAGAATGTTTTGCAGAGTAAATTTTTGCAATTTGGATATCATCCAACAGTAGACGTAAAAAAAAATATAGGAAATATAGGAGTTGGTGTAAAAATATAGGAGAATATCTGCCAAATTGAGAAAATATAGGAATTATAGGAGGACTATGAGGCCTGAGTCCTATAAATGCTAGATTCACCAAAATACTTATAGTTAGTGCAACAGTGATTTATAATATTCATATAAATTTTCAGCTCAA
Source organism: Salticus scenicus (assembly GCA_963930645.1). NCBI lineage: Eukaryota > Metazoa > Arthropoda > Arachnida > Araneae > Salticidae > Salticus > Salticus scenicus. Next base: position 285,691,354 of record OZ005648.1, read on the forward strand.
TTGAATAAGGCGTTTAGATGCTATCGCACTTTTAAAAATTTGGTCCCATAGCCCATAATGATAAAGAATTTTTCTTTGTGTCCCTGTAAAAAAACTGTAAGTGCTAGATTCACCAAAATCTATACAGTTGGTGCAACTGTAACCTATAACATGAGTGCAAATTTTTTGTTCAGATTAATAAGGCGTTTAGACGCTATCACACTTTTAAAAATTTGGCCCCATAGGCCATAATGATAAAGAATTTTTCTTTGTGTCCCTATAAAAAAAACTATAAGTGCTAGATTCTCCAAAATCTGTACATATTGAGTTTTTGTGACCTATAATATGTGTATAAATTTTTTTCTCAATTGAATAAGGCGTTTAGATGCTATCGCACTTTTAATAATTTGGTCCCATAGCCCATAATGATATAGAATTTTTCTTTGTGTCCCTGTAAAAAAACTGTAAGTGCTAGATTCACCAAAATCTATACAGTTGGTGCAACTGTAACCTATAACATGAGTGCAAATTTTTTGCTCAGATTAATAAGGCGTTTAGACGCTATCACACTTTTAAGAATTTGGCCCCATAGGCCACAATGATAAAGAATTTTTCTTTGTGTCCCTATAAAAAAAAACTATTAGTGCTAGATTCTCCAAAATCTGTAAAGATTGAGTATTTGTGACCTATAATATGCATATAAATTTTTTTCTCAATTGAATAAGGCGTTTAGATGGTATCGCACTTTTAAGATTTTGGTCCCATAGGCCATAATGATAAAGAATTTTTCTTTGTGTCCCTGTAAAAAAACTATAAGTGCTAGATTCACCAAAATCTATAGGGTTCGTACTATGGTGACTTACAATATACGTACCAACTTTCAGCTTATTCGAACAAAGCGTTTAGACGCTAGCGTGTTCACTCACAGACATACACACATACATACACACACACATACATATATCATCGCAAAAATAGTGAATACGGACTCATTGGACCTCGAAACGTATAGAAATATCAAAATCTCAAATTCGGATTTTTGACATGATTACAATACTTTCCTCACTATAGTGTTCGGAAAGTAAAAAAAAACTGGTTATTGCTTCAATTTTGTATGCCAGTGTGTATAATAATAGAAAATGCAATACTAACCCCCTCATAAATTTTAAAATCGAAACTCTTGCTTATAATTTCTTAATGGGAATTAATCTCTATAAATCTTGTATCACTTGCCTCTATGAAAGAGACAATTAAAGCAAGTTGCTTATCTCCTACAATTATGATACTATGTGCATATTTATTACATATATATAAAAAAAAAAAAAAAAATTGGTTTGGGTTGTCACTCTATGGTCTTTTTTTTTTTTTACATTAAGCATCATTAGATTGAAACTTATGGCTTAAAGTGAATTTTATAACCACTGTAAATATACATGCTTGAACAAGGATTTGAATTCGGCACCTGACAACTAAAGGAACATATAGTAGGAAGGAATCGGATTTCATTAATATAGTCAAATCATATTTAAAAGTTTTGTGATAATATGAAAATATCTGCTAAAATAAAGTAATCTTGTATCACTTGCCTCTATGAAAGTGACAATTAAAGCAAGTTGCTTTTCTCCTACAATTATGATACTATGTGCATATTTATTATAAAAAAAAATTTTGGTTTAAATTGTCACTATGGTCTTTTTTTTTTTTTTTTTTTTTTTTTTTGTACATTAAGCATTATTAGATTGGAACTTATGGCTTAAAGTGAATTTCATAACCACTGTAAATATACATGCTTGAACAAGGATTTGAATTCGGCACCCGACAACTAAAGGAACATATAGTAGGAAGGAATCGGATTTCATTAATATAATCAAATCATATTTAAAAGTTTTGTTGATAATATGAAAATATCTGCTAAAATAAAGTGAAATTCTAGGATAATTAGAACAGGACATTTTTAAAAAAGATGACATTTCCAAGCTTTAAAGAAATAAGTTAAAAAATATTATTATTATTTTTTTTTTTTTTTTGGAGGGGGAGGGGAGATGGGTTGTTTTTACAGCTTGCATTTATTAAATTTTAAAATAAATAAATAAATGAAAGAATTACTAATGGGAGAAAGAGGTAATTTATTTACCCCCCCCCCCCTTTTTTTTAATACTTTCTTCTATATTCAATAGAAGAAATTACTGGATTCGTAAAAATTTTCGACCTTGGGTTTTCCATAGATTTACACGTTTTGAGAGGTCTAGAACACGATTTGATCATTTTTAGAAAATGTCCGTCAGTTCTGTCTGTGCATATGATAAAATTTTGTGGCAACTGTATCTCAGGAACTACAGCACAGAACTACATAAAATTTGATGTGAAGTTGCAACTTGACATAAATGAGTGCCTATCAGCTTTTGGTGAAAGTCGTCCAACTGGTGAGGTTGCCATCCTGCTTTTTCTAAATTTTTAACATGGCAGTATAGGACAATAGAAAATTATTTTTAATAATCATTAAAAATAATTATTTATAAAGATTATTTATAAAATTAAAAAGAATTATTTATAATAGTAATAGTCAACTGGGAAAAAATTCTTGTATATGTCGGAGCATTGCCTTGCCCCCTGAAGGAGAAGTCACCCCCCCCCCCCCCACTTCCCAATGGGTAGCAAATTTTCATTATGGGTATCTTTCAAAAGATCTCATCAACACCTTTAAAACGAATGGTTGAACCATCGATTTGTAATAATTTAAAATAAAGTTATCTATATTTTTCATTTTTAACCAAAAAAAAAAAAAAAAAAAAAAATTTTTTTTTTTTTTTTTTTTTTTTTTAAAGATGTCATATAGAGAATAAATTGGCTTTCTTTGGATATTTAGTGTTGTACTACTTCTCTAGAATTTAAATCGTCAGCATTCATCATGGAAGATAATTTTAATAAATTATTTTTACTGAGTGAATTTGTATAGGAAAATATAGAAGAAAGTTATGTTGTGGCCACAGCATACTATAGTCCATTCATTCTATCGAGAGAACGAAACTAAATAAACGCACGTGCGGTTTGGCTGCGGTGAAAAACCTGGCATTCTGCCAGGAGTGCCAAACAGAAAGTGTGAAAAAAAATTAAATTCTCCAAATTGGGGATTTCGGCTGAAAGTGAACCTTCTTAGCTATTTTTCTGCAACCCTTTTATTTAGTTTCGTTCTCTTCTTTCGTTGAATAAACTATAGTTTACTTTTAAATTGGATTAACAAATTTTTCACATAATAAAAGGTCTATCCGAATATTTAATTTTCTAAATTATGTTTTCTCCTTTTAGAAGATGATGAGTAAATAATGTTTGCAAAATTGTACATTAATTTAAATACACATATATTTAAAGTTCAAAAAGAATTAAAATATTTTTGTCAACCTTTGTTCACTTTACTTTGAATGTAAAATGAAAATTTATAAAAATTTCTCTGAAAATTATTTTCACAAATAATGCAACTTTTAAATTTGATAATAGTATGTGGTAGGGTATTAAATTCATTTCATTAAATTAATTATTATTATTTTATTTAATACTAGCAGGCTACGTCCACTTCGCTGGTCACTATTTTTAAATGAATCACTGTAATTAATGAATTCTCAAAATTGCATTAATTTTTATCATATGATAAAAAAAGAGAAAAAAAAAATTCTGATCGGGAAAAATGTTGCACCGGGTCCCCACTGCCTTCGGGTAGCATAGACACGTGCGCGATGCGCGTGAACGAATGCATATATATGAAAGCTGCGCGCGTGTATTCCTTCACCATCCTTATGATTTTCAAAATTCCATATTATTACTGGTAAACTTTCATTTTTAAGAAAAGAAATTTAAATAAAAATAAAAATCATTTCTGATATCTGATCGGGTAAAAACTCACACCAGGTCCCCTCTGCATTCGCCCGCTAGCGGGTCAGTATTTTTAAATGAATCACTATAATGAATGAATTCTGAAAATTGAATATTATCATTCATTAACATTACTCTTAAAAAAAGAAAAAAGGAAAATTATCATTTGTGATCGGGTAAAAACTCACACCGGAACCCCACTGCCTTCGGCAGTGCAGACCCATGCGCGTGCACGCGTAAAGATATACGTGCGCTGCTCGCACATATTCCTTCTAAAATCAAGCACTTATTCTTAAGAAAAGAAAATTTTAAAAATAATTTCTCATCGGATAAAAAGTCGGACCGGGTCCCCACTGCCTTCGGCAGCGCAGTCCCGTGCGCACCTATTCCTTCCCCGCCCTTCCAAATTAACCTACATATACCAATTTTGAACGGTCTAACTCAATTAGCTGAGATGCAAAAGAAAACCTAATACACCCTAAAACGTGTAAATCAGGTGAAATCTCGAATTTCACTTTCGATAATATAAAAGAACTTTAAAATATCTTTCGAATGATGTATTAAAAACAATTTAATCATAATTAGAATTTGAAATAATGAAATTTTAAAATATTACAGCGCCATCTGGCGGAAGAAATTTCTGTAATCTACTGTTCGATTCCAAATCAACAAAGCTTTCAAATGATGTATTACTTATGAAATTATTTTAATTAGTAGCTGAGATGCAAAAAAAAACCTAAACAGGACACCTCAAAACGTGTAAATCGGGTGAAAACTCAAATTCCACTATCGATAATATAAAAGTACTTTAAAATATTTTTCGAATGATGTATTAAAAATAATTTAATCATAATTAGAATTTGAAATATTGAAATTTTAAAATATTACAGCGCCATCTCGCGGTAGAAAATTCTGTAATCTACTGTTCAATTCCAAATGAACAAAGCTTTCAAATAATGTATTACTTATAAAATAATTTTAATTAGTAGCTGAGATACAAAAGAAAACCTAATTAGGACACTTTAAAACGTGTAAATCACGTGAAATCTCGAATTCCATTACTTACGGTAGTCGGCTAATGGAATGTGACAGAAATTTGTGGCATCTGCTCTTGAAATTCAATTCAAATAAATTTTAAAATGACATATTACTTTTGGAATTATGCTAATTAGAAGCTGAGATACAAAAATAATATAAACACTATTATAAAACGATTTATGTCTGACTTTGCAAAATATGAAACTCTGCAAAATATAAAAGAATAAAGGTGTTCTGGGTTTCCCGTTGTTTTCTCCGAAACAACCGTTCCTTTTATACATTTTTGCCCCCCCCCCCTTTTCCGTCCCTTCTAATAATTTTACACTTGAAAGTATCCTCCATCGATTTATCTTGCCTTAAAATCTAATAATACCAATTCCAAACTCTGTAACTCTTTTTTTTTTCTGCCCCCCCCCCCTCCCTCCTCATAATTCTATACTTTCAAAAATATTCACAATCGAATTATCGGGCGTTAAAACCAAATATTACGAAATTTCGACGGCATATCTCAATTTAAAATAGTGCAAAATATAATACAAAACTTAATCTTACATTGTGTTTTGGTCACATGAGTCGTGATAAATATAATTCCCAATAAAAATGTAATTTTTTTGTTTATCTAGATATTCTCATGAAAATTGAACAGTAGCTTTATAATATGCTGTCTAGGCCGAATATTAATTAAAATGTAGCGTGAATGAAAATTTGAAAAAAATTGAAAATTGCAATTTTTCTCCCCTCTATAAAACATGTGACATCTTAATCCGTTACAATCATTTCCCTTTTCATCTCAGACAGTAGTCTGGCGTTTGAAATGATGTTGCCACAAAAAATTCATACTTTAGTTAATTAAAAAAAAAATCTAATTGTTGTACCGATAAGCCGCTTGCACTCTTAGATTCAGAAAATTTGCCTCTTTCATTTGGTACCAAATTCGTAACTATCGGACTAATATTTCTAATTTATTTTCCACTTTTTCTGCTTTTAACTCCGTTAAAATATCTATTTTTATGCAATCGCAGTGAATTCTCAGTCATTGATATCGCTTTCTGATTAGGCATGATTCTACATTTTAATTAATATCTCCACAACTAATCAAAATTTTTAAATTCTATTTCGAGGAGGACCTCGGAAAAGCTCCAGAGCATCCGTATGCCAATTCTTGAACTTCTGTGTTCAATAGGGGCTGAACGTATAAAAGAACAGACAGACAAACCTTTTCATTTATTATTATAGATTTAAGATAAAAATACAATTTATGGAACTGTATGTTTTAAATACAGGACCTTTAATTAAACTTTCTAATAACTTGTTTTGATTTGCTGTACTTTATAAACTCCACTGACAGGAAAACAAATATAAAGCAATTTTTTTTTTTTTTTTTTTTTTTTTTTTTTTTAACAGTTAGAAAATAAGAATTTAGATTTAATATCTTTTATTTAATATCTTTATTTTCAAACAAAATTTTATTTGCATAGAAACCATGCAAATTAACTTTTTTCTAATATAATTAATGATTACAATGTGTTTAAATGAATAAGGAATTATTTTTCAATTTTTTTCATATATTTATTAAAAAATACAGAATTACATAAAACAAGAAATGAAACCCATAATATATGTAACGTACATAAGAACAAAATTGTAGTTTGGACAAATTGTTTATACTTCAATAAATATGATGGAATCTGAATTCAGTTCAGCAGTTTTCAATGTATATCAGTAATCAAACAATATAATAAGTAGTGAAAAAGCAGTAGAAAATGAATATCTACTTCGCTTAGAATTACATTTATGAATTAATAGCTTTCACCATGTATAACATATATAATTTAAATGGAAAGAGTTAATTATGTTTCACAAGAGCAAAAATCTATCAGGCCAGGACTTAATGGCCCTCTTCACTTACCGTTACCGGAAGCCCAAGCCAATGTTATTCTATGGGGAAATTTTCTTTACAAACAACTTATTAACTAATACATACTTTTAAATTCTGTTTTCACATTCAGAAAATTCCCAACTGTTAAACTGACGGAGCTTTTTTAAAAATGTATTTTTTTAATTTTTAATATTTTATTTTGAAATTGCAAAATGAAAAAATTTCACATATTGAAAATTCGTATTTTGCAGCTTCAAAATAAAATATAAAAAATTAAAAAAATATTTTTTAAAAAAGGTCCATCAGTTTAACAGCTGGGAATTTTCAGAATGTGAAAATAGAATTTAAAAATATGTATTAGTTAATAAGTTATTTGTAAAGAAAAGTTTCCCATAGAATAACATTAGCTTCGGCTTCCGGCGGCGGTGAGTGAAAAGGGCCCTTAAGCCGGAGTCAACAGCATAGTTATTAGCTAAATCTCTACCAAATGAAATCCCTAGTCGACATTTGACTGGCATTTATTAACTCATTGTGCGCATACAAATACTAGTACTAGGCAATGTTGAAATCTTGCATCACCGACTTTATATACTTTAAAAAAATGTTTATACTTTAATATACAATATAGTATACAATATACTATTTTAGAAGATTTTTCTTTCAAAAGTGATTTTTATTTTGATAAAATTTTTCCATGTTTTACAAAACTGAAAAAAAAAAATTACTTAAATAAATTATTGTGTAAAGCTCCAAAATCGAAATAAGTGATCTGGTAGATTAACTTCCTACATGAGCGATCAAAAAATTAGCACAATCATAACGATATAATGATACTAAACACCTGCAAATCATATCAAAATACTAACCAGTCCATTCATGCAATAATGTGAGCAATCAAGCTAAACTGAAGTCCACTTTCCTGTCAGTTGCATTTAGTTTCAATATGACGCACATTCAACGACAGAAGAGTACACACCTACTGGCCTTGTGTCAATTTTTAGATTAAAAAAAAAAAAAAAAAAAAATACATAGGGTAAGTGCACCAGTGATTGACACTTTTAGAGCAATCTCGGATGTTTTTAATGTTCTAGTCATCAGAAAATATTTTTAGAAATCTTAAGTTAGTATATATGATATGAAAGGCATTCATAATCATGTTAAAATATATACATTTGATAACAATTATTTTTTTTTTTAATGAATTTTTATTTGACACCCACTCAATGTTCCAGTAATTGACACTGCCAGTTTTTCATTTTATCAGTAATCGGCTCCCTAAGTTCCAGTGTTTGACACTGCTAGTTATTCATTTTACCAGTTATTAGTACCCTATGCTCCAATGTTTGACATAAAATGTTAAAATTCTGATATGTAAAATATATGATTTTATTATTTTTCTTATTTATTAATTACTTTGGGATAGATGTCAATTACTGGAGCACCTACCCTATACGCATTTATCAGAAAGTGGTGTAAACTTAAATTGATTTAGTGATAGAGATGTAAAATGAATTTTATTAGGTATTAGAATAAGCCTAATTTAATCAATTTAGTGATGCATAAGCTTAAGTTACCCTCTTCTGTTCAGCTTTTGCTCTTGTAGAAGTTAATTCGATCTTTCCATCTAGATTATATATTATTACATTTATCTCAATATACAAAGGAATAAATTGATTGATCCTTCAGCAGCTTCCAACAGTCTGTAATGGCACAGATTCAGTGGCAGTAATTAATTTATTTCAGGAAAACAAATTCCAGAATGCATCCAGCTTTTATAAATTTGTAACAAGTCAGATTTTGACATTCAAAAATTTTGAGGAACACCAAAACTAAATTCAAAACTGGTGTACAATCAAATATACACATTTTAAAACTTCTTCACACACCATAAATTTTAAGCCTGCACAATCGGTTTCAAAAGGACGTAGCCTTTCTTCATCAGGTGCAAAAAAACACGTGCTACTGCCTTGGAGGCAAAAGCTGCTTTTGCCTCCAAGGCAGTAGCACATGTTTTTTTGCACCTGATGAAGAAAGGCTACGTCCTTTTGAAACCGATTGTGCTGGCTTAAAATTTATGGTGTGTGAAGAAGTTTTAAAATCTATATATTTTGAGGAACAATCCAATAATAGTCAGTGGTATTTTAAACAGTGACGATCTTATCTTGTGAGTCCATAAAAATATCACTTTAGCATAAAGACCCTAATTTCACTGAAATCTGACAGAAATTTCACAAATAATTTTAAAAGAAAAAATTTAAAATGTTGTTTGTTGATGAGATTATGTGATTTATATTTAAATTTGTGAAAAATATCTATGACAGAGGAAGAGTGAAATTTATTTTGTAGTAAGTAAAAGTAGGCCAAGTTGACTTCATATGTATACATTTTTATCTTATTCTAGATTTAAAAGAAGTTGATAATACAATAAAATGAAGATTTATTTTTGAAGCTTTTTTTTTTTTTTTTTCTTTCGCATATTTAAATTTTAAAAACTATTATTAATTTTATTATTATTAAGAGAGAAAGTTTATAAGAATATTGAAATTTAGTTTATATTATAATATAATGCTAGCAATTATGAGTTTGTTGTTACACCACCATATTATATACAGTAAAACTTGGATAATTCGAAGTTGAAAGGACCAGAGAAAAATTCGAAACATCCAAAAAATTCGAATTTCATATACTATTTCTCAAAAAGAAGAGATAAATTAAAATAAATAAATAAATAAATAAAAATCTACGATAAAAGATTTAACACATAAACTTTATGTCTAAGAATACTGCTACATCACCCCCCCCCCCCCTTTAAATCAATATTTTTTTATGAGCTTAATTATTCAACATTTAAAAAAAAAATAGTCAGATACTTTTGATTGCTGCTTTAACCCTTTCACTACCACTGGGACATATACGTCCCAAGCAATGCTGCCAGATTGAGGTATTTTTTTTATTGAATATCCACCAATAAATTTTAATTGCAACGGTTGTATAATCATTCCGAAAACATCTAACAAAGAAGTCTTCGAAGTTATTAGGCATTTAAAATTTAGTGGTAGATATCATATACAAAGAATTCCCTCAATCTGGCAGCACTGGTCCCAAAGGCAGTTTATATTGGTAGTGAAAGGGTTAAGTGCAATCTTTGTATCATAGCATATGACTTCAACCTATCACCTGATACAAAAATAGAATCTTCTACATTATACATGACTTTTAATTAAAAAATACCTCGAAGTTCATGTATATAGACTATATCTTCTGATGCATTAGGGGGGAAATACTGTTGTATTTCCTTACCCTTCTTTTGAAAGACTGTTAAAAAATAATAATAATAATAATAATAATGCACTTCAGCTGAAAAAAATCTCAGGAACAAATTTTACTGTAATATATTTTAAAGGTAATCGTATGAAAAATTCGAATTTTCCATAATAGAATTCGAATTAACCATGATTTTTTAACATTATTTTAATAAAAAATTCAAGGGACCGAATAAAAAATTCGAATTATCCAGAATTTCGAATTAAACAAGTTCGAATTATTCAAGTTTCACTGTACATAATATTGAATATTTATAGTCTATATAGCACCGATTTTATGCCTAACATACTAAGAAGAAAATTTTATCTATAAATAAAAAAAAAAAAAAAAAAAAAATCATTTGTTAACAAATGAAATATTTTTTAAGTTATTATTATAACTTGTTACAACTGTATATAAAGCGTAGGCCTTAATAATAAAAAGTACATATATTGATAGCATATAGTACAGCTGAAGGATCAATGCAATAGAATTTAAACCATCTCAGCTTCTTTTTACAATATTTACAAATTGGCAATGTTTGCCAAAAATGAATACATTAAAAAATTGAAGAAAGAAAATACTAAAACTTGACACTTTTCTTTTTCCAAATAGTAAGGAAAAATATTTGTACAAAAACATTAACAATCTTAATTATATTTCAATAGTGACAAATTTGTAATTTTTTTTTTTTCTTTTCAATAGTTGTAAATATTTTACATGAAGATGAGAAAAAATTGACAATCTCATAAAGGTAGATTAAAATTAACAATTTTGTTTGTTTGTTTGAGGAAATATGCTTTTTGTACAACATACAACAGTTTAGCACCATGTAATAAGATTTTCTTCCAAATATTTTTTTCAAATAAGACATATTAATGTTTTTCCCTCCAAAATTTCGTCTTGAACTTTGTCTGTAGATGTTGAAACTTCTGCTTGAACAGAAAGCACTGAACAAATAAATGTTACCAACGTACTGCCAATTGCCAGGTAGAATGCAATACCTACAAAAAAAAATATGAAAAGATAGATTAAAATAACAGTGAAATAATGCCATTAATATTACTAACATTACCCATCTAGATAACTCTTACAAAATTTCTTTTTGGCTACGTAATCTGATTTTCTAAATAGCTATTATTTCTTTAAAAAAAAAAAAAAAAAAAAAAAAAAAAAAGCCCTCTATTTTTTATAAATAAATTTTGAATAATTATGTGATATGTCACTTACAAAATACATATAAATAAATAAAAAGCAAAAGTAAAAATAAAAATAAAATAAAATAAAAAACAGAAAAAGTCATTACATACAGATTATAGCCCACCTTCTAAAATGACAAATGTTTAAGTTAATACAGCATGTTTTACTTACTGAAAATGGTGTGTATATCATTTATAATCTATACTATTAAAATTTGGAGCACAGGAAAAAAAAAAAAAAAAAAAAAAAAAATCACGTACATTATAATTTTTGGGTGGTAATTCTTTAATGCGCATTTCATTCACATTAAACTGTTTCAAAATGTAACTAATCATATATAATACTGAAGCATATTTTCAGTATACACACCTATACTGTATAGGTGTATTATGAATGAAAGAAAAGTTTCAAGCACATAAATGAGATAATTTGAATGATAGATATGATACAGGATAGATGAATTTCGATTTAATAGATGGGGTTATAGAGATTTTCTTACCATTTCTCTATCCTCATGCATTTCAACTTTAATATGATTACATTTGATAAGATGTCAGAGTCTTTGGAAAAAAATGTTCTGGCGTCAAATGTTATATTATCAACTATGATCGTTGTTATTTGATTAAAAATACATATAACAGGATAATGTGACATTCTTAATAGCATAATAGTCGGTTAAGCTGAAGATTCTCCCTAAACGTTAAATTAAAGGTAATTGAAAAGTCATTAGTTTTTTAGACTAACCACACATTAATATATGAAGAATTTTTTATCTGATTCAGTTGAAAAATACCTAGTGTGCAGTCTCCTGGATTGAAAGGTTCTGCTTTGTCTCCACAAATTAAATGAACACGTCGACTGTTCCAGCCAGCTGGATAAAGCATCAGTCCAAGGATGTAAAACAAACCTGTAATTCATAATATAAATATCACTATGATGGCTTAAAAAAAATGAAAAAAATCATTCCAGAGTTAACAAAAATGATTTAATCACTGTAAAAGCACCCAAATAATAAACTTGTTAAACTTTAGTAGGTACATTAGAGGTCTGCACGGGCCGGAATTTTGAGGCCCGGCCCCGGCCCCGGCCCGATACGAAGTCGAAAAATTCGGCCCAGGCCCGGCCCGTTTATTTTTTATGAGTGTACGGCCGGAGAAAAAACGATAAAATCAGGCCTGGCCCGATTCAAAAATATGTAAAATAACAAAAAAAAAAAAAAAAAAAAAAAATTCTTTTCTAAGAAAAAGATTTTTAGTATGTGTTTTGCAGAGGTTTTATATAGCTGAGCAATAAAGTGTTCTTTAACTAAACTGCTGAATTTTTACAAGATAATTATATAGAAACAGAAATTCATTATTACAGACGCACAGAAGGCACAAAGACAGACAGAAAGTCAACTCGAAAATATTAGCATTCATTAAACAATATAGGAAGGTATTTAAAATGTTTAATACTATTAAAAAGGAACTTTCAACCATTTCCTTTTATTTTCTGTAATGTATCCAAATCTTTCGTGTGATCCGGCAAGCAAAACTTTAATGCTAATCCAATCATATTCATTAGAATATATGCTTTTACACATGCTAAAAATGATGCTACTTTCATCCACTGGAGAAAAGAAAAGGGAGCCGTAGAGAAAATGTTACAGTTACATTTTTATAGCCTTCGTACCACCTAAACTCTACAGAGGACACATAGCCTTATACACAGTAACGTATCTAACATTTTTTGTTTGCACATGTGCGCAAACTAGTAGTGACATACATACTATTTTGAATAGGAAACCATCCCATATTACTTTAAATAAAATATATTAATTTCGAGACATGCTAAAAATATTTGCGGAAAATCAGATCGCGAACAGACAGACTGATAGACAATTAAACTGAAGTTACAGATATTTTTTAACAAAATAAAATTTTATGTGACATATCAGCCTATAAAATTATGTAAAATAAATGACTGAAGAAATATTTTATCATTTTCGTTTTTCGTTGATTAACGAGGAAAGTAGAAAAAGATTCGGGCCAACACGGCCCGGAAAAAATTTCATACAGGCCTGAGTATACACAAAAATATTGAGCTCGAGCCTGCAAAAATTTTTTAAGCCCGACAGCAAAAAGTCGGCCCGAAGGCCTGGCCGGGCTGGAGCCGTAAGCCCGGCTCGTGCAGACCTCTAAGGTGATGACAAGACAAGATCTGGTATCCACACACACACACACACAAAAAAAAGGAAAAAGGTCAGAGATCAACTATAATATAATCAGTGCCTGATTTAAGGCAGGGCATTCGGTGCATGTGACCTGGGCCCTCTCACTGAGGGGGGGCCTCCAAGAAATTCATTCATACATTTAAAAAATAGGTAAAATAAAAAATTTCCAAATTTTGCTATAATGATCATTGCTTTTTGTTTTTTCGTCGATAGATGGAGGTATTAATGCACTGTTATATAAATCAGCGGTATAATCTTTCAAGGAAACTGTCAGTTCATTGAAAAAATTGCGATATTTTTGCTAAACGCAAATACAACTGCATACTACCGATACTGCATTCCAAAGTCTTACTAAGGCTAACTAAATCCGAGGCACGCACCGCAGTGCAGATACGCGGGTGCGATGTACGTTGATCCGATATACAAGCATCGGATCTAGTTAAGTCTTACCAATAAAATGAAAAGTGGAGGAAATTTTTAGACACGTGAATCAAAAATATGCGGTTTGTTTTGTTTGTTGTAATATTAAAGTACGAGGAAAAGGGGCCCATTGAACATGAGTGCCCTGAGCCTCCAACTGAGTAAATCGGTCCCTGAATATAATGTAAGTCTTTTGGAACGTTTAAATTCCATATTACAAAAAATAAAGAAATTCAAGACATCGTGAATAATTTATTCTTTTCGAACGTATTTCTCTCTAAGTCAATTTCTCCTTAGAAGTCAAAGTTAGAAGTGATGTAATTTCGGTCTTGATAATAAAATAAGACATAGGAGAAGAGAATAATGTAGGTGACAAGAAGTTTGTGACTTTGAAGTTATAGGTCTTTAGAAATGACTTTAAATAAAATTCAATTAACTATTAACAGCACATCTCTCAGACGTGTATTTCAATATGAGAAAAATAATTTCTAACAGGACAAACTGCAGCAGAACAGCATATTTTTATGTTATCCATTCGTTTGAATATGTTTTAACATCCTTAACAGCAGCATCAGCAATATGAAAGCAAAGTGTTTCTGAAGTAATAATAAAAGAGTTAAAAAAGTCAAAGAACATGTTACAAGCTTACTTTATATTGCAAACCGCAGAGTCACAAATTACTTATTCTGTCAGAAGAATTCTATATTTAGTGTTTATTTTAATCCGAGCCAAGGATTTTATTCATAACTTTAACTAATATTGATAAAGAAATTATTACGATGTTTTTAAGCCTTGATTTTGTGTAAAGTGTGACAACATGCTAAATTGAAAAAGCAGAAGCATCTGGTCTACATTGTGTGTACCATTTTGAAATACGGGACATCTATTTCATTATTGTTTGGATGTGGATAGTGACCATTTGCAGCATTGTTTTCTCACCACATTTCCCACTAAGCAAGGTTAGTTCGTTGAAAATAATGTTAAATTTCTTTATTATTTTTAATATTGGGGTTAACTCCTGGCTTGGAGTGAGATAAACTGAATTTTTGACTGAATAAGTTGAAATATTTAAAAACTTCTTCACACACAATAAAATTATTGTAAACGCTACCGGTTTCGGAAGGACGTGGCTTTTCTTCTTTAGGTGCACAGAACACACCTTGGAGGCTTGAATTTTATAGTGTGTGAAAGGTTTTGCTCAATATTAACTTTATGATGTTACATGTATTCCCAATAACTAATTAATTCTTATCGATAAAAAATAAATAAAAAGGTTTTCTCCATGAAAAACTGAATCTTTGTTTTGAACATTCTTCAATTTGTCAAATATCTTCGAGGAGCCAATGATTAAATATGGTGCCGAAGCATTAATAAAATTATAATCTAATCCACTTAAGGGCCCGCTTCACTCACCGTCGCCAGAAACCGACGCTAATGTTATTCTATGGGAAATTTTCTTTACTTATAACTCATTAACTTTTAAATTCTGTTTTCACATTCAGAAAATTCACAAGTGTTAAATCGACGCGCCTTTTTTTAAAAAAGTATTTTTTTTATTTTTATTTATTTATTTATTTATTTTTTTATTTTTTGAAGCTGTAGTGTAAAATATGAATTTTCGATATGTGAAATTTTTCATTTTGCAATTTCAAAATAAAATATTAAAAATAAAAAAAATACGTTTTTTAAAAAGGTCCGTCAATTTAATAGTTGGGAATTTTCTGAATGTGAAAACAGAATTTAAAAATATGTATTAGTTAATGAGTTATAAGTAAAGAAAATTTCCCATAGAATAACATTGGCTCGGGCTTCCGGCGACGGTAAGTGAAGAGGGCCGTTAACTGCTGTGATGAATTTTTGGGTATGAAAACTAATATAAAGCGGTATAAATGCACAAACGCCAAAAGAAGTTCATTAATGTAAGATGAAAAAAATCTGATATGGGTACTCGCCACATGATTTCCTTATACAAATCTGTTGGAATATAAATACTGTTACAAAAAATATTGACAATTTTGTATGAGGTACTGGTTCGTAAATAAACAGGCAGGTTCCAGTCCCTAAATATTCCTGAAATTAATTCAAAAGAAAAAAAAAACTATTACTCTAACCACAAAAGTTATGGTAATGAGATTATATATAACGCAGAGATCGAATATAGTAGCTTGTTCAGAAATAGTATTTCACAGCTTATGACTGAATCAGTCATTGGCAAATGCACAGCTCAGAGTTCAGTGGAATTCACTCGAGTGTAGATGGCCTACTTTTGTTCTCTTTGTCGAAAATTAATAACGAAAAACTCCGTTAGATTGAGAAAGGGTTTGCTAATTATGGCTACCCTGAAATAATATTTTCCGACAAATTTGGTTGCTAATGTCGCCAATGCAGATTTTGGTCTTGGCGTCGAATTTGTCGACTTGGCGGAAAAATTCGGTGAACAATTGTAGTTTAGGATTTCCAAAGTTTGAAAGCTCTAACTAGATTAAGAATAGAGTTCTGGAATTTTCTGAAAAGATTCATTGGTTTCTAGCGCAGAATTAAATTCTTCAAAAGCTCTATAAATGACAACAACAAGATTATGAAATGCTAACAAGATTATGAAAAAAGAAGAGTCATTGTTGATGATTGTAAACTGTAACTTGACTATTTCTTTACGTGCTCCTTTATGTACGGTACTACAGCAAAATTGGAAACAAATGGCAGTTTTTTATGTGCACGAAGGTGGACGTTGACTTATGTCAAATGAGGCAATTTGTCATCCAAATTGGGCGAAAAGCGTTAATTAAAAATTCTCAAAGTTTGGAATATCTTTGAATAGCAGTTAAGTTCTGAAAATTTTCGGAAGGATTTATTGGTTCCTAGAGTAGAACTATCGCGAAAATTTTATAAACCACTGACTGCACTCTTTGTAAGGTTGTTTATTCCCCAATTAGCGAAATTTTTGTTCTCTAGAGAATCTAACTCTATTTACTTGACTTGTGTAGTACAAATGATTTATTGGATTGATTCGAGAATATTAGTTGATTATTGGTTTTTGTGGTACAAAAAACAGTTTTATTCAACTGTTTCCAGAATATTCAATAAATAAAGTGCATTCGTCGACTAGAACCTGCTTATGTCTTTACGAACACGCAAAAATGTCGACAACTTTCATAACAATATCATTACAGGCTCTATCATTAGCTTCTTTCGAAATCTCTATGACGGTGGGTCATATATAAGAGCCAAAACCTTTGTATTTTTAGTCATTATGAATATAAATTACATAAATATCTCTCAAACTCAAAATCACAGAAAGACCAAGAAGGGAGGTGCACAGCTAGATGTTATAACAAACTTATATACTAATTTGCAAGTTCTACGTCCAACAGTTTTTGAATTATGCGAGATACACACACACACATACGTACACACAGACGTCACGAAAAATCGTGTAAAATCATAGATATCTCTAAAAAAGGGAGCTCATGTCAAGACCAAATTGGAGGTGTACAACAAGACGTCATGACAGTTACAAATATAATTTTACAACATTCTACAACAATTCGATTTTGAGCTATGTGAGATACAAAATCCATTTCGCACCAGGATTACAACCCTTACACTTTGTATACAGAAATAAAAAATGATTAAAATAAATAAATAAATAAATAATAATAGCAACACACGTTTTCCTGACGCATACGAAGCTGTTGGTTGCTCTTATTTCACACTTATTTTTTGAGTAAAAAGTATTCCAATTTCCAAGCACTTCCAAGAAGGAAATATTTGTCACTGTATAAGTATTCTACTTACCCGCGATTGCTTGTATAGTCCCCGAGATTGTGAAAATGCTTTTCTTCATAATGCTTCTGAAACAGCAGCCCAGAATAGAAGTAAGTAGCGTGAAGAGCATGAGCGACAGCCCACAGCCGAAAAAGATGAGGGATGCTTTCCAAAAGTTAGGGAACTGATCCGATGGCATACCGAAGCTTGTGACAAATGGAGCACAATTGTCCGTATACATCTTATTGATCTCATGGATTTTGATGCAGCGATTGTAGATACCTGGTGGGGAAAATATTATGAATATATATATATGAATAGCGAGAAATATGTAAATAAATATGCATAAATATGTACGTGGAAGATAGTTAATAATTTAAATTAAATTCTCTATTTGGATCTATTGACCAATACTTAATCTTATATTGTTCTCGTATCTAATTTTTCCAACATATTATTTTGAAACACGAAAACCAAAGTAATGACAGTTTTAAAATTAATATTGCAAACATGTGCTATATGAGTTTATTCCTAGCATAAAACCCAGCTATTAATTAAAATCTAAGCATCCAATAAAAATTAATATTCGTGGTACCTTGATGGTACAGTGGGTGATCAAACAAATTCTTAGATTTTTTTTTTAAACATATTTCTTAAAAAAAAAAAAAAAAAAAAAAGTACTGGACACAATGGGCCGGCACTTCAGACACGCAAAGAACATTTAAAAACTCGCATCTCCCGCTATCGCTTTAGCACACTTTTTCACTACAAGAGGCCATTTATAGTAGAAATTTTATTTTAACCAGTCTGTCGCTTTTTCTTTTCACTTCTTAAGCAGGGCCTGATTAAGGCAAGGGTATGCGGGGTAATTGCTCCGGACCCTTTTGCTGAAGTGGCGCCCCAAATCTAATTTAAAATTTATTTGAATACCCTTTTTTGATTTTATGTTTAAATGAATAAGTGTGTGTGTGTGTGGGGGGGGGGTGTTGAAGAAGTATTTGCCCCAGTTATTCCAGATTGGCTAAGTCGGGCCTTGTTCATAAGTATGTCCACATTTGATTGGAAAGTTTTTAAATATGCTGAAATATACACTATTCTGTATGTATAAAAAAAAAAAAAAAGTAATGAGCAGTCTTTTAGCTTGACAAGAATATTTTTCGCCCAACAAAATAATTCAGGCAATAGGAATAATTTCCTTCTCCGGTGAAGCGTCAATTTTCATGATGACGATGCAAGTAATTAAAGAGACTAAATAACGGACTCTGAACCAAATAAACTGCTGCTGAAAAAAAGTTACTTTTCTGCACCGTTGGGCTAAAATGCCATTCCAGGTTAATTCAGAAAAACGACTGCGGAGCAAACTTTAATTGCACGATAGCATTAGCTTGTAAAATAAACTCTGAGTTTGGGGTGTACTCCGGGAACATTAATGAATCAGTTGGGGACTGAGGAGATTTCCACATCAGTCACATGCCATGCGAGAAAAAGAGCACGTACATATTGATTAGGGAAGCTAATGGGGTGTCAAAAGTGTTAACTGATACAACCAAAACTAGATACGTCTGAAATTTTGAGGTAATTTGCTTTGTAAAGGAAGGAAATTAGTGAAGCAGCTAAAGATTTGGTGAAGCACGAGTAATTTATTAATGGAAGATATATTTTTTACCTCTTTTTTTCTTCTTATGCAGATTTAAAAGAAAAAAAAAGAACACGAAAAATCATGCGGTACGCATAGATTAATAATAATTTCCAACTGCATGCGCACTCGTTGTATCGTTTAACATACAATGTACGTTGCCTACGTGATTACACAACGGACAGATAGAAGTGAAATACAGACAGACAAACTAACTGAATTTGTAATCGCTAGTAAATATTGTCGGAACGTATTAAAAAAACATTTAACACAAACGAAAATGCAGTTCCAGAAATTTCCAATTGCAGCCCTTAATGTAACAAAATATTTTTGTATAGCCCTGTAAATCTTAATGCTAACCGTTATATTCTATAGAAAGCAATCCTTGTGAATATGAGTAATAAATGTCAATTTCATTATTATTTCTACAAAATAAAAGTATTAATGTGATTTTTAGAAATAACTCTCAAACAATGCAATTCTTTGGAATTCTTTAGGTGTCTCTGTACACAAACCAGTAGTTGTATTTACCCTATTTCAAATCGAGAAAATCCCTTAGTGAACTTGAATAATGTACGTTATTTTCAAGAAATTCCGTGCATATTTACGGAAATTAGAGAGCGGACAGACAGACGGACAAAAGTACAGACATTTTGAAAATTCATATCATAATCACTCTTAAACATCATTAGAAAGTAATAAATACATTATTGTTAATAAGTTCATATTATTGTTGATAAGTTAATAATGTTAATAAGTATACATATTATTGTTAAGTTATTAAGTTAATATTGTTAATAAGTACATATTATTGTTAATAAGTAAAAATATAAATAATAATATTGTCGCAAGTTCTTGCATTTTATGGTACTTTTTTTCAAAGTTTTGTACTTATTACTTTTAAACGCCATTTCTGTGGTACTTTTTTATAATCGTTAGAAAGTGTTAAAAACGATTAATGCGAACGAAAATGCAACTCCAGCAATTTCCAGTTATAGGCATTAATGTAGCTGAATATTTTTGTGTGGCCCTGTAAAACTTAATGCTAATCATACTACTTTCTACAGAAAGCATTTTCTCGTGCATATGCATTGTTAATGCCAGTTTCATTATTATTTGTGCGAAATAGTGTTAAAAATAAACTTAAATAATAGTACGTACAATTAAGAAAAACTACAATAGATTCAAGCATAAATGCAGGAATAGCGTATAAAATTGGTTATATGATACGCTAATTATACAGTATCTGCTAAACGTTGTGGTTTTTGAAGTATTATCTTTTTTATTTTAATTTACAAAAGTATAGTCTATAATTAGGAAGTAGAGTAAGAGATAGTAAAATAAATAATAAAATTGAGTTATATTTCATCAATAATTGTGCTACAGTTTATTTATAGTGTGATTAAAAATTAGATTTTAAAAGTAGTTTTGCTCTTGGATGAAAAAATTACAATATAATGTCAACTCACCGTAGCATTTATAGTTTAAAAGACAGTTTTAGTTTGCAATATAATGCAATGTTTTGAAATTCAGAAATTCTTTTTATATATAAGCTTTATATCTGCAAGAAAATTTTAAACAAAGTATGTAATGTAAGATCTCTTTTCTTTACGGTTAGTTTGTATTAACATATTTGCCAACGTTTCACAGTAATACTAAGATGCGCTTTGTCAATTTTAAAAAAAAATTCAATTTGGTATTTAAATTCAAATTTTGGATATATTCCTTTGAATTATCTTGAAAATCCTATCAGGCATGCTTAGAATTAGAGTCTGGAGAATGTGTGCTGGCTGTAAAAAGCACCGACTCTCCTCTACTTGTTGCTTTAATTTTTGAAGACCATGGACATGCTTTTCTGTTTTCGTACAAGTATTTCCCAAAGGTTTTCGATTACATTTAGGCCTGGGCCTGGGCCGATGGCTGGCCATTCTGTAACAATAACTTGATTCTGCATAAACCAAGCTTTTGTTGAGCAGGAGATGTGAATCGACGCATTGTCCTGTCAAAATTTCCAGTTTTAACCCCTAATATGTTTCCAATTAGAAGGAGATAGCTTTTGAGGGCATTTTAATAATCCCTAGAGCAATGTCGACAATTAAGAAAAGCAATTTCAGCAATAGCATTTTTTCCATTGAAATATAAAGCGCCTTCACCATAAGAGAACCCCTTCTTTTTGTCGACTAAAGAACTCATGAGATTCTCGTCAAAGAGCATGAAAATAGTATGTCAAACCATTAGGGCCAACCAAATGGAGTATTTTTTTGTCACTGAAAAGCCATTCATCCTTCCAACAGTTTTTCAGTTTTAAGCATGCCTGATAGGATTTTCACGATAATTCAAAGAAATGGATTCAAAATTTCAACTTAAACACCAAATACTCGAACAGTCTTTATATTTTGGAGATAGCATATTTTGTTTGTTTATTTATTTTTTACAAAAATTCTGTAAAACCTATACTTTATTTATTTGTTGTAATACATTTATATTCTGATTCCATATGCTTGATTTTTTTTTTTTTTTTTTTTTATGTGATCATTGCTTCATTTTTTGAACTGTTATTTAAAAAAAATCACCAGTCTTTATACACTGCTGGCCATCTAAAATGCAACACCAAGAAGGAATGCAAATATCAGAATAATATTTATTGGGCATATACATTATAGTTGGAAGAACAATTGATGAAATTTTATAGAATTTTTGAGTAATATATCCTGAGAAATCAGTACACTAGCAGCGACCTCTGGAAGTAATAACAGCACTTATCTGCCTACGCATTGAATCGAACGCGATTGGATGACTTATACGTTCACAACTCTCCATCTACGATACCACAGTTTAAAGACCACAGTTACTGATGAGTTGTGGCGTGTGAGTCACTTTTCAATGATTAAACAGTCGTTTTCATTGGTGCGATCAAGAGAACGCGTTGGTCACAGCAACAAGGCTCGGACTATACGAACAACTTGTGGTCGTGTATAGCCCTGCTTAGATGTTGCGCTACGGAGGTCTCGATAGGGCAAAGCGATGGCCTAAACTCGTCAGAAATGTAATCTCCGCTATTCAGAGTGCTGGGAATGAGAAAAAGAGGTGATCGAGACGCGTATCCAATGGAACCACATACCATCACTCCAGATGCAAAACTTCGGCTACC
Source organism: Salticus scenicus (assembly GCA_963930645.1). Taxonomy (NCBI): domain Eukaryota; kingdom Metazoa; phylum Arthropoda; class Arachnida; order Araneae; family Salticidae; genus Salticus; species Salticus scenicus. The sequence goes on from OZ005648.1 coordinate 285,713,804, forward strand.
CTAAAAGCTGCATCATTGACATGGGTTCCTTTAACGTGAGATCAACGACGAGCCTGGACGCAGGAATGGCTTGACGTTGTGTTTTCAGACAAATCACAAATACTATTTACAGCATCATGTATGCTGCATCAGTATTTCGCTGCACTGTGAATAATGCACCTTGCCAGCTGGCATTGGACATCGTCATATTGGCCCATCACCTGGAGTGATTGTGTGGGGTCCCACTGGATATACGTCTCGATTACCTCTTGTTTGCATTTTTGGTACTCTGAATAGCGGCCACTACATTTCTGACGAGATAAGGCCCGTCGCTCTGCCCTGTATTCGAGGCCTCCGTAGCGCAATATTTAAGCAGGAGGACTGCACGACCGCAAGTTGTATTGTCTGGATCTTCTTTGATACAGAATGTGTTCAACTGTTGCTCCGGCCAGTGCTTTCTCTTTGATCTCGCACCAATGAAAATGACTGCTTAATCGTTGAAAAGCGAGTGCCCGCCACCACTCACTAGTAACTACGGTCGATGAATTGTGGCGCCGTGTTGAAGCTTTATGGTGTGCTGTAACCGTACCTGTTATCCAATCGCTATCCGATTCAATACCAAGGCAGATAAGTCCTGTTAATGCTCTCAGAGGTCGCTGCTTTATGTAATATTTTTCAGGATATATCTCTGCAAATTTCGTGAAAATTTAATTAATTGTTCTTCCTATTATAATGTCTGTGCCCAATAAATATTCTGATATTCGTATTCCTTCTTGGTGTTGCAATTTTAATGGCCAATAATGTATTGATGAGACGCACTGCATTTTTCTAATATATATATATATATATATATATATATATATTTTTTTTTTTTCTAAGCAGCAATGCATGGTTGCGCAATTATTACTCAAAGTTAAAGACTTCCAGACTTCTTTTGTTTACTACAGACTTATTCAGGGTTACCACTCAAACAGGAGAATGAAATTCCCTGACTTTTCCAGGCTTTCCTGAAATATTCTAAGAAAATTCCAGTCTAACCATATATTGAGCACTGGCTGTATGGAGGGAAAAATCATTACGGTATCACTTGAAAACACAAAAGTTACATATGATAAAAGTTGCATATAGTGATAGCATCTGTTGCATATAATTATGAGCGAGATAAGAAATTTCTTTCATGAGCAAAAGAGAAGGATGAGGCTATTTAAAACAAATGGCGGAAGCTAAGAAGAAGAAGAAGAAAAAAAAAGAAAAAAAAAATTACCCTACGTTGGCAGAAAAATTGTTTATTTTTTTGGCAATCATCATATGAAATTCCCTGACTTTTCCAGAGATTCTGGCTAAAATATTTAAATTTCTTGACTTTTATCGTCAATTTTCGAATTCCCTGACAATTCCAGGTTCTCCAGGTTTTTCAGGTAACGTGGCAACCCTGTTTATTTCTTGATACAGGCATTTTGATTTGCAGAAATATTGCATAAGTAATAATAATAAAAATAAACCAGCAATCAATCTGTCGCTAGTGTAAAAAGTGTTTTACAATACTTAGAAAACAACTTGTTGCGCTGGAGTACTTCAGAGCTGGAGAGAGTTTGGCTGGATTCTAGCAACCTGCATATTTATTATTTTCAAATCACTGCACTACATAATTAGAAATTGAAGTGGAAAATATAACAAATTTACTATACTCACCTAAAGTGGGATTGTACAAATCTCTTTCCGTAGTCATTTCTCCTCTAATTTTATATCCAGGCCTTCTGGGTGCACCGATTAACCACGTGGGTGTGACCACGGCAGCCAGCATGGCCAATGTGGTTGCAATGGTCAGAAGCGTCCACAGTAGTGTTCTCGACGTAACTATCACGTGACACATGATACTCAGAAATCTTCCCCTACTCTCTGAAAAACATAAAAATTAACGATTATTAAAACAGCGGGTAAAATAATAACAATTAAGGAAATACAAAAATTATCCATGTAAAACTGTTTCTATTAAAACAAAGTATTTAAGCTAAAAAAGCATAACTCAGTTTTACACAAGTTGTATATCAGTCATATAGCCAGCAAAAAATTCTATTAATTAAAAATATTATTCACACAATAATACCAGAGGTCTATTTTATGTTTTATTTCTGAAAGAATATAAGTTACATTTTTAGAGAATTTAAAATTGCAATTCATTTAATAAGTATTAAAATAATATTACTGGAAATTCTTGTTATTTAATAAAATTGTTTAATTATTAAAAAAAAAAAGAAAAGAAAGAAAGAAAGAAAATATGAATGCGAATTTTTAGCAATTCTTGACTTATTATTTTTTATTTTCTTTTTAAGAAAATAAACATAGATATGATAGATGAGAAAAAGTACTTACGCAATAATAATAGAATAAAATCATGAAAACAGATTTCCTTCAAACAGTCAAGTCGGAAATAAATTATATTTTCAAAAGGTTTTTCTTTCAGTTAGTATACTATTTCTTAAAATTGTACGAGTTTTTTTTTTTTTTTTTTTTTTTGTCGTACATTAAATTTTATATTTAAGACAAAATTCTGTTATAGAATATATTTCCCTTTTCGTATAGGATTTGGCGTAATAGGTAATAAATGTGTTTTCTGGACGTTAATTTTTTAGTAATATGAAAATAAAATTTAAAATTCTGTTAAATGATTTCCGAAAGCGAATACTTTATTTATTTATTTCATATAATGAATTTTTAAGAAAAATAGCAGGAAAATTGAAGAAATTAATGACTGTAAAACCCATATTTCTCTATGCATAAACAATCCCCTCTATCCAAATAGCTAATATTATAAAATAAATAGTTTTACTTTTCCCCCCCCATTATATAAAGTTTAAAAATATGTAACTTATAACTTATAATCCATATATGAAAAATGTTTAACACAAACTCCAATAAAAATATATAATACAAATATTTTAAATTTCCATTTCTTGTCTTCCTCAAAAACAATTCAACATTTTTTTTTTTACGTATTTTTATCATTTAATTTCTCAATAAAAATTAAAAATGAATGTTTCTACTTTAAATAATCTGGTGTGTCACTCACACGACTTTATCTTGCCCTGAAATTTAATACTATAAATACAGATTGGAGATTAAGGGGTAAGATAACGAGTACTGCTATGTAAACCTATGTTAAAACAATTCAAATTAGGTTTCAGAACAGCTTTATTTGACAAATAATTCTGTGTAAGGGAAGCTGAACTTTCACACGCAACATATTTTTAAATTTATCAATCCTAATCAAACTTTTCTAGTAACCAGCGTATTAAATTCAAAATACAACATTTGGATCGCCTGAAATTATTTGTTTTTAATGGTACTCTAAAACACACACACAAAGATCAAACATTAAAAACTTGACTTCGGTATTCAGAAAACCTCAAAACGTGTAAATAATAACAATAATAATAATAAAAAGATGAATATTTAGTTTTAAAAATATATATATTATTTACCATATGGCTATGAGAAAATAATTTCAATTTCTGAGCAGCTTTTCTGGACATGGTAAAATATTATAATAAAGCACTTCCACTAACAATAAAAAAGAATGTTATCGCTTAAATATTGGCAACCTTGTATATCTTCTGAAGGTTATGTACACATCACATGGTGCAAATAAATGTAATCTTATATTAATAACACACGGCACAACCTGAAATACACTTCCATCAATTTTCAAGTATTGTCGCACTATAATGTAGTTCTTTTGTGTAGCCCTGTAAACGAACAGTGAATGATTTCCAGCTACATGAAACATGTTTTTACGCATATAATATATATATATACGTTTCGTTTGGTTTATTTCAGTCTATAGATGTTTAAACTGTACCTACCTGCAATTTTCCCCATAGATGTAATGTATTTGAATTCTCTTGGATGTCCCTGTACACGTTGCTTGATCCAAACGAAAAGTTTAGTGTAGCTTCCCTATATGATATACATTTAGAATACCAAGTTTGGACTTTCTACTGTTATTTGTTCTTGAGATATGCTGATAACAAACACACACACAGACCAAAACCGCTGAGGACCTCAAAACGTGTAAATATAACAAAAATTCAATTTCGAAAATTTCAATATTTTCTCTCTATATGGGTGAGAGAAAGAAAAAACGCATTCTAAGTCACAAATATAGTCTCGCCAATAATGAATTAAATTAATATTAATCATTAAAATATACATATAAAACAGTTTTTTTAACATCTTCGTTCATTTTTCTCTGAAATTTTTAACAGTGTACTAAGTCTAACAAAGATTTTTTTCTCTTTATATTTTACTTTGGAGTATTTTTTGCTACCTCCAATAGTTATTGTACATAAAATTTATTTCTCATAGTTGAAATTAGAAGTCGGTCGCAACCATTGTTCATGTTTGATAAGATTGATTTTGAATTTTTTTCGAGCATCCCCCCCTCCCCCCCCCCATAATTTCGTATCTTAATAAGCATGGATTGATGGAAATTTGATTTCACTGTTGTAAACTTTGTTTTAACTCTCATTACATAAAAGTACACTGCTTACATTTAACGCTGATTTCACACAAGAACATGATTTAGAAATATTATCTTTTAAGCAGGGATGCAGTGGAAAATGATTTGGAATTTTAAAAATTCCAAAAATTAAAATTATTTATTTATAAACTTTAGTATTTTGGTGACTTTGAAGTTATTAATTGGTCTTCAATTTAAAGCTAGATAACGGATCAAATTGGCTAATGAACTCTGTTGAAATTTTGGTAAGCCATAAAGTCGGGTTACATTCAAATTTATTTATAGATAAGGACTTTATGAATAATTTATAAATAAAAAATAATAATTCTATATGTAAACATATAATATTTTGCATGATACATAAAAACATTAAGATGTGATAAAAGATGAAGTTTTGAGCTGGCCATGGTTGATAAAAGCATGTGGAAGTTTTTTTTGGTTCGAAACTGCTCTCCTTTAGGCTACAAAAGTGCTACATCCTCGTAAACTCTATTAGAAACTGCATATTGAACAGATATTTTTTTAGTAGTGTTTTAAATAAGTGAAACAACAACCACTATTTCTACCTAACTCACCCTAAAATCATGACTTTTATCCCTGTTCATGAAGGGAAACAATGGATATTCTCGGGGGAAATTTTTGACATACGATCCTTGTCAAAAGGCTGAGTGTTATGTGCGAATATAAAGAAAATATAAAAGAAAAATCAAAGTATGAAAGTGTCGTGTGCTAAGTGTAGGGAAGATGGAGAATTTCAGATTGAAAATTACTTTTTATCTTAAGTTCTAGTATATTTGTGGAGTGGTAACTTACGACTTATAAAACAGAATTCAAATATTTATTTTAAAAATGTATATCGAAGGTGTATGCAATACAAATGGGAATGAATATTGTATTACAATGAATACATTATGTGTAAACACTTGAAGCTTGAAGCGCAAACATATTTAATATGGTAATACTAAAGTTTCAATTCATATTATTAATATTTTAAGTTATTTAAATTGGAAGAAGATGCCATTGGATTGTCAGGATTAGTTGATAAATTACCAGTTGTTCATAATTGCGCCTTCTCTCATTCATCCTCTCTCTCTCTTTTTAGATTTTTTTGAAAAGCCCTTTCTAAAGCTCAAAGAAAAGCCGTTGCCACCCACCCCCACACCTTTTTCAGCATGAAGGAACAGGAATAACAACAGATGTTCCTTCTAGTTTTCCTTTCTTGAAAAAATATAAAATAGGATCAACAATAATCACGCTTAGTTCACAATTGTTGTGCACTCGACTACAAAAGATTCATACGAAAACTTAATAGGTTCGGATTTTTTCTGCGACGATTCCCGTAGTATTGCAGAATTAAAAATAAAAATAAAATAAAATGCATAGTTAAATATTTATTGTAATTTTTTTTTTTTTTTTTAAGGTAACTAGGGTAGGTGCTCCAGTGATTGGCATGCTCCAGTCATTGACATCTATCCCGAAATATTTAATAAATAAGAAAAATAATAAAATCATATATTTTACATATAAGAATTTTAACATTTTATGTCAAACACTGGAGCATAGGTTGCTAATAACTTGTAAAATGAATAACTAGCAGTGTCAAACACTGGAACATAGAGTGCCGATTACTAATAAAAGGAAAAACTGGCAGTGTCAATTACTGGAACATTGAGTGGGTGTCAAATAAAAATTCATAAAATAAAATAATAATTGTTATCAAATGTATATATTTTATTTAACATATATGTGGTTCTGAATGTCTTTCATACCATATGTACTAACTTAAGATTTCTAAAAATATTTTCTGATGACTAGAACATTAAAAACATCAGAGATTGCTCTAAAAGTGTCAATCACTGGTGCACTTACCCTATATCTCCATGAAGGTAAAACAGGCCTGCGAGATCATGCTTTTCAATTTTATTTTTTGTTTTTTCACTGCGTTGGGTGTCTCTAATATGTTTTGAAACGCTGAATTCAGAAATGCTTGTCTTTTCTTCCTATCACGTAAGAGGCTGTCCATAAATGATGTCACGCTTTTTTTTCAGAATTTTGGACCCCCTCCCTTCCCTTTGTCACAAAGTGTTACGTTTCAATATAACACCCCCCCCCCCCATTTGTCACATGTCACGGAACATGACATACATCAATAATTACTTGAAGTTCAGAAGCAAAATATTAGACTAGAGATCATATTTCAAATTTTATTTTTAAATGTTGACTATGGATCTTAATGACATCTGTAAATATAACCATAAGGACTTTAACCATCTTTTGTTGGACATTTCAAGAGTGTGAGAAGGGAAGGTCTTCTTCTAAGTAAAGATTTTCTATTGCTATCATATACTAAAACCTGCTCTGAATGTTTTTTTCTGAAAGAAAATAATGGATGAGGGGAGGGGGGAATCTCAGGATCAAGTTACTTTTACCCGAATTAAAAAAATATCTTTGATCTTTGATAATTTTTAAATAACTTCAAAATTTCATCTGCTGAATATAAATGTTTGTATTTTAACTGAAATATGTGATGTCACACTTTTTGTTACCCCCCCCCCCCCTCCCCTCCCTTGTCACAAACTGTCACAATTTCACGACCCCCCCCCCCCTACAAGCGTGACATCATTTATGGACGGCCCCTAAGGGTTTTTCACAAAGTAAGGATGAAGATTGGAAAATGTCATACAGTTACTGTAACAAATTCGAAATTATTTACATATAAAATGCATTAAAATAGGCTATTATTATCTTTTAAATGTGTTTCCTTGCGTTAAAGATCCCATTAGAGCTTTTTCTCTTGTGCACGGCCTTTAGGGGGGCGGGGGGGATTCTCTATACAGCACCCAACTACATGTTAATTTTCCGTCGCCCCTGATACCTCCTCTAAATTTCTTTGATGTATTGATGAATAGCTATCTTTGTTCTTCACTCACATCACCCATTACGGGAAATAATTTAGATTGGAGTTTAAAAAGTGGAGAACTAACCCTACAAGGCACCCAGTTCCATATGTGGAACACCGACTTTAATCGTTCCTATAGCTATAAAACTATTAGTAGCGACATCTGTTGACATCTTGATAGAAGCTACTGACATTTAGCAATGTAGTAATACGAATCTTCACCTAAAGATGTCGTTCGTGTTTTTGTTATAGTGTACTCAGTGTGAAATTTGAATGAAAGTGATATGTTAGTCGTTTGTCTGAATAAAAAAAATAAAAAAAGAATAGTTATTGAACAGTTTTGACTCGAAAAAAAAAATACTGTGTGTTATAACGAAGTGTATATTTTGCAGAGGTAAGCTTTTTTTTTTTTTTATTTTATTTTATTTTAATATATATTACAATAATAAACGTATTAGTAAATCACATTTTTATGTATGTTCCCCACACGGTACGTTGAGCAAAAAAGTTGATTTTTCCGTGAAATATGGTTTTATTTTTATTTTTATAAGTTTACTCTATCTTCTGACCGCTAATTACAACCTACAACCTATATATTTTTATCGCGCACTAAAAAAAAAAAAAAAAAAGAGTTTTGTAGGGTTAAGCTCAAACAATCTCATTTTTTGTCAAAATTGTACGTGATGGAAATTTTTGAATAGATTTTTCTTAATCAGCATCCAAAAGTGCACCAAAAAAACACATCATCATGAAAAAAAAAAAAATCATCGCAAGACTGTGTAATTTTATGATAAAATGAAAGAGAAATTAAAATCAAAAGTATCAGCCTAGAAATTAAAATCAAAAGCTTCTACCTAGTATCAAGAAATTCTAATGATTTATTGCTGAGCAAAAAATAAAATTTCGTCGCAGTGAGTGTGAAATAGTCAGGCTTGGAAAAAACCCAGCCAGTGAGTTTTTTCGGGTTATAGCAGGGTTTTTTTTGGGTTTTATCAGGGTTTTTTCAGAATATTTTTGAGTTTTATCACACCTTCTTCTTCTTCTTTTTTTTTTTTTTACATTAAGTATACCATTCATAATAAGATAATTAAAAAAATTAATTATTAATTATTCATTAAAATCAAAATTTTAAAAATTTCTAAAGTTTTTAAATTTTAAAGTATAATTAAAAAAATTTTTTTTTAAGTATTTTTGTAATTAATAGTTGATATTTAAATATTCTAAAATTCTATTTATCTGCCCTTTACAACAAAAAACTGGATTTTAATAATTATTTGGTGTTGCTTCATTAATTTTTTCGAAGTCATCCGATTCTAATAAAATATTTTTAATTATTGTCCCTTTACATTACCTAACAGTGTTGCACTGTTCAAGTTTTCAAAAATGTTTTAAAATTTGATTTTTATTTATATTTTACATTTCTTGAGTCCCACAGTTTTCTTTGTATTAATAAACAACTCTTATTTTGCTTTTATATATATAATTTTTTATTCTGTTTTAATAAAATAATTATAATTTTTCTCCTTGGGGGATTTTTCAGAATTTTGTTTCTAAAGAGCAATTTGAGAACCTCCAATATTTCTGAAAATTCTTTGTTCATGTTCTAATAATGTATATAATATTTGTTTTATATTTATATGTTTATTGTAAGTTAGATAAATGTGGAATTTTAAATAAGAATTTTGAAAAAAAAAAAAAAAAAAAACACTTGGGTTTTATTGAAAAAACCCACCCGGGTTTTTTCGGGTTGGCCAAAATCAAGCCAACCCTGGAAATAGTACAAACAGACGGCATATTTTATCTCTTTATGCAATAAATAGGAGCTTTAAAACATGACTACTCCGATATGAGATTATATGAAAAGGCTCTTGTTGTAGGTGACAGGTTACTAATTACTAAAATGTCACTCTGTCTGAATTGTATAGCTACGGCATATATAATATTAGAGCAATAATATGCAAGCATCGCTGCTCTTTATCGGAATATAATGCAGCAGCAGGTTTTAATTAACTGCTAATGTAGGAAGTTCCGGTTTTACTGAATTATTCCGTATTATCCCTATTATTAAAGAGGGATCCAATGCATACAATGCAGAAATTCGCAAAACATGGAATACATAGCAGCAAAAATATACGATTCTTTAAAGATATTTCGACAAAAATATAGAAATAAAGATGTCCATTGGCGGACTTTGATCGTTGTTATTGGTACATTTGTAAAATAAAATAAGTATTCGAGAGAAAAATGAAAAAGCTTTTAAAATCGCAAAGAAAAATATAAAGCAATATATGCATTTAGGGTTTATATATATATATATATATTTTTTTTTTGATAAACTGTATGAAGTCGCAATCTATAAATCCATTATATATCATATATGACCATGGACATTGAGAATTTTTGATACAAATACCGGTTTAAAAATTATATTTTCTCAGTTTTCGATAACTACTAAATATCATTTGATGATAGTTTGTTTTAATAATTTACCGAATTCATTTATAGCACCAAATTTCGATAATAGTTTTATTTTATCACGCACACAAAACAATTTATTAACAATGTCTTCAAAAAATGTTTTTTTTTTTTTTTTAATAAAATTAGAAAATATCTTGATAAACCACAAAATACACATAAAACATAGTTACCTACAGCAGATATTTCCCCCTTACTTTAATATACCATTATTTCCAATTCTAAAAGTCAATAATTGAGTTGAAAGACGACAAAAGAAAAATCCAATGCATCCATTAAAAAAGTCCGTTTATTTGTTTAAAGGGGAGAGAGAGAGAGAAAAGGATAAAAAAAATACAATTTGTTTACAAAGGGGAATTTATTTTATTTTTAAAATATATTTCTTTGATACCCAGTATGACGATGTAAATAATAAAATATCATTTTTGAGTTGTCCAAAATACTCAACGATAGCTGTAGATAGAGAGAAAGTGTTTTATTTAGATCGTACTTTGATTTATTATATGTTTATACTTAAATAATTTACACAAATTTATTAAAATGAGGAAAAAAAAAAAGAGAATTTTTAAAAAGATATGAAATAGATTGTTTCTTAAAAAAATTAATGCTGAAATATTTACCAAAGGAAAGTAATAAATAATAATAATAATAATAAAAAAATACTTCACCACTTATTCATGTTTAAGCATTATTCTCAAGAAAAAAAAATGTGAATACCTATATCTGTACTGATAAGTATAAAGGATTTAAGTCTAAAAATGTCGATTTTGAGTAAAGTACATAGTCAGACTCAGAAAAAAATTCTCTATCGATTGGTATAAAGGATTTAATTCGATGTCATTTAGTCTTTGAGAAAATCCATTGGTAAAAAAAGGACCAATTTAGAAATTTACCATTCATGTATGGTATAAAATATTTAATTTAATTTTTCCCGTTATTAAATGAAGGTTGACAACCACTGAATGGTATAAAGGGTAAAAATCAACGAAATACCTTTTCCCTAATCCATTCTTCTGATTTGTTTTTAGCTAGTTAAACTTTATTTTTCGTCTCCTGAAAAATCAAGAATATGGACTTAAATCCTTTATACTTATCACTACAGATATAACTTTTCGTGTATCAATGAATATATAAATGAAAATAACGATAATGAATCACAAAACTTGTTTCAAATTATGGTTAATAACAAGTGTGTTTCATACAGTCAGGCTTAGCGCATATAATATGTGCTTACACTGTAAATACAAGTGTCTGAAATTCAGACAAAATTGTGTCTGAAACGGGTGTTCAATTTTAAGATGCTAAAAAGTGTCTTAAAAGGCACATCGTTTCACACTCGAAACGTCTGAAATTCCGCCATCTTTGATCCTGTCTGAAGTGAATATTTTTCATAAATAAATAAAAAGATGCGTTTTATACTGTTTAACTGTGAGATATAGATTTTAGAATCTCCTAAAGCATAGAATATATATATTAATAATTTTTACAATAATAGTCCCCGTTGCTCCCGGCGGGAATCGAACTGACAACTTATGGATTCAAAGTCGAGTGTCTTCCCAAACAAGCCATCGGCGCTCACGCTGAACTCTGCTTGTATAACGAAATAAATTCTAGTATCCGTAAAACAAATTGAAGTTTTATGTCTTTGCAAAAAAAACTGTTCATAAGAAGTAAAGCTTAATACATATTATCTTAAATTTCATGTGTAGAGGTTTAGTTTTTTTTTTTTTTTTTTTTTTTTGTAAAATGCGTAATAAATATGCCTATGGATTTTAAACGATTATTATTATTTTATTTTATTTTATTTTTTTTTTTTACTGGTATTTGCAAGAAAACAAACTATATACATGAAACAAAAAAAAAAAAAAAAAAAAGCTCTTTTACATTTTGAAGTGTAGGGAAACATAAAATAATTTTTAAAACGCGAAAAAAAAAAAAAAAAAAATCAATTATGCACAAATTGTTTAAGATTGTTTAGCTACGAATTCGCTTTCTTAGCTACAAGTTACATGCTTCGTTTATCTTAATATTTTTTTATTTATTACATGTGAGAATTTTAAATAAAAATTAACTTTGTTTTTTAATTTTTAACAGAATAAGATCCGTGTGTAAGTATTTTAAATAAGTTAACTACTTATATTACATAAAATAATGTCAAATTTATTTGTTTAAAAAAATGTTAAAACAGGATATGCATGCTGCTTAAAGTAGATTCCATATGGAAAATTTGTTAAGTAATACAAATGTCTGAATTTCTAAGTGTCTGAAATTTGTAATGTCTGAATTTTTAAGTGCATAAATTGTAAAATGTCTGAAATTTTATGTGTCTGAAAATGTTATATGTCTTAATTTCAGACATATCGACCTTATTCAGACACTTATCTGAGCTCATTTATAAAAAAGACACTTACGTGTCTTAATTTAAGACAGCACATGCGTCTGAAATTTTGCATGCGTAAGTGTTTCAGACATTTATGTGTCTGAATTGACATTTCAGACACACTTCTGTCTGAATTTAAGACGCTTCTATTTACAGTGTAATTTAGTCGCAAAGAATTAAACTTCTTTCTTGCATCAAATGTGATGTTGCAGTAAAAGTAGATTTACAGTTAAAGGAAAAAGAAGGCAGTCAAACTTTTCTATGAAGGTTGGCTTTGGCGGCTTGCGCCATTGGATATATTTGCGCCATAATTTGGGGTTGATAAAGTTCTTCAGTACGAGCTGAGTTCTGGAATTTTTCATTGTTTAGAATTTTTGTCACATCATCATTAGAGTATAAAAGGAACAGATTTTCTCCCGAAGAGTTCAGTCGTAGTAGAAGAAACTGTTTGCAGAATAGTGACGTTTGTGGTATGACTAAGAGCTTTATTGGACTATTTCTAAAATATGTGTTGAGTCGACAGTTTTATTCGATAATTTCGAAAATATTCATTGAATGAAGTGCATTCATCCACTAGAACCTGTCACAGTCCTTACAAACTAATTTCTTTATGCAAAAGAGTCGACATGTTCGTAACAATATCATGAAACATCTCGGGTAGAGAGGGGCTTTCAGAATTTTTAGAAAAGCAAAATATATTTGAGTAATGCAAAGAACATTCAAAATGGCTGAAAATCTGTACAATTTAAACCTTAATATTTAACATCTGTAATTGCCTTAAAATGTTAAAGATAAAAAGCATTTTTTATTTAGAGATAAGTACATTTAATTACTCATTGACTGACAGGTCCAACATTTTCTCATGAGGAACATTTCTATAAATTTATGCGTGTTACATTTATCAAATCGGACCATGTGTTCTTATTTTGCTTTGAAAAAATACTTTGAGGTAAAAGTTTTCTATAGTAAAGTGAGAAACAAACTATTGGGGACCTTATGATAGCATTTGAAGTAGAAGACACAAAATATTGAATTACTGAATCCTTTACTTGAATTCAAGTAAAGGATTCATAACTGAATAACTGCTGATTATATATTTACTTGAGTTATTGAGTATACACGATTTTAGCATGTTCTTCTAAAATGGAGCAATTTTCACATCAAAGAAAAGATTTGACTAGAACTGCGAAATGTGATTTGTTAATGTTTTTTAGTTTTTTTATTTTACTTTCTCTTACCCATAAGGTAGAGAGAGAAAGTATTTTTTTTTTTTATCAAATTTTCCGAAAGTGACTTTTTTTTTTTGTAAGATAAACTTTTTTTTGTTAGAACTGACAAAAAAAAAAAAAAAAAAAAAAAAAAAAAAAAAAGAAGAAAAAAAAAAAAAAAAAGTTAAAGTTATTTTTTTAAGAGCGGACAATACGTAATCTCACGGTCAGCTGTAGCCCATGTCATTCTATGGGAAAATTTGCTTCCATAATTACTGATTAGCTAGCGTAGTTTTTAAATTCTGTTTTCACATTCAGAAAATTTATAATCATTAAAATAGTACTCATTTCTTAAAAATTGATTTTTTTTTTTAAATTTTAAATTTTGAGTTTAAAAAATGCGAATTTTTACTAGGTGCATTTTTCTCATGTTTTAGCCGCAAAATAAAATACTAGAAATTAAAGGAGGATTTTTTTTTTTTTGAAAATGAGTACTAATTTAATGATTGTGAATTTTCTGAATGTGAAAACAGAATTTAAAAAAATATATTAAGAAGTGAGTAATTTTGAAAACAAATAGTCCAACTGAATAACATTGGGCCACGGCTGGCGGCGAAATTAGGTATTGTCCGCTCTTAATCTAAACAAAATTTCTATTGGATCACATTTACACAGATTTTTGTTATGACAAACAAATTTTTGTTCAATCAACAAATCTTTTCCTCTGAACGAATCATCTATCGGAGTACAGTCACCTAGGGTGCCTAGAATAATCCAGACACTCTACAGTCACCTAACAAAAGGCTGGGTTGAAGTTGTAGCTGTACGGTCATATTTTGCGCAGTGGATTTCCAACCACTATACGAACATCCCACGCCCAAATCGGGATTAGAATCCACACTTGGAAACTAGAGTTTACTCGACCCAAAATCGGACAAACCAGTTTTCATGGACCCGTACCCGACCCGAAAACTAAATGAAAATTAATAATTCATCTTAAAGTCATAGTTTAAGTTATAAAGAAAAAATGAATTTTCCTTACAAAACATAACTGATAAATTATTTTAATAAGAACTAAAAAAATAATTACTAGTATACTAAGTTTAAAATTTTAAAAATCTGAAAAATAAATTAATAATAATTTTTAATCATTTATGTGTGTTGTGTACACTTCAAGTGTACAATATGTACCTAAAATGGAGACTGAATATAAGAGCTTGTTAGATATAGATATCAGCTATTTGGGGTATCCGACACGAATGTTTACCTTGCTATAATTATTTCAGGGTTGCCACTCAAACAGGAGAATGAAATTTCCTGACTTTTCCAGGTATGTTCTAAGAAAATTCAGTCTAACGATATATTGAGCATTGGCTGTGTTGAAGGCAAAATAATTATGTTACTACTTTAAAACACAAAAAATACATATGACTCAAGTAACATATAGGGATAATATGAAAATGTTTCAAAAAATGGAGGAAACTAAGAAAAAAGCAGAAAAATGACCCTACGTTGGCAGAAAAATTGTTTTTACTTTAGCAATCATCATATGAAATCCCTTGACTTTTCCAAATTCTGGCTAAAATATTCAAATTCCCTGATTTATATGGTCAATTTTTGAATTCCCTGACTATTCCCGGTTTTCCAGGTAGCGTGGCAACCCTGTTATTTGGTTTTGCGTATATTTAATCTACTATTGTAAAAAAAATGTTGAAAGATATTCTCAACTCGACCCGACTCGTTGAAAACTAAACGCGAACGCAACTCGAAAAAATGTCAGTTAACCCTACCCGCCAATCGGGTCGGATTCGAATAGAATCGGGTAACCCTGGGTAAGACACAACTGGAATAAAAGCCAGAATATTAATTTTACCGTCACCAAATGAACTATCTAAAAAAGGGATTTTTAACCAAAATAATTTATAGAAGAAACCAAACACGTGTATGAAAACGCTACTTGCTATGTGAAAAAACAATATTTGAATAATATATAAAATTATATATATACAAAACTTTGAATAAACACCATAAAATGCAAGAACTCGCAACAATTGTTTCGGGTACGACCCTTCGTCAGGCGAACAAAGTAGGCATACGAGTGCCGCTTTGTTTGTAGCACTCGTGCCTACTTTATTCGCTTGACGAAGGGTCATGTCTTCCTTCGACCCGAAACTATTATTGCGAGTTCTTGCATTTTATGGTGTTCATTGAAAGTTTTGTACTTAATACATAAAATTATTTCAATAAAATATATTTTTAAAAAGAACGAAATTTTTTTAATATGTCCATTTGAATATATTAGAAATTTTGCAAGGAATGCAGATTCGGTACGTAATTTTGTTTCTGAGGAAGCAAATACGATTCGTTAGAGGTGAAAATTTTCCGACTACTGAACCAAATATTTTTTGTCAACCACATTTATAGAAAGAAATAGGAAATTTCGAAATAAATATTTTTATATTTTATTTTCAAAAGCAATTGCTGTTTTAATTAAAAACATTTTAAATCTTCTAATAACTTTTATTATAAACTGAACTTTTGAAAAATGCAATTAAAAACAAATTTCAAAAACCCCTTAAAAAAAAAAAAAGAAGCATAACATAATGAGAAATATTAAGTCAATTAAGAATGATGAATTATTAAAGCAAAATAATTTAATGTAAAATTTTAATTATTGTCTTAAAAGAAAAAAAAAAAAAAGCAAATTTAACGGATTCTCTGTTAAACTGATAAAATATTAAGATATCACGAAAAAAAATTTCTTTTCTTTTTTTCTATTCTTTTTCTTTTTTTTTTTTTTTAATCTGTTCCAACAATTAATACATATATATATATATATATATATATATATTTTCCCCTAAATAAAATAATACTTTAAAATTGCTTCAGTCTAATTTAATATTTTTTTATTCAATTTGCAATGAAGCGTGAATCAAAGCAAAAAATGAACTGTTCATATTTTATTTAAAATGCAAATGGTATTGTTCATTTGTTCATTCAATAGATAATAACGAACTGCATACAAAGAGGGTTGAGGGGAAAACTCAATGCTTTTTGGGTAAATTAAATAACTCCAAAAGGAGTGCTCTTTTATTATTATAATCTTTAATTTTATGAAAGTTAATTAAAATTGAAAATTTTATATTCATAAAATGAAATAAATTCCTAATCCCTCTTTTATTCAAGTGAAAAAGATTTCAAATTTTTGGCTTTTAAAAGAAAATATTTGTAATTTGTCTCATATTTATTTCGTTACACTTCTACAATACACACTTAATCACATTAAATTTGCAAATGTTAATAAAACAGTCTTCATTATGTTCGTTATTGGGAAGTATCCCTATCATAACAAAAGATACAACCTTTAACTGGAAATGAATTTTGAATAAACATCATCATGGGAAGGATAACAATACATACTTTGAATTTACTTTAAAGTTTATAATAATATTTTAACTGTTTAATTTAAATCATTATGATAATACTTCTGTGATTATAAGTTTTAATATAATAGTGTTGCGTACTTGGGGGTTCGTAAGTTGTCCGAGAATGAAAGGCAAAACTTACAAAAGTTCAGTAGTTTATTTACAGAAAATTCCAGGAGAGTACAGGTCTATAAACTGAGAATCAGCTTCAATTCCACTAATAAACACAGCTTAAATAACAGCTGTCAACAGTAAATTCACAGTACAAACTGTATAGCAATAACACATAAAGCAAATCTCATTGAAAGAGGTTCAGAACTCCTTCAATAAGCACTGCAAGCATTGACGAAACTGACTGACTCTGATCTTGATTTGGCGCGCTGGACTTCCTTTTATACTTCTCTATCGAACCAAGATTGTTCGAAAAATTTCCCGTATCTCATCAGCCAATCATATTTCAGCTTCCATTTTTGGTATATCGATAATAAGGATTTTCTCGCCAAATGTCGCCAAGGGCAAAAACTCGCCAATTTTGGCGCCAAATCCATTACCTGCCACATTGGAGCTTTTTAATGCGTTTTAGAGGGAAAATTAGGCTATTTTAATGCTAAAAAAAAATTAGAAATCAGAAAATTAAGATTTTATCAACTTACTAAGCCTCTTTGAAAAAATTTCTACAAAAATAAATAGAATTTACAAACTCGCAACAATATGGTAAGCTAACATTAGCGATTAGATCACTACAACTTTTGTATTTTTATTCGATATTATAAAAGAAATTAAAAGGTTTGAACTAAAAATTGTTTACAGCGCATAAATTGTTTGTTTATGGAATTGTATTACTTTTCCAACATCCTATAGGTATCGGGGAACTTAGGTATTAGTGAAAATTTTCGAAACGGAAATTTTGATGTTTTTACACTTTTTGTGGTGTGAGTAATCTGAAACGAACACAATCGGTGTGGAGTCTGCTTGTAGGTTAAAGTGTTTGTTTGTTTAAATTGCAAAAGAAAAGTTCTATAAACTACGGAATATTTCAACTTAACATCAAACATTTGAAATTTATTATAAAATATGGGGGTTAACTTCTATGAAACCTTTTGGTGATGCAAATATATGATACATTTTAAATATTAATTTTATGCATTCTTGCAATAGATTAAAATAGATAAATAAATAACACACATTTTCCTTTCTTTTAAAGTTTTATTCAACAAATGAGGCGACAAATGTGTTATTAAAAGAAATTAATGTGGGTATTTCTTTTTGCTAATCTTCACATAAAGAAAAAAATTTCGTCTAAATATTATTCCTATACTCGAAATACTATTTGCACATTTTATTTATTTATTTATTTATTATTATTATTATTATTATTTTTTAATGGAACTATAATAGTAAGTATAATATTGCTATGAATTGATTGAACTACTATTCTCAAGAAATAAATTAGGTCCTTAAATAAGATAATTTACCTATGAAGAAAGAAAATTATCTGCAGGTGGCCCAACATAGCTTAAAGTTAATAAAAGAATCTTTGCTAGTGCAACCAAAAATATGAGCAAAATGCGATTAAATTTTTTTTTTTAACTTAGCTATATTGCCTCAAAAATAGCATGGGACTACGTGTCTCAGGCACTTATTTTTATAACCAGGGAATAGTTACAAAATTCTTATCGTTGATGAATTTCGATAAAATTCTGAGAAATTTCTAAAGCTGCCTTCAACTCTGGCTTCAGCACAGCGTCAACGGCGGCGGCCTTTTTTCATATTCCTTTGATGTGGTATTTGAGTCGACGCTCGCTGGAATCGTCGCTCACAAACCTCCTAGTGCGATAATTGCATACGGACTTGGGTCTCTTTTGTAAAAAAGCAATAAAAAGTAATGTCCTTCATTGTAAACGTGCAAAATTTCAAGGGTCACTTTCGGACAATGGATAATTTATGACTTTGACGCTCTACTTCTGTTGCCAGAGTTTGAAGGCAACTTAAAGCTGCGTTCAAACTCTGGCAACTTAGAAAGCTGCATGTCGGCTCTATTGATATTTCTTTGATGTGGTTTAGGAGATCGACGCTCGCTGGAATCGAAGCTCACAAACCTCCTAGCGCGATAATTGCATGAGAAGGGGGCCTCATTTGTAAAAGAGCAATAAAAAGTAATGTAAACGTGCAAAATTTCAAGGGTCACTTTCGGACAATGGATAATTTATGACTTTGACGCTCTACTTCTGTTGCCAGAGTTTGAAGGCAGCTTAAAGCTGCGTTCAAACTCTGGCAACTTAGAAAGCTGCATGTCGGCTCTATTGATATTTCTTTGATGTGGTTTAGGAGATCGACGCTCGCTGGAATCGAAGCTCACAAACCTCCTAGCGCGATAATTGCATGAGAAGGGGGCCTCATTTGTAAAAGAGCAATAAAAAGTAATGTAAACGTGCAAAATTTCAAGGGTCACTTTCGGACAATGGATAATTTATGACTTTGACGCTCTACTTCTGTTGCCAGAGTTTGAAGGCAACTTAAAGCTGCGTTCAAACTCTGGCAACTTAGAAAGCTGCATGTCGGCTCTATTGATATTTCTTTGATGTGGTTTAGGAGATCGACGCTCGCTGGAATCGAAGCTCACAAACCTCCTAGCGCGATAATTGCATGAGAAGGGGGCCTCATTTGTAAAAGAGCAATAAAAAGTAATGTAAACGTGCAAAATTTCAAGGGTCACTTTCGGACAATGGATAATTTATGACTTTGACGCTCTACTTCTGTTGCCAGAGTTTGAAGGCAGCTTAAAGCTGCGTTCAAACTCTGGCAACTTAGAAAGCTGCATGTCGGCTCTATTGATATTTCTTTGATGTGGTTTAGGAGATCGACGCTCGCTGGAATCGAAGCTCACAAACCTCCTAGCGCGATAATTGCATGAGAAGGGGGCCTCATTTGTAAAAGAGCAATAAAAAGTAATGTAAACGTGCAAAATTTCAAGGGTCACTTTCGGACAATGAATAATTTATGACTTTGACGCTCTACTTCTGTTGCCAGAGTTTAAAGGCAGTTTAACTATTACTGAAACTAGAATAATATATTAAGATTCATTTTTATGGTCGAAACTTCAGTGAGGTCTTTCTGTCACGTATCGAAAGTTTTGATGTCTGTATGTCTATATCTATTGCGATAGAGGTGACAAAAATCATCCGATTCATTTGAGGTTCGGAGCACCTATTTTCTGTGATAAGATTTGATTACACAAGTTTTATGGGATTAGTTGTATATTTTTTTAGTTGCATAGTGTTTGTGGCTCGTGTACAGGCAAAATGCAAAAGAATTTTCATGTATTACGGTATACGTGAAGCAGTTTAAATGAAATCCCTTTTAATATCGTTAAACTGTATGCAACAAAATACAATTAATACACATTGTTAAGATGTTTAAAATTATGCTATACATAGAAAAGTGTATGCACATAATTAGTAGTTAGTTTATAATGCTGCATAGAAGATTTTTGTTACATTATATATGCCTGGTGACTGTTGTATGTGTATTTTTGGTGTAATATTATATCCGTATTGAATAATGAAGATAAATGTTAAACAGGGAGAGGAAAAGGACGTAGCTCCTAATCTGTAGATCCACTATTATATATATATATATATATATATATTATTATTATTATAGAATTCTTTCGAATTATATTTTGGTAGTAATACAGATTATTATTATTATTATTATTATTATAGTAGTCTTTCAAATATCAATATTTTGGTGGTAATACAAACGAAAATGCCGTTATATTAATTAAATGAACTATTCGATTAATATCTTTTATTAAAATATAAAGTTTCATAAAATAAAAATAAAAAAAAGAAAGAAAGAAAAAAAGAAAGGAACTATTTGTTTTCAAAATGAATATGTATCAACTTGAATAATAATAAAAAAAAAAAAAAAAAAATAGCAAATTATAAATAAGCGAACACACTGCTTTATTTTTAACGTGAACAATAAATCATTTTGTTAAATGAAGATAAATTAAATACATCCTCGAAACCATAACGCTAGCTTTAATTTAACTAGAACAATCCAACTTCACTACGGACATTCATCAAAAATTTAGGATGAGTGCTTATCGATACGGAAATATCGGATAGTATGTTGGAAGAAAAAAAAAAAAGAAAAAAGAAAGAAAAAAATTCTGGCAGATTTTCAAGTTTGTCGTCATTTACTAAAGGCGCAAAATGAAGAAATTTTTAATTCAATTCAGAAGGATAATTTGTCATTTCATAATTAGAAATGGAATGAGGAAACAAAAATCAATATATATATATATATATATATATATATATATATGTAGTGCAATAAAGAGCATTATAACATTTTTCTTTTACATTAATTTAGTATAAAAACTTCCTAAATAGTTTCATACTGCATTATTTTATTAAATAATATTTCCATTGAGATATTCACTCACAGTAGAATTCAGCCTTCCCCTAATCAATTTTACAATAAGACATCGATGTACACTATAATTTCACTAATTAATAATTTTTGAAACATTCTTCTTCTTAATGTAAAAAAAAAAAAAAAAAAAAAAAAAAAAAAAAAATGATTTATTTTGTAATAAGTGGCAATCTAATTTGAAATTGAGCCAAACCTATAAAACCGATTTGGAAAGGCGAGTTCCTTTGCGAGTTTGATAAGAAAACTTTTGGATTTTGTGAAATTTAGAAATAAATTACATATGAGCAAGTTGTTGGACGAAATGATCGAGAATTTCGAATCTATACTTTTCTAGATGGTGAAACAATATTATGAATATTATGAATCCTTTGTATTGTGGAAATTCTCACTTGTTTTTCTAGAATTGCGTCATAAACCAAGATTATAATTACTAAAATTCGCCTCTCGACTTCGCATTCATTTGCAGAGATTTTTAAATAAATTTGATCCCGATAATATAAGAAAACGCTCTAGAATTCTAATAAAGGTTTTTAGAACTCGCTAGCAAAGGAAACAGAATTTATAAGGATAGCATGAATTACTTTTCTGGAATTCTAAACCTCGCCTCGTATGTTTGCATTTATTTGCAGAGATTTTTAAATAAATTTGATCACGACAATATAAGAAAATGCTCTAGAATTCTATATAGGTTTTTAGAACTTGCTAGGAAAGGAAAATAGAATTTATAAGGGTGACATGGAACTACTTTTCTGGAATTCTAAAACTCGCCTCGTGTGTTTACATTTATTTGCAGAGATTTTTAAATGTTTGACCTCTATAATATAGGAAAACGCTCTGGAATTCTAATAGGGGTCTCTAGAACACGCTTTCAAAGGGGACTAGAATTCATAAGGATAACAATGGAAGTATTTTTACTAGAGCCACACAATTTAGTTTTTAATGTCAGTCACACAACTGTTTTGCAGTGTATAGAGTATGAATGCAAATTGATTCTCCAGTGTATGAAAAACATGTTAAAAGTGTACTCGAGGTTCAGTTCGAGATGGCTTTGAGTTCAGCTTATCCCAACCTCGACTGCTGTATAGGAGGAGTACATCTGAGTTGACGCGCCAGTTACATCGCAAGCAATTTCAGTAATAATATAAAACCAAATCGTTCAGATCACCGATTTTCCCCACATAGAGAGAGAATAGCCCAATTCCCTCCCCCATCACCCACATACACATTTAAAAGCTTTAAATACATTGATGTGTTAAGTTTAGTCTCGGCACTTCATTGCTTAAATACACAGCAGAAATGGAGGAGCCCGAAAAAGTCGTACAATATCGTACGGAATTAGCAACCTGTTAGATAATTTGCACATTCTCTTTGAATCATGAGCACTGCAAAGAGTATTGAACAACATTTTCCATAAATCCAATTACGCAATTTACTAACACAAATGTTGCACAGAATGCACCGAAAAAAAAAAAAAAAAATTCTGTGACTAACATCTTGAAACTAAATTGTGGCTTTAGTAAAAATAGTGCCACGTCATCCGTATAAATTCCAATTCCCTTTGTTATCGAGTTTTATAAACCTCTACTAGAATTTTAGAGCGTTTTCTTATATTATCGTGGTGAAATTTACTTAAAAATCTCTGCAAATAAATGCGAACTCAAGAGGCGAGATTTAGTAACTGTGATTTTGGTTTATGACTCAATTCTAGGGTATCAAATCAAGCAAGAATTTCTCGCAATACAAAGGATTCATAATATTTATAATATTGTTTCATCATCTAGCAAAGCATAGATTAGAAATTCTCAATCATTTTGTCTATCCAGGTTATTTATTTACCTAATCAACGAATAACTCATAAATCTATATTTCTGGTTTAGGGATTCAGAAAATTATTATTTGTTCTAGATGATTTCGGTATAATTTTTTTCTCGGTGTATGTGAGGCGCCTCTGATTTATCTTAATCTCCAATTCGATAACTAAAATAAAGTTTTAATGTCGTTTTAATCAGTGGCATGGTAGCTTGTCTCTAATTAGATAGAGTTACTTTCCTACAAACGTACCAAGAGTTATCAGGAAAGTTCATGCAAATTGAAGACATTCTAATACAAGAAATAAATATCATCAAGCTGTAAACAAATTATAACGAAAGGTTAATTGTAAATATTCATTTATAAAATCCAATCAAACAACAATTGTAATTTCTTCTATATATCGAATTTTTTCTCTTAGCTTTTATTAGTGTGAGTTGATCCTTCCTTGAACAACACTTACTACACTACAATTCTTTACGACCAATGCTTGTAAAAAAAAACTAGGGTTATTTTTCCCTTTTGATGATAATTTTCGTCTTTCATTACCATCGGGCTACTTTCATTTAATTTGCAATTTCGTTGTTGAACAATGAAATCATACTCAAGATATCTCAAAATATACAAATCTGTCAAAAACATGTACTATTGCCATAAATGACAGGAATTATTTATTTATTTCCTTTTTAATGAATATTATACAAAATAATAAATGAAAAAACTATAAGAAATATTTAAAAAGTTTTCTCTCAAAACCGTTATTTACAACTTCCAAAAAAAAAAAAAAAAAAAAATCGAAATTAGATAAGTAAGCAATTGATAATGGTAAAAAGAAAAAAAAAAAAGAATAAAGAAGGGGCAATCTATTTTATAGGACTACAACTAATGCCATAGAAATGACATTTATGTATAAATATAATGCGATGAAAACACACGCTTGGTTTAATGCAAAAAATTTATTTAATAATATTATAGTTTTAAAAAATTAAAGAACACGCTTTTATAGAAATGTGAACTAAAAAAAGCACAAAATATCTATCTTAGTATTAAAATGCAGGGTAAGAGAATGTCGTGTGAGTGACACACCATAATATTTACATACATTTAAATCTTTAATTAAAATAACTTAGAATTAAACTAAAACCATTTTTAAAAAATCTCCCCTGACTGGGATCGAACGCTGGACCTTTCGGTTCGTAGCGCGGCGCCTTACCTCAACGCCACATCGTTCACGTAGGGAAAGTATTTTTTTACAATATAAATTTTTTGTTTGCTCCCAGAGCAGTTACATACATACATACATACAGGTGAAGCTAATAAAAGCGTGTTCATTAAAAAAAAAAAAAAAAAAAAAAAAAAAGAAGAAGAAGAAGAAGAAGAAGTTGTCACTAGAGAACTGAAATGTTCATTTACTTTTTAAACACAATACCAACTTTAATTACTTGCATCGTTGCTGAGAATTTTTAACGTGTTTAATTGGGATTATTGTGTAGTTCATTTCTTTATTTAGTTACTTATTTTTAATTCCTGTCTGTTTCTATCATATGAAAACAAACATATGAGAATTAATAACAATGAATAATTAACTTGCATATATTTATTAGTTTAAAATACAAATGCTTTATATATTTTTAAACTTATGTCAAAATACAAAACTATTATTTAATAAGAAAAACATTATTATTAATATTTTATCTCTTTTTCCATCTTTTCTGACAATAAACAGCTTTCCAGAACTTGAATTACTTTTTAAAATTTCAAGTAATTTTTAATTTTAATTTATTTATTATTATTTTTTTTAATCAAAAGCTTTTTTAAATAAAAATATTTTCTGCATACAATAATTCCTGCCATTTTTTTTTTCTTTTTATTTATTTATTTTTTATATTTTCCCCACTATGGATAAAAAATTATTTTCCTCATGTGGTGTCTATCACGTCAAATATATTCTGTCTCTTGAGATGTCCCAATATTCACATTTCTAAAGATTTTACACTTTTAAAAATTATCAATATTTTATATTTTAAACAAAACACAATTAAAAAGAAAAGATAAATTATAATCCCGTGTCAGTCTCCTTTTAATATTAAAATTCACATAAACATCATTAAAATTAATGATAGTATTTTTTTTTCTTGAAGGTGTAAATGCCAAATAAACTGTTATCATTTCGGAACTTCAATTTTCCTGTGTCTTTCAATATAAAGATAATCCCTTTCTTTGGATTTTTTCCTCGTAAAATTTAAAAAAGGCACAATTTTCAGCGGAATAATAATTTTCACTCAAGTTTCTCTCTGTCCCTCTCTCTTCTTTTAACCAATCTATAATTTTTATTTAAGTAATAACAATAATAGTGGTGATTTCTTTCAGTGGAAAAAAGTACGGATTAATTAAAACGTTCTACTTCTAAAGTAACGTTGCTTTTATGCATAAAATAACAGAATCTTTTAATATTCCTCTTTGAAAAACAATTTTCTAAAGATTTTTCCTTAATATATTTACTTTTCAAAAT
This sequence comes from Salticus scenicus, assembly GCA_963930645.1. NCBI lineage: Eukaryota > Metazoa > Arthropoda > Arachnida > Araneae > Salticidae > Salticus > Salticus scenicus. The sequence goes on from OZ005648.1 coordinate 285,739,453, forward strand.
ATTCCAAAATGCGATTAATTCTTTGATACGTTTGCTTCAAAATGATTTTAATTTAAAAACATTATTCCCTTTGCAAAGAACGAGCTTCTTACAAAGCGGTAACCGGCCGTTTTTGAGACGACGAAGTTAAAAAGATGATAATTATTACGACTATGTCAATCCAATATGATAAGAGTTTGCATTCATTAGGGATTTTATTTACTTATCATCATAAATAAATTACCTTCTGTAGGAAATATCGAAACATTTCAGAATGTAAGAAAAAAATAATATATATATATATCGATAAAAGCTATTTAGAAAGTAAATCGAAAAGGTTTATAGTTTTTATCGGATGCAATCAACTTGCAGCAAGAGATAATTCGCCTGACTGATATTAATTAAATTTCTAGAAGAAGCAGGATTTGTTTTAAATTATTTTGTTTATTTATTTTTATATTTTGAAGGATGAAGTTATGACAGGAGAAAATTATCTTTAATTTTTGTATCAAATATACCTTAACGGCCCTCTTCACTCACCGTCGCCGGAAGCCAGAGCCAATGTTATTCTATGGGGAAATTTTCTTTACAAATAACTTATTAACTAATACATATTTTTAAATTCTGTTTTCACATTCTGAAAATTCCCAACTGTTAAATTGACGCACCTTTTTTAAAAATTTATTTTTTTAATTTTTAATATTTTATTTCGAAATTGCAAAATGAAAAAAATTCACATATTGAAAATTCGTATTTTGCAGCTTCAAAATAAAATATAAAAAAATAAAATAATAATTTTTTAGAAAAGGTGCGTCAATTTAACAGCTGGGAACTTTCAGAATGTGAAAACAGAATTTAAAAATATGTATTAGTTAATAAGTTATTTGTAAAGAAAAATTTCCCATAGAATAGCATTAGCTTCGGCTTCCGGCGGCGGTGAGTGAAGAGGGCCCTTAAACATAGACTCATCTTAAAGTCAGGCAGAAATGTGTCTGAAATACCGATTCCGAGACAAAAATGCCTGAAGCACTAAATATGTGAAATTTCAGCCAGCACACATGGATAAATTTAAGACACATAAGTGTCTTTTTATAATAAATAGACTGATATAAGTGCCTGAATAAAATTGATATGTCTGAAATTAAGACATTTTACAATTCAGACACGTATATTGCTTAGCAAATTATTCACATTGCAAAAAACTAATGATTAAAACATAAAACTACGATTTTTTTTTCTGTTTCGTATACTTGAGTATATCATATTATGCAAACAATGTTTGTTGTGCATTATAATGGCCGGATTTGAAGGTACTCCCGAATCCATTAATTCTCGGTTCGAATCCAGACAAGAAAATGAAAATTTTTTAACCTTTAACTACACGCGCTTAATATTTTAACACAAGTACATGCGTGGTGTATTTTGTACACCACCAAAATATCAAATAAATCCCTAACAACACACTTGTTCACAGAACATCCTGGGGAGGTCCATAGGATTTCCCCTTTATCTACAGGACATTCTGAGGATGCCTTTCGCAGAAAATGTGTTGCCACAGAAAATAAATTAAATAAAAATAAATATGTATGCTACAGTTGGCAGTAAAAGTATCCGAGCACTAGCAATAATCGCTGTCTAAAAAAAGTACACATAATACTGCGTTGTTAAATAAATTCTTGTCGAGCCATGTTTCTAGTCAGTCTAAGAACATGATTCGACAAGGATTTATTTAACAAAATAGTATTAAGTGTACTTTTTTGATATAAGAATTATTGGCTAGTGCTCGGCTCGAATACTTTTGCTGCCGACTGTACACGTTTTAATTATTAAAACTTTTTATAAAAACTAATGAAAAATCTTCGAATAAATATTTCAATGATAGGTTAGATGTGTACGAAGCGTGGGAAGAGGGATCCTAAAGTCATTTATATTCTATTTAATAAAAAAGCACCACAAAACTGGCGTTGTAAAAAATATTACTTACAAACTTTGAATAAACACCATAAAATGCAATAAACTCGCAACAATTGTTTCGGGTCGAAAAAACACACGACCCTTCATCAGGCGAATAAAGTAAGCACGAGTGCTGCATTCAAAGCGGCAACGCAGCACTGAAAGCAGCACTCGTGCTTACTTTATTCGCCTGATGAAGGGTCGTGTGTTTTTTCGACCCGAAACAATTGTTGCGAGTTTATTGCATTTTATGGTGTTTATTCAAAGTTTGTAAGTAATATCATTTATATTCTGTTTACTATAAATGGTGTATTTTTTACACAAGCGCGTGTAGTTAAGGGTTAATATTCTATTTGTGTTCTAGAAGATCGTAAAATCTATTTTTAACAGATAAACAAAATGACATATATATTTTTATTATTTATTTATGAAAATTATTCACTATGGTTGGCAATGACTCCTTAATCCAAAAACTAAGAAAACAAAAATGGAGAAATTTCAAACATTTAAAGTGTGTGATGTTATGTGACTTTTAAGGTATTTCAAGTGTCTGAAATAAATAAGACTTTTTTTTTTTTTTTTCATTTTAAAACTGAACCCCATTTCAGACACTTGTATTTATAGTGTACATAATTCTCCTAAAGAAACTTTCAATTCATTATCTTTTCTATGAAAATATTTTAAATTCCGATATTTTGTTAAGTAGAATGCACCTGTGCGACTAACGCTACGCATTTTCCCCGCATGGCAAAATGTAAAAACTAATGGCGAAGAACATCATGAAATGGTATTACTGAAATTAGGCAGAAACATATATAATAAATTCAAACATTATACATAATAATAAATGTAAAACAGCGGATTTTTTTTTTTTTTTTTAATCTCATAATAGGAAGCACAAAATAATAAAAATAAAGTTTGAAGATGGCATTACAAGTCCTAGATAGGCAAAATGTTATGGTGGAACACCAGAAGGTTTAGTAATATCAAGAAGTTTCTAAGTGGCGTATAAAATATTCCTGTTAAATGGAATTGTGGTGATTTTTATTATATTGAACAAACCAAATATATCCTTAAACAGAGAACGAGTGAATATACTCGAGATTTTAAGAAACGTACTAGTTCTGCCTTAGTTAAAGCTTGTTGGTTATCAGTCAGTATCGAGGTCTTCCAATTCCTCATGTTAATCTATGGGAGAATAATCCCTAATAGGGATTATTCTCCCATAGGGATTATTCATTATTTAATGAATAATAACAGGGATTCCCTGTTATTATTCATTAAATAATGCATATTTTTAATATTCCGTTAGAAAATTAATAACTGTTAAATTATGTCTGTTTTTTTTTTTTCAAAAACTGATTGATCAATATTTGGAAAACCATTACTTGTCTTACAAATTGCAGATTACTTGCCATCACCCATCTGATGACAGCCAGACATAGCTATCAAAATCTCGAATTTTTAAATTAGATTTACCAACACTATTCTTAATAGAAATTCGCTATATTGATTTTTTATGATTAAATGAATAGAAAATTTCTGGTATGAAATCTCTCGGGATCGGAAAAAATAAGAAACTTACCAGCTATGGCAGTAGTGGAAGTTACGTGACACGGCGAGAAATCACCTTAACACAGCAAGTGCCAAATAATGGTCACAATTAAAACTTAAGGAGATTGACTACTTTCAAAAACGGGAAGATGAAAAAAATTTTCGATCAACTTCCATGATTAAAAAAAAAAAAAAAAAAAAGAATGAATGCATGTACAAACATTTATTTATTTATTTTGTGTGTGTGTGTTAACTAGTATGACATTACTCTATTGATTAAAAATATCATTTTGGTTTACTTTAAAATAGAAAATTATTTTGTTGCAGATTATAAAAAAAAAAAAAAAAAAAAAAAAAAAAAAATTCAAGGATGCTTTTTTATTGCGCGCATATTTCAAAAAGTATTTGAAATATGAACTTAAAATTTTTCTCAACTATACATTTTGACATAATGAGTAAATTGAACTAAATATAAGAAGTTCTCTTCAATAGAAAAAAAAAAATTATGATTGTGGAAATTTAAGACTTTTAATGGTAATTTCATATTTCAAATTTAATTGTTAATTAAATTCTACAGTATTAAAGTAATTAAAACCTTTTAGTTCAGATTTTTAATTTGAATGTTTTGTTTCATTTAATGTAAAAATTATAAGGATAAAGGGAAACTGTAATTGAGATATCCTGCGAACAGTGAGAAAGCACCCTTGAAAATAATCTGCAATAAAATAATATTTCAAAAAATTTCAATTTTAAAGTAAACCAAGATAATATTTTTAATCAATAGAGTAATGTCATACTAGTTAACAATATATATATATATATATATATATATATATATATATATATATATATATATATTTGTACATGCATTCATTATTTTTTTAAAAATTCTGAAAGTTTTGATCGAAAATTTCTTTATTTTCTCCTTTTTAAAAGTAGTCTGTCTCCTTAAATGAATTTAGAAAGAAGACCCCCCTACTTCTCTAACAGCAACAAAAGAACTAAACTGAAACATTTTATTTCAACTTTAACAAATACTTTTTACATAAAATAAAGTAGAGCAACTTTTATTAATTCTAAATAATTAAGTATTTTTATTTGTTGTTTCTTGATAAATGATGTAAAAACAACTTCAAATTTCAAATATTCTATCGACATTTTTTTTTTTTTTTTTTTTTTTTTTTTTAATAATTATTTATTTATTTTAAATCCGCGCCGACGAAATTTGATCACTCCAGCTCCAGCTATTTTAGCCTTAAACTCCTGGATGATCATATGGTCATTGTAATTTTAACTTTAGAAGAAAGGGTACCCACAAAATTTCAAGAGCTACTAAAACCTTAGTCTTGCTAAAGACTAAATGCCGAAGTAAACCAGTATATTTCAAAACTAAAGTCTTGACTAATGATCAGTATCTAGATAAGATAGTAAAACTACACACTATATGAATCACACACTTAAGAAAATTTGTAATTTTTGAATTTAGACATGAATAGATATTTCTAGAACTATTAAAACAAATGAAATATTTTTAGTAATCGAAGCTTTTATGCATTTATTCACCAGACTAATCAATCTAACAGGTTCACTTCCAAAACTTTAGATTAACATCTTTTTATTTTTTTTTTTAGTTCTAGTCTTTTTCTATTATAATATACAAATGTCAAAATATTTCTATTTAAAAAAATATCTCACACTATGAAAATATTTCAAATAAAAATGGTTTGAAATAATATTCCGCAACAAATTATACCTATAATTTTTACATTCCGAACACTATAGTGAGGAAAGTATTGTAATCATGTCAAAAATCCGAATTGGAGATTTTGATGTACCGTCCCCTGAGTCCGTTTACACTATTTTTACGATGATATATGTATGTGTGTGTGTATGTGTATGTCTGTGAGTGAACACGCTAGCGTCTAAACGCTTTGTTCGAATAAGCTAAAAGTTGGTACGTATATTGTAAGTCATCATAGTACGAACCCTATAGATTTTGGTGAATCTAGCACTTATAGTGTTTTTACAGGGACACCAGGAAAAATTCTTTATCATTATGGTCTATGGGACCAAAATCTTAAAAGTGCGATAGCGTTTAAACGCTTTATTAATCTGAGCAAAAAATTTGTACACATGTCATAGGCCACAGTTGCACGAACTGTATAGATTTTGGTGAATCTAGCATTTATAGGTTTTTACAGGGGCACAACGAAAAATTCTTTATCATTATGGCCGCTCAAAGTTCAGTAGCGTTAAATAAAACATCGTGTAAAAAATGGAGAAAAGTTCTCAAACACTCTATTATGGTTTTCTCTCTTTTGTTTGTTTAACAACTCCTCTTTCTTTACTTTATCTACAAAACTGTTAATTACTCAATGTTCGGAAAGTCGAGTGGAGTCACTCCAGATTTTTTAAATTCTGTGCCAACTCAAACACATTGTGCACGAAGTTGTTTTATTTAAAGTTATTTCAAAGACTATTATCTCAAAGACTATGTTCTCACACAGCCACTTACATCCATAAGACATCTATAAAAGTTAAAAAATGATCCATTAAACTTTTATAAATACCCTACATATATCTATTAGCTCGACAAATGTCACTCTTTTTTACATCTATTAGATGTCTGTTAATTATTCGATAAATCTCCAAATCTCCAATAATTCGACTTGTTAAATCTAATAGATACGTATTAAAAATATCTAAATCTTGTTTTGATCTAACTTGTTACATCTATTAGACCAGGCCTGTCCAACCCAAAACACTTGGTGGGCCGCATTAGAAATATATTTTATTCATTCGGGCCACACTGTATGTACAGTCATAAAAAATCCCCCCCCCCCCCCATGCTTTACCGACTAATTCCGCCGTAAATTAATGTAGAGACTTGCGACTGGTGCCAATCGATTAGTAATAAGGCCTAGTTTAGACGGTTTAGTTAGATTTTGCTTAAGGGATGTATACATATTAAAACTGGCATCAACTTCTTTTTTTTTTTTTTTTTTTTTTTTTTTAAGGTAACCCGCAATTTTGACAAGCTTTTTGGATTAAAAATTAGATGTCATTACCAATCGTTAGGCATCCGCTGCTAGTTTCTACGATGATTTACGGCGAAATTAGTCGGGGAGGAAATTATTACTATTATTATTATTATTATTATTTTATGACTGTACATATGCATATGTGTATATAAGTTTGTGAGTATATGATTCATGTATGTATATACTTCTTCCGGAGAAGGGCAAGGTGAAAATTCGGAGAAGAATACATTAATTTAAATTATTTTCATTCATAAATTAACAATATAATTGTAAAAAAAAATTACGACTATATATTAAAACTATAATAAACAGAATGAATAATGGATCAAATAACATTCCATTACAACAGATCCTTATCTACCATAATCGTTGAAAGGTATTTTCACTTCAAAAAATCAGAACGTATTTATTCATTTTTGATTCTTTAATCAAAGTTGTCAAACTTTAAATATCGTTAGTCTCCTCGCGGGCCGCAAGAAACTATGCGGTGGGCCGCATGCGGCCCGCGGGCCGCGGGTTGGCCACCCCTGTATTAGACATCGAAAAAGGCACGCCTAAATTTCGTCTACATTTAAACACCTAATAGATATCTATAATTAGTTTGTAATTTAGATGTCTAATGGATATAAATGGTTGTGTGGGTTTCACCTTAAATTGGCAACATTAAAAAAAAAAAGCGTTCCTTGTGATATCATGCCTTCATAAATAGTTATTATTATTTTGGAATTAAAAATAGCTAAAAAGCATAAAAATTAATAAATAAATTACAATAAATAAGGAAATTTTGTTTATGCAACATATATTTAAAGTTGTTAAATATTTCTTTGTGGTGCCAGATGAAACATAGTTCAAAAAGACAATAAAAGCAGTAATAAATTTTGTCATTTAGTTCATTTTTTTTTTCTTCTTCAAAATACACTATTAAATTCTTTGACCTTAAGATGTAGTTCAGTGAAACGAAACATTAGCTTTTACCTCAGAACACACCGTTACTTAATGATGATAAACATTTACAACAAAAAGTTACACTTAAATCTAAACTAACAAGTGACTAGTTTTATCAATTACACGGTCATCAAAAAGTCCCCGAAACTAATCAAAAGAACACGTTCGTTCTTGATTTCGTACACGTAGCAGAAGATCAATATAGGGCCAATCAAGAAGCGAAGAAAAGAAGAAAAAAAGTAGAAAGGTCGATTCGTAATGAAATAAAATCAGCAGTCTTTATTGGAAACAATCAACTTTATTCACCGGACAATCTCGCAAAACGATATCAATTAGGAGACTTGTAAAGTGGTAGAAAAAACATCAAACACGAGTTCTTTAAAAAGAATTTATTTTATAATTTTTCTTTGTTATTCATTATTGTGAGGCTGGTATGTTTTATTTATTTGTAAATTTAGTTTAGAATTTCGTTCAGTGAATGGCTTAATTAAAAGAAAATTTTAGTTCATTATGATTTTAAAGTTCACAGGAATTGTAAATATTTTCTCTTTTATTTCTCTTTCAATTTATAACTCAGGTGTTTTTTTTTTTTTTTTTTTTTTTTTAAATACATATAATGTGTAAGAATTAGTTTTTTTACTATGCAAAAATAAAATTTTCAGAAGCAATCAATCTAAATTATTTATTTAAAGCAGGGCTTAAACTGCCATTAGTTTTTTTAGCATTTTGCTAAAAGATATTGTATTTTGCTAAACTATATCAGTAAGAATTTCGCTAAAAAGCTAAAACTAGATTACTTCATAAAATATCTTTATACAACTACCTCTAGTTTTTAGACAAATATTCGTGGACGGAAATTACAAAATTACTGAAAATATTGGGAATCATTACCTATTTAGTATATTCGGATTTAATTTCGACTTTTAATAGTTGAATTTAAATGCAAAAATATTTAAAAACATAATTAAGAGTTTGCTTCATAGATGTTATTCTCAGTGCTAGTATTGCATTTGTTGAAGTCGAAACAAAATTTTGCTGATTCATCGCAATATATGCTTGGTTAAAATCGCCAGTGAACAATACAAACAGAAAAAAAAAAAAAAAAAAAAAAAATTGAGGATAACCAAGTTAAGAAAAAGAAATCAATACTATTCAAAGAATTAACTATCGAAAAAGCTAAAATACTGCTCATATGTTTTAGCTAAATAGCTAAAGAAACTTTTTTGCCAGGTTAAACCCTGATTTAAAGCATTTATTTCTACATGTATGTATAAATAGATATAAACAGCAGTGTGTGATTTTCAATGTAACATATGCGTGTACATAACATAAATATTTGAAATGGTTAAATTACAGTAATTTGTTTTGTAATGATATCATTTTATACACAGTCACTATATAACGTATGTGTTTTAAACCTTTAATTTTTTTTATTTAATAACGAAAAACAAAGAAATAGTAAAATAGGAAATATATTTAAAATTATTATGTAATGATATTATTCTTACATTTTAAATAAATGTAAAATATTATTTATTCAATTACCGTAATCTATATTGTGTTATGGAAATATGTACTTTAGGCATCCCCCCCCCCTCCTTCACTGGCATCAAACTGAATCTGTTAGAAACCTATGATAAATCTCGAATAAAAATCAATATTAACAAAACCGAGCATCTAACATGTTTGAAGAAAATAAATATAGATGTCTAGGATTTAAATATTAAAACGATTAAGGAATTCTAATATCTAGGCTTTATTATTCACCAGACTGGATCACGTCAATGAGATATGAAGAAAATAATTGAAGACGGAGAAGAAAAAAAAAAAAAAAAAAAAAAAAAAAATATGTTGAACTCGGTTTTCTCGAGCAAAATATTCTTGGCAAATGCAAAGTATTCCGATAACGTTCTAAAGCGAGGGAAAACAAAAAAAAAAAAAAAAAAAAAAGAGAGAGAGAGAGAGAGAGAGCTTTTTAAACTACATCAAATTTCTTAGCAGTAGAGTATAAAGTCAGATTAAAAAGATCTACAAGGAAAGTCAAATGAGAATCGAACAATAAAATATCCAAATCTTACATGCATTATTTCGAACGAACATATATGTGTAAATATGAAACAGAATTTTTGTTTCCTTCTTTACAAATTATCTGCAGCTCTGAAAATTATTTTTAAATATTTCAATGTTCATCGCCTATTGTCAGAAAAAGTTTTGCCTAAATCAATGCTTGTAACTTGTTGTTAAAAAAAAGTTCTTAACATGTTGTGGTGTTGAGTAACATGCGACATTAGCCCTTAAAAACCGGACTACTTAGAATATAACTTGTGAATCGTGACAACGTACTCTTATATTAAAATATATTCTTCAACCACATTTCTTGAGACTAAGGAAGCCTCTGCGCAAGTGCTGACTCAACAAGTCCAATGTTAAAATAGGGGCGATAGACATCTGATTGAGAGAAAATAAGCGATAAGAGAGCGCCGAATGACTGAATGTTTTCCAAATCTCAACTTGTCGGTCAATTTGGCACCCCACCAAGCCTTTGGACTCGTCCTCACTACTAGGTGTAGGAAACGTAGTTACACTATACCTATTGTAATGTTTGTATTTTACCCTCTGAAAGCTGCTGTTTAATTTTTGAAGCATTTTTTTTTTTTTTTTTTTTTTTGTGTGTGTGTGTTTATATCAGGGTTGGCTTGATTTCGCCCGACCATAAAACCCACTTGAAAAAACCCAAGTGGGTTTTTCAAAATCCTTATTTAAAATTACACTTTTATCTAACTTACAATAAACATATAGATATAAAGCAAATATTATTTATATACATTATTAGAACATGAACAAAGAATTTTCTGAAATGTTGGAAGTGCTCAAACTGCTTAAAAAAAAAAAAAAAAAAAAAAAAAAAAAAAAAAAACTGAAAAATTCTACATGAAAAAAAAAAAAAAATAAATAAATAAAATTTTATCTTATTGAAATATAATAAGAAACTATACATAAAAAATATAATAGCAAGAAAAAAGAGTTGTTTGTCATTATGAAGAAAATTAGGGGACTTGAGGAATGCAAAATATAAATAAATAAAAATCAAATTTTAAAAAAATTCTGAAAACTTTAACAGTGCAACACTGTTAAGCAATGTATAAGGATCAATAACTAAAATTATTTTATGGAAATCTATTCAATATAAAATAATAATAATAATGAAGCAACACTAAATAATTATTAAAATCCAGTTTTTGTTGTAAAGGGAAGATAAACAGAATTTTAGATAATTAAAGTACAATTGTTTAATAAAAAAAAAAAAAAAAAAAAAAAAAAAATATCTTTAACTTAATTATAAAAAGACTAGAAATTTTAAAATTAAATTTTTAAAATTTTGATTTTAATGAATAATTAAAATTTATCTTTTTAAATTGTCCTATTATGAATGATATATAAAAACGGCAAGAAAGAAAAAGAAGTTTAAAAACGGCAAGAAAGAAAATATTCTTGAAAACTCTGATAAAACCCGAAAATACTCTGAAAAAAAAAAACCCTGATTAAACCCAATAAAACCTAAAAAACCCTGATAGAACCCGAAAAAACCCAATGGGCTGGGTTTTTTTCTGAAAAAACCCGGGTTTTTCCAACCCTGGTTTATATGCATACATAACGTGTATTTGCATATGTGTTTTTGAACATACATTAAATATAGTTAAATAATTACAGATTTTTAAAAAAATAGAATGGAAATCATTTACACGTTTTAAATAAATAATAATAATAATAATAAAAAGTTGCATTTCATATTCAACGTATACTATAGCTAAAAGGTACCAAAATTTAATTTTTTGACTTTGATTTTTCATTCTCTCTCTCTCTCTCTCTTTAAAACAAATGTAAGTTTTACTATACGGTTTTTGATCATTTGAATTTTCAATTCGATTTTTGCTTTGACTGTAGAAAAATTAAGTTAGATCTCTTTCTCTGTTTTTTCTCGTTTGTTTTTGGCTACTTAAAAGCAACTGTAACTGATTTTTGCTGAAAAATATTAATTTAGAAAGCTATTTGTAAAAAAAAAGAAAAGAAAAAAGAAAAATAAATTAAACTAAATAAAAATAAAACAAAACTAGAATCTTTTTATTATTAAGAAGAAAAAAAAAAAAATCCTTAAAACTGAAAATGCAGTGATTTTTGGATCGGTAGTGAAGGCATTTATGTATTTTGCACCCATGGATATTCGCCGACTACCAATTAAAAATACAAGTTTAAGGGGGATAAAAATCTAAAAACATGATCAAGAATACATAAAAACTTCGATATGCAACCTAAAAAATCTATAGTTTCATAATTTTTGTAACTATATTTAGGATTTTTTTTAAAAATTTTATCGGTATCATTCTTGTGGTGATCACAATAACAAATAAAAAAATCAATAACAAGTTACATATGAATAAAATAGCATTAATGTAGAAAATCACTGAAGCACATGAAAAAAAAAACTTTTATTATCTGTGTGTAATTTTTCAGTCAGATTGTTTTCAATACAACACATTTTATATTTAAAATATCAAGTTAGAAATTTGTTTTTGCGTCTATATAACATTAATCAGTTTTTATTATTCCTATGAAAAGACACACACACACACAAAAAAAAAAAAATAAAAAATAATAATAATACGAAAATCTATATTTTACATCAAAATAACTTTTTTAAAAAAATCTGGCTTACACTTTTGAAAATATTATTCTAATTGAAAAAATTTCTTAAAAAGAGAATTATGAAAAGAAACTGCTAGCGATAATTAATTTTATTTCCTTTTCAATAATTTCTTCAAAAAAGAAAAAAAAAAAAATCATGTGACAATAATTAAAACTTTTAGAAAGCAAAAAATCAAAAAGAAGGAAAGAGTATAAAGAAGGTTTTTGACTCCATAAATCGATTAAAATTTTTTCTCATTCCTCCCTTACAGCTCCTTTATTTGTCTCTTTAGAAAATAACGATATTTGGAAAACTATGTTAACAAAGAAGCCATTAATATCAACTAAAACTCAATCAGCAGAGGAGGAAAAAAAAAAAAAAAAAAAAAAAAAAAAAGAATATATTTTTTAGATGCTATTAATCAATGCCACCACAAAGACTAATAGAATAAAAAGGATATTGGTCAATTTTTATTATTTTAATTACCAACACGTTTTCCTAATCATTATTTTATTTTTCTTCAGTACTCTGTCATTTGCTACTAGTTTGATAGAAAATGTATAATATCCATAACACTGAAAAGAGAGAGAGAGAAAGAAAGAAAAAGCGCTGATTGTAAATAAAACAGTGGTTCTCAAACTTTTTCGAAGATGACGTGCATTTAAAATCCTCCAAATAATTGCGGGGGAACTATGTATAATTACTTATATTAATTAAATTAAATTGTGTAACAACAACAATAATAATAAAATAAAGCCGTAATAAAAATAAAACAAAGCTTATTTTATGTTTATTCATATGTTTATTCATACTTTTATTTTTTCATGTATTATGTTTCCTTATGTTTATTTATACTTTTCTTTATGAGAAATAGTATATATGTTCTAGCAATTTGTACAGTGTTTGGTAGGGTTAATAATAATAACAATAATAATTATAATAATTATAAAATTGGCTTTATCAGGATTTTTTAGGTATTATCGGACTTTCTCCCCCCCCCCCCAGAGTTATTTCGAGATTTTTCCAGTCGTTTGAGGAATTATTTCTTTTTCTTTCATTCCTTTCTTTTTATTTTCTTTTATGAAGTATATTATTAATAAGACGATATAAAATATCAAAAGTTAATTATTCATTAAATTAAAAAAAATAAATAAATAAAATAAAAAATAAAAAAATTCTAAAATTCTAAAATCTTAAATAAGCTTTATGACTCTTCCATATTTTTGTTTATTTTCTAAAATTTGTGAGATCATAAGGGGTTTTTCTTCACAAAAAGAACTTTTGAAAAATGGTTGAAATAATTGGATCTTCAAATTAATTACGCGGCATGTTTAAAACCCCTTATGAAATATCAACTCTCGGAAAATACCTAAAATCCAGCTCATTCTTTTGGCGACAATTTGCTCAATATTTACTCTATTCAAATGAACTTTTGACAAAAGTTGCCCAACATATCTAGCTTTCAACCTATGTAATAAAAATCTTTCTATCTTTCGCGCATGTGCAGTGAAACTTTTTTTTCATAAAAATGTCCATATTTCATGAGATATTTAAGATTTGTATTCTGATTGTAGTATATTGTTTTAAAAGTGTTTAATGTATTTTTGAGTTTTAAAATAAATACAGTCGGTAACAAAAGTGTCCGAACACTAGCAAAAATTATTATGTAAAAAAGCACACTTCATACGGTTTTGTTAAATAAATCCTTATCGAATCATGTTCTTACACTGACTAAGAACAGGATTCGACAAGGATTTATTTAACAAAACCGTATGGAGTGTACTTTTTTTTACATAGGAATTTTTGCTAGTGTTCGGACACTTTTGTTACCGACTGTACTAATATCTCCGTTATTTAACATGCTACAATCAAATTCTTCCACAAACTGTACTGGGTCTATATTAACATATCCTAAAGTAACAGATCATTTTGCTCACTAAACGATACAGGGCGATCACAAACATTATTAATTTTGCTCAATTTGTTACCGGCCTCCTAAATGTTGTCTTAAACCAATCTTCGCAAAAAAAAAAAAAAAAAAAAACATGAAAAAGACCCAGTTCTTTAAATACCCAATGTTTGAAGACACATTTCATCGAGAGATAAGTTCTTAAATTGAGAAAAACTGGTCGTTTGCGAATTTTGCTAAACTTTTGAGCAGGAGCGTATAATAATTTGAGTACGCGTATTTATAATCATAGTATATTTTTACATCATTTATAGTTATATCAAACAAATTTCTGCTTATTATAGTTTTTTTTTTTTTTTTTTTTTTTAAAAGACGGAGGACTATTAGTTTCAATCTGGAGTTTTTTTAGAAATAAATTAGAAATACATCAGTCCTATCGTTACAAATTCAGTACCAAATGAAAGAGGCGATTTTTCTGAATCCAGGGTTGAAAACAGTTTTTCGATACGACAATTAGATTTTTTTTTTTTTTTTTTTTTTTTTTTTTAATTAACTAAAGTATGAAATTTAGGTGGAAACACTTCATTTTAATTCATTTCAGTCATTTTAAAAAGTACGTGGCCCAGTTTTACGGTCAAAAAATGAGATAAAAAAATAAATTAAAAATTAAAATTAAAAAATAAGAAATAAAGATAAAAATTTTACAGATTGAAATTAATAGTCCTCTTTACTAAACTAAATTCTGTCTTTGACAGATTATTATTATTATTATTATTATTATTATTATTTTTTTAATTATTACTATTACTTATATAGAGAAATTTTTGATGAAGATATCACTTGACTGTTTTATATATTGAAAAAAAAAAAAAAAAGTTGCAAGGCAATGTATTAAATAATTAATTTTTTTTTTTTTAAGGAGTAATGTCGACCCAACTCTGACTACTAAACTCGACCCGCAGGAAAAAAAAAAAAAAAAAAAAAAAAATTAGTTACTCGACCCATTGCACGATTCTATAAGTTAAGTTGTATTAACATTAAATTCCATGAATGATGAAGCCGGTCAAATATTTTCGACGTTGTAAGTAAATTGACGATATAATTAAAGACACTGTAACCGACTTCAACATTATTACTTAAAAGAGTGGATTTCTAGGGGACTTAATGAAAAGTTTTATGAATATTGTATAAAATAATTTACTTTAATATCTGAATATGGTTATTTAAACTCGAAATACAATGGTTAAAAAGGCGAAAATTATTTTATTCAAACATAATAAACGCATCTTGTAATTCACTATTCTGATACTCGGTCGAAATTATTCATGCAAATTTTTAAATGAGTACGATAAACCGTTAAAGAACTACTCTTTGAACAGATGTGCCCAAAATAAAATTAAATATTCGTGCAATTATTTTCGATTGTTTAGGAATAAATTTCTGAATAAAATAATCAATAACTGAATTCGTGACAGAAAGTGTAATGAAGGCTGGATATAGAAAACAATAATTAAAAAATATAATTTCTATTTTCATTCAACTTAATTAAAGAAGAATAATGAAAAAATTGCTAAATTAAATTATTAATCAAAATGAATAAATACATAAATATATATATAATTCCCTTTTTTTTTCGGGGGGGGGGAGGGGGGGGGGGGTTATGCATATTTTTAAAATTCACACTTTCAAAACAATTTCGTAAAAAAATTCATATCCAAAATTTCCAGTATTAATTAAACAACAACGTGTCAAATGGTCAAACGTTAGATTAAATTTTTAGGAATTAATGAGATTTTATTTTATTTTTATAAAACACTTACATTTATTTAGGGAGGGATTTGACCACTATCATCTAATAATAATGACAAGGTTAAAATATTAAAAATCGTTGTCTCCTATGCTTTACAAATAAAATAAATAAAAATATAAATCTTAAATTAAAAATTCTGAAAGAATGCAATGTTTTTTCTTTTTTATTTTAGTGAAATTTTTTTCATAAATCAGGCATTAAATAGATCCATATTTACTGTATTTTCCAGAATTCGAGGTAATCCAGTACTCCCGATTGCCCTCCATTTAATCAATTTACTCACTATCTCTCCTCAATCTATCATCTCACTTTTTCTGTTGCTTTACATGAAAAATGAATTTCATTTTTATTTGGAAAAAGTATTTTAAGGGCCCTCTTCACTCACCGCCGCCGGAAGCCGAACCTAATGTTATTCTAATTTTTTTTTTACAAATAACTTATTAACTAATACATATTTTTAAATTCTGTTTTCACATTCTGAAAATTCCCAGCTGTTAAATTGACGCACCTTTTCTAAAAAATTATTTTTTTTATTTTTGATATTTTATTTTGAAGCTGCAAAATACGAATTTTCAATATGTGATTTTTTTTCATTTTGCAATTTCAAAATAAAATATTAAAAATTAAAAAAATACATTTTTAAAAAAGGTCTGTCAATTTCACAGTTGGGAATTTTCTGAATGTGAAAACAGAATTTAAAAATATGCATTAATTAATAAGTTATCTGTAAAGAAAATTTCCCCATAGAATAACATTGGCTCGGGCTTCCGGTGACAGTGAGTGAAGAGGGCCGTTAAGTGGCCATCATTTAAGGTCAATTTTTCTAATCCCAAATTTTTACTATAGGCTTCAATACTAATTTACCTCCATAAAAGTTCCAAGTACAATTGTGACTTTTTTGCTTTTATTGGAACTGATCATTGTATGTCAGGTAACTGAGGTTAATCTACATGTGTTTAATAATATCCGTCTGTAAAGTAAAGAAGTTATGAAATGAAAAGACTTCATATTTTTGAATGTACATAGCGTACTATTAGTGTGTGTACATAAAATATACATAACATACACTGGTGTTCAAAATTTAAGCAACAACCTGTTTTCTCGTTTTCTTCTTTTGCGCATAATTTTTAAACAAATAAACATAAAATTTGGATGGCATGTTCGTTATCATAATATTAACCGAATTTTATTTTATATAACTTTAACATAAATAATAATTTTTAAGATAATAAATATTCATTTTTTCTCAAAAATAAGCTTTGGAAAAAATGAAAAATTTCAACAGTTTTAGAAATGAAAATTTAATGAAAAAGGGTCATAAGGATGCATTACATACAGATAGGTGAAGATGCACATGCATCCATGTGTTAGATTAAAACCGGATTTTTTTTACCTGTATTCACTTTTCTGTTTCTTCTTTTTTACGTATGTTTAAACTTTGTAACTTTCATTACTATGTAACTATGTAATGATGTATGTAACTTTTTTAAAAATATACATACAAACATGAAAATTGGATAAGATGTTCACTATAAAACTATTTATCGACATTTTTATTATTCTGGTGATGCTCATAGTTTACAAATTATTAATTATATATATTTTTTTAAAGTCTTATAAAAGTAAAAGAAAAATTAATACAGAAAGTGGAGATTTAGAGTAACATTTAAAGGCATGTGCGTCTTTATCTGTCTGTAAAATGCATTCTTAACACCACTTTTCATTAAGTTTTCTTTTCTAAAATCGTTGAAATTCTTCCTTTTTTCCAAATCATACTTTTGAAAAAAAAAAAAAAAATATTATTATCATTATTATTAGTTTAAAAATTATTACTCATGCTAAAATTATATAAAATTCGATTAATGGTATGATAACGAACATGCCATCTAAATTTTATATTCATACGTTTACTTGTTTAAAAATTGCACGCAAAAGAAGAAAACGAGAAAACAGGTTGTTGCTTAAATTTTGAACACCAGCATACTATTAAATGTGAGGTTCAAGTTCAAACTTAGAACAAGAAATTTTGTGTCATACCATTACTTATCAAACGAATTTAAATGCAATGCCTAAATGGATAATATTGACTTTAAAATCACCTGACCGACTTCGGTAAGGGTAAAATTGTAAAGTTCTTTTCACTCACGGTTTTATAATGTACTAAAATGAAGTTTTTATCATCTTGTCATTAACAACATAACTAAGTTTTTGAAGGTATACCTTATGACTATTATATTGTTTATATATGACTATTTTATATATATATATATAACCTTCACATTTGAATACAAACAAAAAAATTTAAATTAAGCATTGTTAAACTATAAGTGTATTGCAGACAAAAACAACAGCTCAGTGGATGGATATAACGGTCAGAAGGTTAATGAGTAAAATAAAATTATTAAGCCAAATTAAGATTAAAAATTGAAAGCTAAAGTTAGTAATTCCTGCTAGGAAAATTAGTAGACAGTTATCAATTAATAAAAAACCTCTTTTCCATTCAGAAAGGATGCTAAGCTGAACATTTGTTCTTATACATAAAAAAAAAAAAAGTTCTCGGAAAACAAAATTATTGCTAGTTTAGAAATTTCAGAGTATTATCAATGATTGTTACAAAGCAGTAGAGACAAATAATGTAAATTAAAATTCCTTAACTTACAGCATATGTTGCCTGAATTATAGTTTTTCTGAAAGACCTTTATTAAAAGGCCACCTCTATAAAGGACGAATTTTCTGTGACAGGGTGGGTAGGCCTATTAGGGAGATTTTTACTGCATTTCGTAACAATTGCTACAAGACAATTTCAATTTTAATGACATGCGATTTTCGAGATTAAAATCCAAGAAATAAATTTTATGGGGGGGGGGGGGGGGGAAAGAACAGTTAAAAAAATCTTTATTTTCTTGTATAAAAAAAGTTGGCCAAAATAAAAAACCGTGTAACAAGCTTTTTTATTTATTTATTTATTTATTTTATTTATTTATTTATTTTTTTTGTGAAGAAAGTTATTTAAAAAAACATTCAGTAGTTTTTATATCATATTGTAACATCAGATGGACTAACAGTAACATTATAACGTTCTTCTCCTTTTCCCCTCACTACAAGGTATGATCAAAGGCTGATGCAGTTTTGGAGGTTGAATGAACCATTCTGAAAACATATCTGTCGTTTAATTGCTGTGCAACAGATGGTGGCAGAGTGAGAGATCTGAGTTGTAGAGATCCGATATAGAAGACAGTTTCATGTTGCTAAATATGATTGAATTTCTCTCTCCAGAAAATGCTGTAAATGCACATTGTGAGCACGTCTTCAGCGAAAAAAAAAGTAACAAATGTGTGTGTGGGGGGGGGCGCTTTAGACAGGCTATTAACCACACCAATAGATTACGTGTATTTGGATGAATTTATCCGTGTAAATCAAGGATTAAGAATTAAGGAAATATGCAATGCTTTTGCAAAAGTGCATATATAGATGCACATTACGGAGAATATTTATTTATATAGATAATGGCAGTAAAAAAAAAAAAAAAAAAAAAAAAAAATGAACTAAATCTGTTAGTAATGATATTTATTTTTTCTTTTAGTATTATTATTTAAAAAAAAAAAAAAGCAAAGAAAAACTGTGATTACGCGTAAAAATCGTGTTTTGTAAGTGAAACTATATTTTATTCAACAGTTTGTTTCTGTTGATAATAATTATTATTATTTTCAAATATTTGTTTTCGCTTGTCTTGGGGGGAGAAATGGTAAAACTGTTTTTAGTTTTCGAAACAATTCTTGTAGTTCGATTGAAAAATAAATTAATAAAATAGAAATAAAATAATTAAGCATAAAAAAATGTATATGCATATGCATTTTATTTCATTTTAACTATTTTAGAATATTTGTTAAAAAAAAAAAAAAAAATGTTGTCACAGTCATTAACTAATTCTGATAAACAAAACTTTACTTGGTATTTTATAAGTAAAAAAAAAAAAAAAAAAAAATGCATAGCAATTAGACGAATCATGATCTCAAATTATCATAAAATATCCAAGTATTCGAAATATGAAATACTGGCAAATCACGTTTCAGCTGCAGTCTTTTACTCAATGTTATTAAGAATATACCATTATCTTTGTGAGTCAATGTTATATTATAATTATTCTTATCCTAAAAATAACAATCTCTGCTGTAATAAACTGACAAAAGAATATGCGTAATATTTATCATGCATATATTAAAAATTAAAAAGGAAGGAGGGAGATTGCGTAATTTAATGTACCAGACAAAATATTTTTCCATATGGCAACAAAATTGGCAGTATTATATATCATTTATTAACCGATATAAACACATTTTATTCTTTTCCCAAAACAAAATCTGAATATTAAAAAATATATTACTTCATAAAATAATAATAATTTCGCCATAAAAAACAAATATGCGTCAAAATTTAACTTTTTCCCGAAAGTTAAAATTTTATTAGAGGACAAAATTGAATTAATTCTTTCTATTATTAATACATACTACTTGCAAACTATCTACACGCCCACATAAAAATATAACTTGCTTTTATCATTTTCTCGCATGTAACTGCTTCATTTTTAAGATTGGTAGGAATCAGATAGAATTTTATGTAAATAACCCAGAGAGTCTTCATTCAGTAAAGCTCCTATATAACATAACCATTTCTCTGTAAACGTGAGTCGTAAATCATAAAGCATAAAAACACTTACCATTAGCGTGAAAGATATACTTTTATCTTAAAGGGGAAACGTAAACCATTTAGAGAGAGACCACAACGCTTAAAGCACCTCATCGATTAAGGATAAAAAGGACTTGATACACTCTCTTGAACGTAAAAATGCGAAAAAAGGCAATTTTAACGCGCTGTCTTTAAAATATCCCTTTTTAAAAAGCTATAAAAAGGAACATCTTCTGCAAAATGGTTCGACGGCAAAATCGTTAAAAACTAGATAAAGCAAGGATTCTTTGTTGAACTGAAAATATAATTTTAAATTTTCGGATTCGTTGATGTTCGAGAATACGCGATTTACATAAATTACAATTGTAAAATGCAGGGTTGACGGAAAGGATGTCCATATTTTGTTAGATCACTTATATTTAATGATTGAAATAAAAATTATGATATGTAAACGTAGAAATTTTTAAAAATATTATTTTTGCTTTGAAATTACCTATAAAAAGCAGATCGCTCCATTTTGCCTCTTTAGTAGCATACCAAGAAATTTTCTAGGAATCCTCTTTATAGACTATATTAAGGGGACTATCATACTTATCGTTGCTGGAAGCCAAAGCTAATGTTATTCTATGCGGAAATTATACCCATTGTAACTCATTAACACATATTTTTAAATTTATTTTTACACTCAGAAAATTCACATATTGGTTACCATATTTTTAAAAACTGATTTAAAAGAAAAAATTCTGTATAATGAACATTTGCATTTTACAGCTTCAAAATAAAATATTAAAAATAAAAAAATAATACTAAAATTAAATTTTAGAAATCAACATCTAATTTAACAGCTGTGGATCTTCTGATTGTGAAAACGAAATTTAAAAATATGTATCAGTCAATAAGTTTTAATGGAGATTATTTTACCATAAAATAACATTGGTTTTGATATCTTCCGGCAACAATAGCACCGAATTCTATGTTTTGGGAGGAATTTGGAACCCAAATTATTCATTACCTGATATATATTTTTTTAATTCTTTTTTTTCATATTCAGAAAATTCACAACTATTTTGTGTGTTTTTATTTTTAAAAAATTGATTCTTTTAATTTTTTAATGTTTCTTTTTAAAGTTGTAAAATACAAAAACTAAACAGCTTTTTTTTTTTTTTTTTTTTTCACTTTATAGCTTTAAAATAAAACATAAAACACAATAATAATTGTAATAATAATAATAATAATAATAATAATAATAATAAAAGCACATCTAACGGTTGTAAATTTTCTGAATGTGAAAACGGAATTTAAAAATATACATTAGGGAATAAGTAATTTATGTACCGAATTTTCCCATAGAATAACATAGGATTCGGTTGCTGGAGACAATCGTTCTTCTTCTTATTAGCTGTTCAAAGTGTTCACATATAAAATGTTTTTGGAGCAATGTCTATTGATTACAAGGAACAAGGTAGCATAAAAATTGGTCTTATGACGTCACTACCATTCATTACCATGGCAAAGCCTATTCCAGCGTCATTTTTGAAGATTTTATACGATTCTCAGCTCAAATTCTAAATCCTATTAATTAAATTTTGATATCTAATAGAACCTCAGATTCTATTAGTCCTGAAAAATTCCACTCACCTCACGGCGACTAAACAAAATGAAGTAGCGATTTAAAATAATTACACAATTGCCCACATTATTTTCTCTCGTGACCTCCATATGCATACATTTTATTAATCAAAACAGTGAAAATTATATTTTTTGGCTACATAAAAGTAAATTAAATCAAACAATGGCGATATGATTCAGCCGCAGAAAAATGGTATATTTTGAAAAATACAAACATACAAAAAAAGAAGGAGTTTTGTTTTGATTTGCAGTGAAATAATCATACATTTTGGGAATCAGTTTTGAAAAAAAGGTATAATTTTCTGTCAATTAACGGCAATTCGATTGGATATTCGGCGTCTGCGAAAAAGTGACGATTAAATTAAAAGGATCTACCGGGGTGAGTATGAATGAGTGAGTGGTTTTTTATGTCGTTATAGTGTTACGTTATGGGCAATCGGGGACGGTCTGGGATACACCCCTCAGGGTTGACCGAAGACATGCCATCACGATTTTGATCCTCCATGGAGAGGATGAGGATCAACCGGCTACTGACGAGTAACTTAAAATTTCAGTTTCCAGGTCTAATTCCTATAACAACAATATTTTCTTCAGTTGTTGTTTATGATGACGATACTTAAGCTTTATTTGACATCGAAGGTTCATTGGTAATATAAAACAAATCAAAATCAAATCTCGGTGCTCTTTAGGTATAAAAAAAAAAAAAAACAATTGCAGGGATTAAATAGTGAAAATCTTTAGTAATGTATTTTTCTTTTATTTTCCCATTAAGAATGGTCTGACTAAAATTACTCATGTAAATAAATTGTATTATTTTACATTAATCATTTAATAATATCCATATATATATACACTTTAAACAGCGTTATCTGCAAAAAGGTTCAGATTTGAATTTATTTCTTCGCCGCAAAGTTTGCAGATAAAACTGTATATTTATACGGTAAAAAAAGAATATATATATTTAAAAGGGATTTAAACCAATTTTTTTTTTATAAAAAAAAAAAAAAAAAAAAAAAAAAAAATGAGACATGATCTAAATGTGCAGGCGAATGAATGATCATAATAATAAAGATACAGCTGGCGCTTAATTATCAGGCCAAAAATGCTATCTTAGGAAAATGCGCAAACATAAAACCGTTTTTTACAAATTTCTTAATAAATTATTTAACTCAACTGAAAGTGATATTATTCCCTGATTTGAATTATTAATCCAAGGTTATTTAATATAACGCTTATTTTTCATCCCAAAGAGAAAGTTTTCGTTTATCACATGTAATTTAAAACTTTATGTGTATATATATATACACATTTTTTTCAAGTTAAATTAAAAAAATTAATTAGAAATAAATTATTAAAACACTCAAAAAAGTGCCAGAAAATAACCTTTAAAAGGTGATTCCAGCTTTTCTTAGATGGATTTGAGTGGGAGGGAAAAAAAAAAGCTCAGGCAGAATAGTGAGGAAAAGAAAATCTATCGCATCCGATAACTTTTCCAGGAATTGATATTGGCAATATCTATTTTCAGTCTGACAGCTATTTAAAGCGTGCGAGACAGACTATAAAAATAATTTACTAGAAATAGTATGCAGAGCAAGAGTTGTAAATAACGTATAGTAAAAATAGCACCATGTGTACAATTATATCGAATCCAGATGCCAACTAATTTAGTGATAAAAAGTCATTGTCAGCGAAGATTATTTAAAAGATCTATAATTAGAAATTAAAAAATGAATTTATTATTTGTTTTAAATATGAATGCTAAATCTCTATTAGTTTAATAAAGGAAGACATATAACATTGGCAATAGTATTTTTATGGAATAATTTTATCAATTGATAACGATTACTAAATTAATTGAATGGAATCGCAGGCTGAGACTGGAGGCATAAAAAGTAGTGTAATGAACCGGCCTGGTGACCCGGTTGTTAGGAAGGCGCCTTCTAGAAATGCGGGCCCTAGGTTCGAATTCTAGTCCGGGCAGCATGAACCATATTTTGAAAGCTGACATTTTTAAAAGCACATAGCAATATTTCTAATTGAAATTCGTAAAATTAAATATTCTTTTTTTTAATAAAACATTTAATAATTTTGGATACGTTAAAACGGTCATATCTGAAGTGTGTAGAATTATATAAAACTTAGTATTTTTTATCATAACGTTTAAAGGACTTTTTCTTGACAATATGTTCTTTCAAATTCGAAGAAGACGCATATTGTGCGACTGTGTGTGACTTAATATTATGCTTACAATAATCAATAAGTTATCTAAAAGCTATAGTACAGAAAATTAACTTTTCAGACAAAAACTTCACACGGAAAGCTTTTTATGGAAAATGTTTAAATCACTGCAAAACGCCCAGATTTTTCATTTCAATTTTTGTTACGTGCTGAGATCTACAGATCATAAATTTGATTATTTGCTTTATTTTTTTTTTTCATATTTTTTTTTTCCAGAAAGCTTCAGAAAATCTGCTCTTTACAATCTCACCAATGTATGTATCTTATATTCTTCTCATCATGTTATCCCTATCATAGCTCATACACAATGCACCACGCATAGATTAAGAAGAATTTTCCAATGTTAAGAAGATAGAGCAGCATTTGAATTATTTTAGGAGTTCAATTAGGAATCACAAGCAAGCATTTCTTAGACATTACATGGATGTGATACATTGACGCTACATGCACACACGACATTTCTCAAAAAATTTACGAGCTCAAACTTTGTTTTAAATTAGTACAAAAAATTAGTCGAATGCTATTCATTTATAAATATGAACAATTTAAAATAGTATTAACGCACAAATTTTGACAAATGCAAGTAAGATTAATCTGGCATTGCATCTTCATTAATATTAAATGTATAATATCGAAAGATTTCCTTCCCCCTTTTAAAATCTGCGTATCGGGGGAAAAAAAAAAGTATTAATTTTAATATTTAAAAAAAAAAAAAGTAGCATCGCTTGTGATCGCATAACAATTCCCTATACTTTTAACATAAGAAATTATTCCTACGGTAGATATTACTTCTATAAAATTCAAAAATTCAAACTGTATAACAAAATGCAACCATGCATGCTTTCTTTATTCTATTCTTTTTCTTAAAACAATTTTTTTAGATACCATACGATACCAAAAAAAAAAAAAAAAAAAAAGATTTTGATGAAATTTTGGCAAAAGCAGAATTTAGTTTAGAACGGAGGACTATCAGTTTTTTTTTTTTTTTTTTTAATTATAACACCGCTTTTAAATTATTCAATTATATTTTCGATACATTTTAGATTTAGATAAATGTCCAACTATCGAAAAGTGACACCGCAAAAATCCCAGATTGAGACTGATAGTCCTCAGTCGTAAAGGAAAAAAAAAAAAAAAAAAAAAAGAAAGAAAGAAAGAAAGAGAGGAATTCATACAAAGAAAATCATAAAAATAAAATCTTTTACATTTTAGCTGAAAAGCAAACTTAAGCCGTAAAGTAAAAGAAAAGAATTGAAGATAAAATAATACACTGTGCGAATATTCAATTAATTTATTCAGCGGCGACGATCTTGTTTCTTTTTATTTAACCTAT
Organism: Salticus scenicus; assembly: GCA_963930645.1. Lineage (NCBI taxonomy): Eukaryota > Metazoa > Arthropoda > Arachnida > Araneae > Salticidae > Salticus > Salticus scenicus. The sequence continues at coordinate 285,765,214 of OZ005648.1, forward strand.
TCACACAGAAACGAATCGGCAGAATATCGACTAATTATAATAATCGCTGTAAATAAACGGAAGTAACAAAATGATAATATCACGGTATCACATCCATGATCACTTGTAGTTACTTTTATCAATGTCAAATGAATATTGTTTTGGTGTCGGAAACGAATTAATGAAACCTATATTGTCATTTAGCAGAGTTGTAGATGGTTTATAATATATACTAATAAAATACTTTCAGCATTGTATTTCAATAGTATAAGAAACAATTTCACAGTTTTCATAAATTAGAAGAAATAGAAATTTTTACACACAAAACTCAAAAACGACATTTGCAACATACTACGAGTTTCCATTCAAACTTAAATCAATAAAATGCTCTCTCAACTTTCTGCGCTGATCTATACATTTTGCACCATCAATAATTCTCGCTTCTTACAAAAAACAGTATACAGTCCAATATTATTTCCTGAATTTTTATTTTGTCGACAAATCTCCCGCTCCCCTTCCACTTAACTCTTTTAAAGTCAGTATCTTTTCAACTTGAGAAATACAAACACGTCTTCGCATAGATTTTTAAGAATTGACAAACAGCAATACGCTCCTGTCTCTCTCTTTTTCTTCTATACTTCTCTTTAAAATTCAACACCTCTTAATTAACATCAGCAAATATTTGCTTAGTATAGAATATGAGCGGTAGCTATTTATGGAATCCATATATGAAAGACAGAATTTGCTTAGCCTTCAGTTTTCAATACTTATTCAAGATTAAAGTAAGCGAAAAATAGTCATAACAGCATTTTTGAATCAAAATAATTTGTGCATTTTGTAAAATTGAAAACAGAAAAAAAAAAAAAAAAAAAACCCTGATTTTATTATTATTGTTTGTTTTTTTTTCCTTTCTTTTTTTATGGTGAAAATTTTTGTTTTGAAAAATTTTAATGAGATTAATTACAAATGAGGCAAATATTTAAACTACGCATTTAATTTTCGCCTCTATTACTCTGAAATGCATTTCGCATGAAAGATGGTGGATGATTTGAAATTATGGAATGGAATTCAGCTTAATATTAATCATTCGTGTGTGATAATTGAAACGTGTCAATGATTTAAATCTTATTACTAAATCATGGGTGAAATAGATCGTGATTTTAAAAAAACTCGATTTTGGTTTATATTTAATTAAAATTTCATGGTCTTCCAATTATTAAAATAGAGGAAACGCATTAATGCCAAAGAATAGCAATTTTTGTAAAGCTTCGAAAGATGACAAATTTTGAATTAATCAGAGACATTTCATCAAAAAATAAACATATCGATATGTTTTCTTAGTTTACCAAAATTTTATTAAGTACAGAAGAGTGCATCTAAATAGTTTTTTTTTTTTTTTTTTTTTTTTGAATGAGTAACTAGACCTATGCGTGCCTCTACCCCAGGGTTGGCAAGTTTCTTCCGAGGTGGAAAAAACCGGCTGGAAGAAATGGAAGAAACTGTTTTTCTTAAAAATGTATCCTATAAATTGCAGATTTATAAAATACAATGGATGCATTTATCCTATAAACAACTTTAAGTAGCTTTAATTATATCTATAAAAATTTAATCACATATTTAATTAATAATTATGAGATTTTTTACCGAAGTGAATTTAATTAATGGCACATAAATAAAATTTCAGTCGCAAGCCAAAAACGCATGAGCGAAAGAGGTTATATATAATCTAACGATTTTGCACAAGACAACTTATGTGTACTTCTAAAAATCAATATAGCGTATTATATCCAGGAAAATTATTATTATTATTATTTTAAATACAGTTTTGAATGAACATTTCACCGACATTTAAAGTCGAGTTTTAATTATTATAGAAAACGTTAATATAAAATTTCTAATGGACATTTTTTTTTAATTTCACGTTTTTAAAAAAAAAATTTGAACAGAAAAAAAAAAAAAAAATTGTAAAAGCCTAAAAGCCCAATATTAGAAGACATTTCTTGAAACTTTGTAACTACAGCTCAGTAACTGCATAAAATAAGAAAAAGGAAAGAAAAAAAAAAAATCAAATTATTTGAATTGTCTTTTTTTCTTTCAATAAAATGTTTAAATCGAGTTACCCAAAAATTAATAGGTTCTGTCAAAAAATCCCTTAAAAAAAAAAAAAAAAAAAAAACTATAACTTTATGTTTATTTGCATGTTTGAATGCACCTTTAGAGAGAGAACCATAGAGAAATTACTTACAAATTGGCAAATAGAGTACCTTTATAAACGCAATATTTTTAATTGATAATTCCGTTAATTAAGGTGACAAAAATTTTAGACCAAGATAATTCTTTTTTTTTTTTTTTTTTTTTTTTTTTTTTTTTGTCGATTTCCGAAATATGAAATCCTTTTGACAACATTTGACTTAACCCTTTCACGATGGGAGGCACAAACGCACGTTTAGGATACTGGTATGAATGTGTGACGGCCGAGGGTGAACGAGAAAACGCTTTGTCACGCCGGCGTGCCGGACGGGTGTGCGCTTGTTGTTGGCATGAGTGAGTTTCTTGCAGGCACGTTTGCGTGAGTCGGCGCGAAAGGGTTAATTTTCGTTCAAATGCCAAAATACACACTTTTTACGGGGATAAATTTCGATTAATCATAATTCATTCCTCTGCCGATCATGGAAGGTGTTACAACGTTGAATGAAAAATGCCAAGAGATGGCGCTTTGGCCCTTTTCCTTTTTTTTTTTTTTTTTTTTTTTTTTTTTTTCCCATTCGCCACATTTTTTTGGCCTGTACATATTAGTGTTTATAATTTGATCGCTGTTAAAGCAGCAGCTTGTAAATAAAATATGCGCGTTGCGAATCTATTGTTTTTTATGAGTTTGTTTAAATTAATAAGTATTTCACCCCTTGGCAAGTGAGTTGGTGTATAAACAGAAGGTGAAAAAAAATGTGGCGAATGGATACTTTTAGATCTATGGTAAATTGTCATATATTCATTATTAAAATATTATTTAAAAAAAAAAAAAAAAAAAAAAAAAAAAAAAAAACTTTCCTATAATCGTTAAGGAAGTGTCCCCGCAAGAATATTGCATAATATACATTTAAACTTTCATAACAAACACACATTACTTACAAAACTACTATCTAAAACAACTTAATACCAACTTTACCTAAATAGAAGATGTTCTCTCGCTAGACCAAAAATGAGCCGCTGAAAGTAAACAGAATTAGAAATCATCTTATCCTCGCAAATCTTCCAACATCCGAGTAAATGAAAGCTAACTTTTTAAAATCATCTCTGCATATTAGAACAAATTATTTTAGACCAGAGAATTTAAAATTAAAATGGACAGCGACAAATTCATTAACACTGCAAAGAGAGCAAGTGCGGAAGACAGAAGTTTTAAGAATTTTTGGACAAAAGCTCATAACTAACAGAATTTAACGAAGTGCATTAGCAGTCTCGCAAAATGAATAGAAACATTAGAAACATTTACGCGCCAAAGAAGTCGTTTGGAGAATACATAATATTAATTTAGTAAAAGACACCATTCATATTTTTTCAAAATTTATGTCGTTCTCAAAGTTTCTAGAATATTTTAACCATTTAACGTTTACTTTATATTTTCGTTTGAAAATTACTAAATACTAAACTAACAGGGGAAAAAAAAAAAAAAAAAAAATGTATATGCGCATAGTTGATCGTAAATATGTAAAAAGAAAAAATAACATTTTTAATTTTTTTTTTTTTTTTTTTTTTGGTTCGAAACACCTATATGTTAATCTGATAAAACTCAAATAATAATTTTTAAGTAAATTACTTTGTAAATAAATATTATAAATAAAATAAATATCAAGTTTTTCAGAAAATAATTCTTCAAATCGTATCATTTTGCAACATATATCAAATAACATTTTACTTTCAGCTAAAAAACTGTTTATATGTTGTTGGACACACTCACTCTGTCTCTGTATCCAATCACTGTTAAACCCCAAAGACCTGTTTCTCAAAGTTTTGAGAAACAGGTCGAGAATATGAAACAAAAGGTGAACCGTTTTTCAGCTGAAAATAAAAAGTTATTTGATTTTTATTGCGAATTGCTCTAATTATTTTCTTAAAACAGTTGGAATTGAGACATAAGGGATAAAATCTTGTGTTACCTTCTGTTATAAATTCATTCGGAGTTAAAAGGCTTTCAATATCAAGGAACAAGATTCACAGATACAAAACGACTTCTAACACCATCCAAGATAACACTTTCTACTGAATACATAAACACGTAGCGCACAATTTTTTAATTTTTTTATTTATTTATTTATTTATTTTTTTTTTACATTTTGGAATAAAAGTGGACCCTCAATATATATTTTGAAACTCCGTATTTTTTTTTTTTTTTTTTTTTTTTTATTCAATGTAAATCACAAATTTCCATCGCTATTACATCTTGAAATAATACTAATACTAATAATAATAAAGTTTTTTTTTTTTTTTTCACTGCACCTTAATACATATATTCGAAATGGAAAGGCGTAACTTTAACCTCAGATTTTCTCGAATTTCTTAAATATAGAATCCAAGGATTATTCTTTGCATTATATTTTTTCACTCAATTTAAGATTTATATTATTGTTGTTGAGAGCTTATTTCTGAATACTTTATTTTCGTAATCACCTCGTAAGCAATAAATAAAACACGTTACTTAATAATTAATTTGTTCATCCACAAACCTAGAAATTTAGTTCCCGCATCTCTCACAGATCTGAAATATATATCATACGTTATTGGCCCTTATTTTAAACAAGTTTAGCCGGGGCCGTGCCCTTAGCGGAAATCCATAAACTCGTGTCCTTAGCGGAAATGTTATCCCCCCTCGGTGGCATGCTTTGAGCACACGTGCCTTTAGCGGAAATGTATAATAAATTTAAAAATAAAATAATAAATAAAATAATCTGGTGTGTCACTCACACGACTTTCTCTTACCCGGAAATTTAATACTATAAATGTAGGTTGGTGATTAAGAGGTAAGATAACGATGTTATGTAAACATATGTTAAACAATTCAAATTAGGCTTCGGAAGAGTTTTATATGATAATTAGTTCTGTGTGAGGAGGGTTACCGCACCCCTCAAACCCCCGTTTCATTAATGCACCTACACTTATATAGAATTTAATTCGATTATTAAAAAATAATTCTGTTTTTAAAAAATAATTTATTAAAATTATTATTTAAAAAAATTATCTTTTATGATAATGCATATGATTTCCATATTAGAGAAGCAGTATAAAACCAAAAAAAGTAACCAAAATAGTAACCAAAAAAAGTCAATTTTATTCTCAGTATTTAAAAAAAAAAAAAAAAAAAATACGATTTTTTTTTTTTTCAAAGTTTTTTTTTTTCGTTAACAGTAAAAAATATCGATAACTTTGTTTTAAATTATCGCAGATCGATGGTTCAACCATTCGTTTTAAAGGTATTGGCGAGCTCTTTTGAAAAATACCCATCATGAAAATTTACTACCCTCGAGAATGGACTTCCCCCCCCCAGGGGGGGGGGGAGAGGCGAGGCTCCTACATACACAATTTTTTTTTCCCAGTTGACTATCTCTATTACAAAAAATACATATTCGTTTCATTTGGTTTAGTGCAGTCTATAGACGTTAAACTCTACTTACCAGCAATTTCCCCCATAGACGTAATTTGAATACTTTTGAGTGTCCCTGTACACGAACCATTTGCTTCATCTCAACGAAAAGCTTAGTGTAGCATCACTATATGATACACATTTAGAATACCAAGTTTGAACTTTCTGCCATAATTTGTTTTTGAGATATGCTGATGACAGACACACAGACACACACACATACCGTTTGCTAAAAACATGATTTTCGTATTCATGGAACCCCAGAACATGTAAATATAACAAAATCTCACTTTCGAAAATTTGACCCAAAAACAATACTTTCTCTACCTTATGGGTAAGAGAAAGTAAACATGAACTCTTCAATTTTCCTCCACACTTTATCCACATTTAGCACTGGCTATATTTTGCTTCAGAAGTAACCTGTCGCAAAAATAGGTATGCTAACTGTAGAATATCCGTTATTTGAGGGAACGGTGATCTTTAACAATATAAAGTTTAATGAATCACAGTAATCCATACGAAAACGTACATTATTGTCATTTTATGATTTTATTTAAGTTTTTCAAAATCTAATTAAGCTTTACACTTTAAAACGAAAATAAAAACGAAAAATCCTGAGGTAGATTTTTATCAACATTTTCCAACTGTACGTACTCGTCGTTGTATCGTATAACATTCTATGTTCTATGTCTAACTATATTATTACACAATGGACAGACATATAGACTGACTGAATTCATAATCACTCTGAAACATTGTTGGAAAGTGTTAAAAATGCTTAACACAAACAGAAATGCTGCTCTTAATTTCCTATTTGCTTTCCCTTAAATTGCAAAAATCGCTGTATAGCAGCGCCACCTGTCGGTCCATAAACATTCAAATTGAATCAACATAATGTCTCATAATGGCCTTCTCTTATATCAAATTTTGATTGATTATAGAACCTGAGATATAGCTTCCCCTTAAATTGTGGAAATCACAGTATAACAGTGTCACCTGTCGAGCGCTTGGCACTAAAAGTTGATAGACACTAATTTAGCTCAAGTCAAGGTACATCTACATGTAAATTTATATGCAATTCTGAGCAGTAGTTCCGAAGATACAGTTACCACAAAATTTTTGTCACTCTCACACACACGGACAGACAGTCATTTTCAAAAAATAGTCAAATCATGTTCTGGATCTCTCAAAACGTGTCAATCCGTCGGAAACCGGAAGTCGATATTTTTACGAATTCTTCTTCTATTGAATATAGAAGAAAATCAAAATTAAAAATTCTTAAAATATTTACGGATGCCGGAGGCGCACAAACGGACAGTAGAGTAGACAAATACACTAATTCAAATCACATAAAAAAAAAAAAAAAATGGTAGAATTATTCTACCATTTTTTTAAATGTGAATATGATTCACGCTTAATGTAAACGAAAATGCAATTCAGCAAATTTTCAATAATAACCCTCAGTGTAGCTGAATATTTTGTGTGACTCTGTAAATCTAATGCTAATCATCTATAGAAAGCATTCTTTTGTGCATCTGAATAACATATTTCAAACTGCTACTCGCACACCTTCTTATTTCCGCTAAGGGCACGGCTTCTTCTATTCCTCCTTCTTCACTTTCATCCCATTCCGCTAAGGGCACGTTCCGCTAAGGGCACGTCATCGTTTAGCCAACTTTGTATTATAATATTATTCAACATTACTTGCAAATCTATTTTGTAGCTATAATTATGCGTGTTTATATATATGTATATATATATATATATATATTATAGCATTAGTTTGGCTGCATAAATTTCTGAGGAATTTTTAATAAGACTAAGAAAATGTTTGTGCAACAGGTGCTAAACAACATATAAGAAACGAGGAGAAATATATCACACCATATATAACGAGTTTCTTTTTAATTAAGTTTTCATAAAATATGCTTTTTAGTTAAAAGGGGAGAAAAAAAATCTAATTTTAGGATTTTATCACGCTTCTTTTTTAATACACACGGCTATTAAGTTCTCAGGTATTTAAAAATAAACTTTGAAACCAATTTTTCATTTTTTTTTTTTTTTTTTTTTTTTTTTTTTTTAAACCACAAACGAAAAGCAACTTGAATGAAAAATATGAGAAAATTACATCGTATTCTAAATTAGAATTCTTAAGCTTATAATTTACCAGTCGGTGGAACTAACTTAACCTAATAACGTTTATCAGATTTTTAAAAAGGATGACTACATAAATGAGAAAAATAAACTGTAATACTTGCTAGAGGAGGTCACACACCTTCAGTCCTTTCAAATTACTTAAATAATAGTCATTTAAATTCTTAAAATAATTCTTCTTTGAATTTTTTTTTTTTTTTTTTAAGAGAAGATTATTCCGAAATAATTTCTGAATAATTTCTATGATTTCGTGATCAATAATTTTTAAACTCCTTTTTTTTTTTCCCTTTAGAAAAGAAAAGAATAGCTGCTTTGATTATAAATAAATAAAAATAGTAATTCAAAAAATGAATAAAAGAACTTATGAATTTATGAATGGATGACAAATGCAATCAGAATTCATAAGGAGGTTTTTAAGAGATGAAAGATATGCAAACCAATAAATTCGAAAAAAAAAAAAAATAAATAAATAAAAGCAAAAAGCTGTACCTACTTTACTTTAAAATGTCTTTTAGATCTTAAGACTTTCAGAATTTTTTTTCTTTTTTAATAATTTACGATTTTTTAATAATTCATTTTAGGAGTATTTTTAAAAATTACAAAACTATTTTTTTTTTAAACGGAAATTTACTAAAATTATAAATTACTTTTTATATTCTGTAAAATAATTATTAAAGACATTAATATTAAAATATTGCCTATTGAGCCATTAAGCAGATATATACACGAAATTTTTTTAAACAGATTTGTGTGAATTTTCAAATATCCTAATAAGTAAGCATATTTAGTGTTAAAAAATATTTTTGTATATTCACTGCCATAAAACTTAATAAATCTTGAGAAAGTTATCTTAAAAAGTCTTGAAAATTTGTATTTAGGATAACTGAAGTTGACATATTTGGAGGTAATTTGATACTGCATATAAAAAATGTTTCAGAATATTTTTATTTTTCCTCAATAGATCTGGTAAAAAAAAAAAAAAAAATTAACTAATTAGTTATTTTTTAACCCCTTACCTGCAAACGAAAATTAACTAGATTCGCTACAAAGTACCACCTTTCTCTTTCAACTCTGAAAAGAGTAAATCTTTCAAAAAAACTGTCAAGTTTATCTTCAAGGGTTTTTTATTACTTTGTCAAACCGTATCAGTAATCAGTAGTTTCACTGGTAGCAGTACAATACAAAGGAACGTACTTCAGAAAAACGTATATATACGCCCGCGGCAGTTAAGGGGTTAATATACTGCAGAAAAAATATATTAGGAATAATAATCACAAAAATATCAAGTATATTATCAAAATTAATATTAAAATAACATGAATGAAATATTAAAGTACTTTTAAGCTAACTTAATATTCTGTCAATCAAATTGTAACTTAATTATTAACCTTTTACACGCCAATGTTCCATAAATGGAACATGAAATTAAAAATTCATTTAAAAATTAAAAACCATGAATACTGACTTGAAAAAATTATCAGATAAAAAAGAAAGATGACTTGATTTTTTGAAATAGAAATTACAGTTCAATCATAAAAGAGGAAATGTACAGAAAATTATAAAACTGACCTATTTTACCTTTTTTCCTTTTACCCCACAGTTTAAAAATTCACATAATTTTAAAAAATAAGCAAAGGCTTCTAAAAATGAGCTGGTATGTTTAAAATAGCTTACATTATTAAAATAAAATAAAAATATATATAATATTAAAATATAATAACATTAAATTAATAATATTAAATATAATAATATTAAATTATTATTATTATTATTATTATTATTACATATTTTAATGATGGAGTTCTTTGAACTAAAGCATTAGAAGGCAAAATATGTAAAAAATTAATTTAAAATACACCCGGATCTGAATGCGGCGTTTAAAAGGTTAATTTAAAAATACAATTCTAGTTTCTCACAGCAACTCTCAGAGAAAATTTACCATACATTTAACGAAATCATAATCCTATTTATATTCCTTAGAAGATACAGAGAGCTGCAAATTCGCAGCATTAAAATTAGTCAAAAGACAATTTAGTTGATTATAATAACCAGCGAATCCCACAAAATGAAATAAATGTTGGAGTATCTTCAGTAGAATCATCGAAATACATGATAACAATTTCCACATGCGGCAAACAAGAGAGCTTAATTAAACTGAACAGTGCCACGTTCATTAATGTACTCCAGAGAGAGCAGAGCGGAGAACCAGGGAGACATTTCAAGGAACCGTAAACAGAGCAAACAACTAACAGAAATTAACGAGTAACATTAACGGCCTGCTGTAAAAGAATAGATATATTAGCATTAGTTTATCACGTTTTTGGTCCCAGAATTAAGCGTCATTAATGCGGTAATTGACTCATTCATTTAACTTTCCTACTTTTAGCTAAATGACTTAATTATTCGTATTTAAAATTTATCCCGAATATCATTTGAAGAATTAAAACTTGTTAGTGCGTTTAGTACAATTTATTTATTCGTGTATTATTTATTCCAATTTATTGTAATAATGATTATTATTATTATTATTTTTTTTTTAATTAAGTTTCTTCTGGTCGACGTATTTTTTTCTTATCGTTGTAGAAAATATACGTATCTCATTGCGTTAATAAGGTCCACCAGCGGCCGAGTGGTTCTTTGCTCAAAGCTGGTAGACGTGAGATGCCGGTTCGATCCCAGGTCGAACTTGTCGGACTAGCCGTTAGGAATTTTCCGTGTTTTTTTTTTTTTTTTTTTTTTTTTTTTTTTCCCGAAACATACGTAAATATGGGTTAAGAAACCCTTAGAAAGACCTCCACGGAAGGTACTCCCCCTAATCCTAGGACCCTAGAGCAGTCAATCGGCCTTACTCCCAAAACACAAACACACTGCGTTAATAAAATAAATACTAATATCCCAGTGAGGACAGTGAAATAAAATACATATTGGTATTTTTTTTCTCTCTTAAAATGAATTTGTTAATTTACGTTCTAAAAGATGAGTTAATTATAATTGGAAATTATTATTATTTCAAATTGAGTTGAGTAAAAAATGCCTTTGTTTGAGTCAAATAGTTGCTTTGTACTTAACCTAGATTGAGTTATAGATATTTCATCAAATCTGGAGTTATTTCTTCTCATTTATGATTTGTTGTTTAAAGAAACGACTGTTTGCTATAATTTTGTAGCGATCTCTATTGATCATATCTTTAATATCACGAATTATGATTTTAGGATTTACAGACTTACAGTGTTACAGTTTAAGTAATTGTTCAAAAGAAAATATTCAAGTTTTTTCATGAATAAAAAATTTAAATGCCAAAATTAAGAATATTGATAAATATAATAAATTTTTTAGACATCACTGTATCACTATATAAAATATTTAGAAGTACTGGCACTTTTTATGATCATTAGAAAAAAATGTAATGGAAAGCTTCTTTTAATTAAGTACATAAAATCTAAAAGTAAAGAACAAATCATATATTCAATGCGAAAAATAAATTAAAGTCTGTAATGTATACATTTATTATTTTTTATTCATTAAAATAGAAATTAAAAAGTTTAAAAAAAGGTCGCTTAAGGGGACTTGGCACCAATGAAGGTTTCATGTAAAAGCTTATATTTCCATTTAATATTTATAAATTGAATTATGTTAGATTTGTTGAATAAAATAGATATTCAGGCAACAATTCTTATGATTTTTTATATCTTTTTTACAGATTTGAAATCTTTAAATGCATTTTTTCATGAATCCATTACCTTCAAATTGCTAAAGCTTGTACAGATATTTTAAAAAATACTTTTTTTTTTTTTTTTTAGGAGGGGGGGGGGGGGGTATTTAATAGATGCTCTTAAAAGAATTAGGGATGGATTTTGAAATTTATTTATTAGTTTTTGGAAAATAAATAAATAAAAAGTGCTTCTCCATCTAAAAATTTGTAAAACAAACATGATTTTTGTTTTATTTTTATTTTTAATATTTTTCTTTTAAAGATATTCCAAAAATTCATCCCTGTTTCTTAAGTAGGTTTTATTAGACATCAATTTATGTTGAGTCTTTTCTTAAATATCTGTAGAAGTTCTAGCATTTTGAAGATCGTAAATTCATGCTCTCGTAAAAAAAAAGAAAATTGGTTCACCATACCAAGTGGGAGTTAATTTTTTTTAAAATCGACTTGAGTTAAAAATGCAATTCTTTGAGCTAATTAGTAGCTTTTTATCCAAGCGAATTTGATACTTGAGTTATTTCTACTCATTCAATCACTTGCAAGTGGCAACATCGCTATCGCTGCAATGCATTTCTTCAGTAAGCAGGCAAGTGCAAAGGGCAACGCCATTGTAAAGCGATCCAGTTTATTAAAATCATTTGTATTAAAATCAAATAAATAACTCAAGTTTGAGTGCATTATGTTAATTCATTCAATTTCACGAATTTAACTCAAGATGAGAGGGCGCGTTTTTTCTAGGCAAATGAGTGAAAATTCATTCAAGCTGAGTTATTTTCATTCTTTTAAGAGAGTGAAAAAATGAAAACTGAGAAAACACATATCAAAGATTTCAAATTTTTAAAAGAGATATCAAAAAACCATAAGAATTGTTGCTTAAATATATATTTTATTCAACTAACCTAATATAGTTTTATTTATAAATATTAAATGAAAATACTATAAGCTATTTATTTAAAATTATACCTCATAAAGCTCTTGAAAACTGGTTGAAATATTTTCTGGGCGGATCTGCCCTTTCATCAGCAACCGTCAGTGTAGTCCGCTATCGTCGAAACTGTTTTTGGATTCTTTCTCTGCTGCTTCTTTAGAAGATGGCACCACAATTCGTCATCTGCGCGCGACTCGTGCCCGTTACATGTTGATTGGTCACTGACTATTTCAATGGTTTCACGATAATATGCGTAGATCGGGTTATTGAAGTTGGCGATTTTTCGGGTTTCGTTAAAATTTATATCGACTTTATTTTCTTGATTAAATTTGGTGAGAGCAGTAGTTAATTTTCCGTATTTGATATCGCTATTGTGTTGCTAAGCTTCTTTTGTTGACGATGTTAGGAGTCATATTTGAAAAAAACATAAAAGTTCAATGGAATCCTCCAGTATACGCAGGCCCTGACTAACGGCAGGGCATACGGGGCAAATGCCCTGCCCCCCCCTCTGGAACAGGCGTATGCAGAAATTCTGAAACCTAAAGAGCTCTTATGCCACTGCAAGGGGGCCCCCCAGAATAGGCTTGCCCCGGGGCTCCAGGTAGTCTAAGTCGGGCCCTGAGTATACGACGTTGATGGGAAAACAAACACACTAAAAAACTTTCAAAGCTTTTGCAGTCGAGGTGTATGACATGTTAAATATTTAAAAATTTTAATTTTAATTTCACAAGAGCATTTTTAATTATTTAAAATTATACCTCAGAAAGTTCTTGAAAACTGGTTGAAATATTTTCTGGGCGGATCCGCCTTTTCATCAGCAACCGTCAGTGTAGCATAAAGCTCTTGAAAACTGGTTGACACTGGTGACACAATAGCGATACCAAATTTAATCAAGAAAATAAAGTCGATATAAATTTTAACGAAACCCGAAAAATCGCCAAGTACAATGACTCGGACTACGCATATTATCCTGAAACCATTGAAATAGTCAGTGACCAATCAACATGTAACGGGCACGAGTCGCACGCAGATCTGGACCAATTGTGGCGCCATCTTCTAAAGAAGCAGCAGAGAAAGAATCCAAAAACAGTTTCGACGATAGAAGACTACATCGACGGTTGCTGATGAAAGGGCGGATCCGCCCAGAAAATATTTCAACCAGTTTTCAAGAGCTTTATGAGGTATAATTTTAAATAAATAATTAAAAATGCTCTTGTGAAATTAAAATTTTAAATATTTGAAAATACATAAAACCCTCAATGGTGCCAAGTCCCTTTAAAAATTTTTTTAAGGAGATTCGTTGAAAGAACATAATTTTATTTTGTATATAAATTAAGTAAAAAAGGATAAATAATAATTTAACCTTTATTGAGAAAAGCTAACTAACTAGTTAAAATGTGAATCAGTAGCGTAATGGAAGAGAACTCGTTTGCCCCTGGGTTTGAATCCGAAGAAAACAAAATGTGATTATTTTTCTTTTCTTTTCTTTCCTTTCTTTCTTTTTCACAAGGCATTTATTAAGTAGAAGTTCCGGGATTCTTGTATAAGATGTTGCATTACACTGTCCAGGTCCATTCTGCTGTAAAAGATAGCCGAGAAAGTAAAACAGACTGAGTAATAATAATAATAATAATATATTTTTATTTTGGAGAGTCTTCATAAAGCAATTCAACATCTAGTACATCTAGTCCGTGAGTTTCGAGAATGCAAAAGCATGAAGTGAGAGAGAGGGGGTTCAAGGGTACGTATTAACTTGACAACGATCTAGGAGCGAATTCTGAGGAGTATCTTCACAGCATTGTTTATTTCTATAACAGGCCATAGAAACACAAATAACTCAAATTTCAGTTCAATAATTGAAAGCATTCATTCAACTGATTGAATTCAATTTCAGGTGAGAAGGGATTCTTCAGAGAAATTCATTCTTCCAGAGAAATGAATTTTTCAGATATTTAATTCTTTCATTTTAAGAGAGCTCATATCTTTAAGCATTCTTTAGTAAAAATAGTAGTGTAGACAGGTGGGAATAATAATTACGGTTAGTAGCAGTGAAAAAATGCACACTATGTTCTCTATGCCATAATCAGTAAATAAAGAAATTTAAGATACTAAATATTAGTTTTCAGTGTGATGACCTATTAGACACATTCTTTGCGCCGTATAGCGCGAGACTTAAGTTATGTTAAAAAGTTTGGTTTAGCTTTGAAGCATAGAAAAATTCAAAATGAGCGAGATCTCCAGAAGCAAAATTGACTTAAATATAAAACCAAATAGTAAACTAAAACATATGAAAAGACTTTTTCGCCGAAAAAAGGATCAAAGAACTAGTAAACTACATTAGATGACGCAGATATGTAGTTATGGGAAAGGCAGTGTTAAAATTTACTTTTAAAACATTTCACCCACAGACAGTAATATATCGAAATTCTTTTGTATGTCCCTGTATACAAGCCTCAAACACTATATGAATGAAAACCTATACCGCTAATTCCATGTAATATGTAAATTTACAAATATTTGTACCCAATTTAAATTCAGTCGGTTGACGTTTGCGACCGCTATCTCCAAATCGAAAAATATAAGGGGTTTCACCCATATTTTAACTTCCAATTATTTAACGACTATAGGGTACATTGAATAAAAATAAAAATTTAGGTAAAACCCTTTATAATTACCATTCTCTTTCAGAGTATTTGAAATTCTTCTGCTCTTTTATTGGCAATATCTTTCTAAACTTTTAGTATATTTGTTATTATTATTTTTTCTTTTTAATCCCTTTCTACCTTTCCTTCTTTTCCTTTTCAGTAACTCTATACATTTGGATAATAAATAGTGCAAAATAAGTTATACTTACGCGTGCATACGCACAGTTAAAAATTATTTAATACAAAATTTCTCATCTTTCATCAGGATCAGATATTCGATACGTGTACATACTTGCCAACCAATTTTAATAAAAAAATGGAAGATTTTTGTTGAAAAACCAGAAGATTTCATAAAAAAAGGGAAGATTTTTTTTTTCTCTTTGACGTATTAAACAATACAGTTTTACAATTTTAATATTTAGAAGCAATCTATAAAAACGTTTTACTATAGACTGATTATACTAAATATATAAAAGTTTTAAATGAAGTTATTTCTCTTCAACATATAAATATCTACAAAACAGAATCTGTAAGAAATTTATTTAACAATAGACAAAAAAACTTAGTTAAGTTAAAGTATAACTAATTTTTTAAATAAATATAGAATATGATTTTTGTGTATGTACATTAATCATACATATAAGAAAAAGTAGCAGTAGCTAATTATCAGTTTCAAACGTGCATAAAACCAATTGAGTATTAATATTCTTAAATTGATTTGGGAAAAATTTTCCTACCTAAAATATTATTCTTCATTTTTTCCCCATGTTTACACATTTGGTATAAATATGACATACAAATATTTAATTTAATTGAGGAAAAATAAACACATTCATTAAATTCAGCAATAAAGATCTAAAAATAATTACATATGTGAGAAATATTGAGCACTTCCATTGCTTTATTGTTTCTAGAATTGATCACAATCCGGGGAAAGGATTGGGGGGGGGAATACAAAAACAATTACAGAGTAAGAAATATTTAAACTCTTTCAACTCTACTTCTAGAATCTAATGTAAGAACTTTAAAATTAATATTATCATTTATGTTGCAGATGGATAAAGATTAGGAAACAAAAGACTTCTGCAGAACATTTGATTGCTAATCACTAGTTGTAGATAAATAAAAGGGGGGGGGGGCAAAAAATAATTACATCAGCAAAAAATATTTAACAATTCTATTTCTTTAAATGTTCTAGAATCTCATAAAGCAAGTTTGAAATGAATATTGACATTTATGTTATGGATGGAAAAAGATTGGGAATCAGGAGTTTTCGTAGAACATTTGGGTTTCTTTTTAAAACGAACGATATCCGCGACTTTTTTAAAAACGGAAGATTTCATCATCTGTCCGGAAGACCGGAAGATACGTTAAAAAACCGGAAGTCTTCCGGGAAAACCGGAAAAGTTGGCAAGTATGCGTGTATATCTCGATTTCATTATGTACTGTTTAATATAAAATGTTAAATTTCTAAAAATGACATTACATCGGTTCGAAGAAACCTGCATGTTGTAAGCAAAAAGCGTGCGAAATTTTTTTAATAATAATAATAATCTTTTATACCTCCATTACTATACGATCTGACACTACAAATGAATATAGATTATAAAGAGAAGCCTGCCAATCGCAAGCTATAGTGTATTTCTCTCTGTAAGTGTGCGAATGAGTTTGCTTACTCAAAAATGAAAGAAATATTTTTACGATAATTTGAGGGGAATTTCTTGAAATAAATCACCTTTGCGTAGAATAAGTCTTTTCCACTATCAGTCAAAATGAATGTTCCAGAGTCAACTCAATTATTAGCGAATTTCGATCCTTTTTCATTTACTTAAAACAAAAATGCGTAATTAGGACGTCATCAGGGGTCTGTTCAGACTTTTTACACAGGGTCCTGTTTTTGTGAAAATGTGACAAATTCTACACGTAATTTTGTGAATCTAAATTCAGTGTGAAAATAAAGTTCTTCCGAACTTTTTGGCTAAGGTCCTCTTTTTGTGAAATTGTGAAAAATGTAATTTTGCAAAATAAAATTACAATTAAGGTTTCATTTTAGAGAAGGACAGTTCAGTTTTATAGAACTACGCTCACATATATGCATAGAAATTCTTTATAAATTAGAAATTGAATATCAGCTTTTTGGGAGAAATACAACAAAACACGTATTCAAGCAGTCTGTTCGTTCCATTGAAGATTAGTTTTGAAAATGAAAGAGATTTATCAAAGGTCTGTTTTTAAGGAGAAAAATTTTGTGAAGGGTCCTTTTTTAGGATAAAAAAATTTTGTGAAGGGTCCTGTTTTAGGATAAAAAAATTTTGTGAAGGGTCCTGTTTTAGGATAATTTTGTGAAAGCCACTGTTTTAGGATAAATAATTTTGTGAAGGGTCTTTTTTAAGATATAGAATTTTTTGAAGGGTCCTTTAACGGACGAAGGTTTGCCTCTGGTCATCTATTGGCTATATTTTGAATGATACATGAAAAATTAGAAAAGTAAAATATAAGCGTTAAAAGTTATTTAGAAAAATATAACAAACGTTTTAGATACAAAAGACAATATAGCAGAGTTCTCTAAAACACAAACGTTTGTAATGAAAATCTAAATTAGTGAAAGAGTGTTTAAAAATAGTTTTTTGAAGAAATATATGATACATAAAGAAAATGAACAAAGCATTTATTTAATGTATAATTTTATTCAAGTCTAAAGTTGTCCTATATTTTTATTATATCCATTAAAACAAAACTATTTTACTGCATGTTTCAACTAGTAGTTATAATGTTTTATTTATAATTAACATCAACATCGAGAATAATATCCTTAACCTAGACAAATTAATTACGTTCTGACTTTTAAACTCATATTTATTCAAGAAATCCTGTAGCTTTTAAGAATTTAATTATTTTTCTAAACGTGTTAGTTTATATAGAATTTATACTTGTAAACCACTAATTACCTATCTGCTTGTCATAGAGGATGTGTTTACAAGAATTTTTACCACGTTGAAATCAGTACGTATATTTTAAGAAGGTTCTTTAGGGTGCCATAATTCTATTTTGATTATAAAAGATATAAAAATCGATAGTTTTTTTTTTTTTTTTTTGAGAATTATTCAGAACGCCTAACATTTTTAAATTGCAAAATCGTGGCGCAGTGGTAACGCGTTGACCTACCATGATGATAACCTCAATTCGAATCTCGCTTATGGAAAAGGCGCGTTTTATTTATTTATTTTAGGATCAAACAGTTTTACTCAAATTTGATTCGATTTTATTCAAAAATAAATTGTTTTATATAACTTAAATCTGAGCTACTTCTCAGCAGAGCAGCTCAATGATTTGAGGCGAATTTACACAATATAAGAATTTGCCTTTCAATACGATGAATGAGTAAAAAATGGCTCAAATTGATCAAATTTTCTTTCTCTGTTTTAAGAGTTTAAACACTACTTTTTACACGTTCCTTTCAAATTTAATTTATTTATTTATTAGGACTGAGGACTATTAGTCTCATTCAAGGTGGTCGGAGTTTTGCCGCTATGGCTTACGGCCGCAAAGACACACGATGTAGGATGCGGGACTTTTGTATTTAATCTAAACAATTTAACTTTCACTCTGTAAATAGTTTTTTTTTTTTTGTTTTGTTTAAGTGTTAAATGTGTAACTTTTAAATGTAAAATAAATAGTGTTACACTAAATCGGCGTTATTATTGAGTTCCGCTCCTACATCTGGCGCCCCACATTGACTCGGTTGGCGAGAAACTCAAAAAATCGTTCCAGAGAAGAGGAATAAAGGTGCATGTGAAGGTGGTCGGAGTTTTGCCGCTATGGCTTACGGCCGAAAAGACACGCCATGTAGGATGCGGGACTTTTGCATTTAATCTAAATAATTTAACTTTCACCCTGTAAATATTTTTTGTTTGTTTGTTTATGTGTTAAGTGTGTAGTTATTAAATGTAAAATAAATATTGTTACACTGAATCGGCGTTATTATTGAGTTCCACTTCTACATCTGGCGCCCCACAGTGACTCGGTTGGCGAGAAACCCAAAAAATCATTCCAGAGAAGAGGAATGAAAGTGCATGTGAAAGTGGTCGCAATTTGCCGCTATGGCTTACGGCCGCAAAGACACAACATGTAGGATGCCGGACATTTGCATTTCATCTAAATAATTTAACTTTCACCCTGTAAATAGTTTTTTTTGTTGTTATGTGTTAAGCGTGTAACTTTTAAATGTAAAATAAATAGTGTTACACTAAATCGGCGTTATTATTGAGTTCCGCTCCTACATGTTTAAATTCTTTGTAAACATAATTTAATTTAGTAATACAAAATTTATTTAAATCTATTTTTCCATATAAAAGCATGCAGTAACCCTGTTTCATTCCTTAGCACCGGTTATTATATTCATTTCTTAAAAGTTCTTTAGTATATCGTTAGCATAGGAGCTCCTTGGCAGCTTTTAAGTTTCTGTTGTAATTTTGGCGATGAATTAAAATGATTATCGCAATTGTGTAAGTAAACATATTGGCGAGAAACGTCCGAGCTACCAATAAAAATGTTTGCATGCCTTTTTTTTTTTTTTTGGACATAAAAAGAAATTTATTTATTTATTTATTTTTAGCATTATTGTTTTTTTTTTTTTTTCTTTTTAATAATTTTAATGTTAAAATGGGGGTTTTATTTAATACCTTTTGACTCAATTATCCGATTGAACTAAAAAATGTTAGCTAGATTTTGTCCTGATTAATAAGTATACCAATTTTTCATAAAATCTAAAAATCCGAACAGATACAACGACAGACTTTCAGCTTTATATATCTTAAGCAAAAACAAAAATTTTGCACATTCATTGAAGATGAGAGATAAAAATTGGTAACGATGCCGAAATCGCTATCTGAAAGAAATAGTCGTACCTATGTCGTACTAAAAAGTGTCTTTTATTACAATTATGACGTTAATTTAAAAGAAATAGTAGTAAACTATAAAAAAATATATATCATTTTGATACTTAAATAAAGGATAAAACAATCAATACGGGGGAAAAAATCCAGGTTTGAATGCTTTCTGTGGTGGTCTTTCGAATGAAATAAAGAACTGCCATTTTATATAAAAGTGTATTTTTTAGGGGTGTATATAAACGGGTATATTCTATTTTTATATCACATGCAATAAATGTCTGAGCAAGCAATTTTATAAACTTAACAAGACATTCAGTATAGTAAAAGTAACAGCCCATATATAATAATAACTAGCAGGCTACGCCCGCTTCGCTGGTCACTATTTTTAAATGAATCATTATAATTAATGAATTTTTTATCATGTGAAAAAAAAAAAAGAAAAAAAAACTCTGATCGGGAAAAATGTCGCACCGGGTCCCCACTGCCTTCGGCAGCGTAGACCCGTGCGCGGTGCGCACGCGCGAATGCATATATATGAGCGCCCTAATAATTTTACAAATTCGAATATATCCGCAATCGATTTGTAAGTATCGAAAACCTCTATATACCAATTTTGAACGATCTAACTGTATTTTTATTTTTTTGTCCCCCCTCTCCCCTCCCCCTTCTCGCCCCTCCTAATAACTTCACACTTTCGAAAATATCCCCATTCGACATGCAGGCCTCTTCAACCTATCTGTACCAATTTTGAATGGCCTAGCTGTATTTCTATTTGTTTTTGCCCCATAGCCCTACTTACCGCCCCACCCCCCTACCCGCCCTTTCTAATAATTTTACAAATTCAAAATCATCCGCAATCGATTTGTAAGTATCGAAAACCTCTATGTACCAATTTTGAACGATCTGACACCATTTTTATTTTTTTGCCCCCCCTCCCCTCCCCCCTTCTCGCCCCTCCTAATAACTTTACACAATCGAAAATATCCCCATTTCACTTGCAGCCCTCTTAAACCTATCTGTACCAATTTTGAACGGCCTAACTGTATTTCTATTTGTTTTTGCCCCATAGCCCCCCTTACTGCCCCACCCCCTTACCCGCCCCTCCTAATAATTTTACAAATTCAAAAATATCCGCAATCGATTTGTAAGTATCGAAAACCTCTATGTACCAATTTTGAACGATCTGACACTATTTTTATTTTTTTGCCCACCCCTCCACCCCTTCTCGCCCCTCCTAATAACTTTACACAATCGAAAATATCCCCATTCGACTTGCAGGCCTCTTAAACCTATCTGTACCAATTTTGAACGGCCTAACTCTATTTCTATTTGTTTTTGCCCCATAGCCCCCCCTACCCGCCCCTCCTAATAATTTTACAAATTCAAAAATATCCGCAATCGATTTGTAAGTATCGAAAACCTCTATGTACCAATTTTGAACGATCTGACACTATTTTTATTTTTTTGCCCCCCCTCCCCTCCCCCTCTACTCGCCCCTCCTAATAACTTTACACAATCGAAAATATCCCCATTCGACTTGCAGGCCTCTTAAACCTATCTGTACCAATTTTGAACGGCCTAACTGTATTTCTATTTGTTTTTGCCCCATAGCCCCCCCTTACCGCCCCACCCCCCTACCCGCCCCTCCTAATAATTTTACAAATTCAAAAATATCCGCAATCGATTTGTAAGTATTGAAAACCTCTATGTACCAATTTTGAACGATCTGACACTATTTTTATTTTTTTGCCCCCCCCCTCCCCCCCTTCTCGCCCCTCCTAATAACTTTACACAATCGAAAATATCCCCATTCGACTTGCAGGCCTCTTAAACCTATCTGTACCAATTTTGAACGGCCTAACTCTATTTCTATTTGTTTTTGCCCCATAGCCCCCCCCTACCCGCCCCTCCTAATAATTTTACAAATTCAAAAATATCCGCAATCGATTTGTAAGTATCGAAAACCTCTATGTACCAATTTTGAACGATCTGACACTATTTTTATATTTTTGCCCCCCCTCCCCTCCCCCTCTACTCGCCCCTCCTAATAACTTTACACAATCGAAAATATCCCCATTCGACTTGCAGGCCTCTTAAACCTATCTGTACCAATTTTGAACGGCCTAACTGTATTTCTATTTGTTTTTGCCCCATAGCCCCCCCTTACCGCCCCACCCCCCTACCCGCCCCTCCTAATAATTTTACAAATTCAAAATCATCCGCAATCGATTTGTAAGTATCGGAAACCTCTATGTACCAATTTTCAACGATCTGACACTATTTTTATTTTTTTGCCCCCCCCCCTCCCCTCCCCCCTTCTCGCCCCTCCTAATAACTTTACACAATCGAAAATATCCCCATTTGACTTGCAGGCCTCTTAAACCTATCTGTACCAATTTTGAACGGCCTAACTGTATTTCTATTTGTTTTTGCCCCATAGCCCCCCTTATTGCCCCACCCCCTTACCCGCCCCTCTTAATAATTTTACAAATTCAAAAATATCCGCAATCGATTTGTAGGTATCGAAAACCTCTATGTACCAATTTTGAACGATCTGACACTATTTTTATTTTTGTGCCCCCCCCCTCCCCTCCCCCCTACTCGCCCCTCCTAATAACTTTACACAATCGAAAATATCCCCATTCGACTTGCAGGCCTCTTAAACCTATCTGTACCAATTTTTTACGGCCTAACTGTATTTCTATTTGTTTTTGCCCCATAGCCCCCCCTTACGCATGTGAAATCACGTTTTGCCCCCCCCGCCCCCCTTGGAGACCGAATTTCAAAAATTCCAGAAACCGATTTTTAGACATTTGTATTAGCTATATTTAAAAGCAAAAATTTTACGGATATCTGTTTTTTTGTTTGAGATATGGAGGATTTTGTGAAATTACGTTTTGCCCCCCCTCCCCCCCTTGGGGGGCGAATTTTGTAAAATCGCTTGCGGCGTTGTCTTTCTCGGGTCGTAAACATTAACCGTGCCAAATTTGGTCCCGCTCGGTGAAACGGCCTAGGAGTCTATAGCGAACACACACACACACACACAGACAGACTCTGCTCTTTTATATATATAGATAATATTTCATCGTTATAATGATCAAAAACTAGAAAAGTAAAACTTTAATTAGGAAGAATAAAATATTACGTAAGGAAAAAAGTACATTCTTTCTCCATTTTTAAAAATCTAACTGAATTCAATAATATTTAATAATGATGGCACTGACAGATTAAAACGGGTGTATTGAAATTTCAGCTGGTAAATAAATAATGGATTTTTTTTTTCCCCTATGATAAAATAACGTAAGGGAGAAGATAAAACTAAAAATATCTATTAATGTATCGAAATTATGTGTGCTAATTAGCTAATATTAAGAATTTTCCATCACCAGTTTTTAGTTTTGTCAAGAATCCAAAGAGATATGCAATCACCCTTACCACCACTTAAGAACTAATTAAAAGTGCTTTTTCTTATACACAAATAACAACTAAATCTCAATAAACATAACAGAAAAAAAAAAAAAAGTTCTCTAAAATAAAATGGTTAATTATAGAAAACAATAACAATTCATTTATTGTCTTTCTTAATATTTATTGAAAAAACGAAGAATATTGATATAGAAGTTTAGAAGTTGCTGAAGTAATGCTAGTGAAAATGATTATTTCAATGAAAAAAAGCGAAGTAAATCACCGGTGAAAAATTCAGAAATTATTATTTGGCGATCAAGATTATGATAATAAAGTAAGTATTTCTTAAAAAATAACACTAATTGTATTTGTAATTTCTTTTTTTTCCTTTGATGCAGATTATGTGATTTCTTACTATCCAATCTACCATCACAATCAAGCATTGGTTTGTCTCGGTTCAAAGTTCAGCATCTTTTACGATACGTATCGCTATTACATCATTTTTCGGCAGCCACTTGCTGAATGTGATTTACCAGAGCACTTTATTTAAAATAAAATAATAATAATAATAATAAACTTAAAAAGTTGATTGTATTTTTTTCAATTAAAGTCTAGACTACGTATACACCAAGGAAATAGAATGCTACATCATTTGAAAAAGAGAATTCGGATTGCATTAAAAAGGAAAAAAAGAAAAAAGAAAATTTACAAAGAAAATTGGTTTAATAATTATTTTGCAAATTTAAACATGTTACATTAAAATTTATTTATTTATTTATTTATTTATTTTTTTTTTTTTTTTTTTGAAAACAGAATTTTAAATGGGTTAAAACTATTATTTTTAATGGGCAAAATAAAATTTACTCCACTCACCCACAGAAGAAATTCGTAAACGCTGACTTTCCACAAAACGATCTGTCAAAGATATTTTCCCGCCACTCTACTTGCCGCGTGTGGGCGAAGTGCCAACCGCCCCAGACTTCTTTCCCCAAAACATTCACGTGACCCGGCAAAGCAGATGAGGATGATCTGGCCGGCGACCTCACTTTCATAAAGTCATGAAATGACTGCAAGGCCCTCTCCGCCGCATCCTCTCTCCTGCACCCTCTGTGAGAAGCAGCGCCCCCGCAAATTGCTGCTGGAGGGAGGTTTGAAAGGGATGCTACGGTTAATTGGAGCATAGGGACAGACGATTGTTATTGGTGACCAGGTGTGTGGATGATGTAGCGAAAAATAATTGGTCATGATTCATGGCAGATTGAATCCCGGTTATTTCGTAATTTGACGATTTTAGGAGGGGAAAGCAGTATATCCAGAAGATTAAAGTGGTTCAATCACCACTGGGATAGTCTCTCTAGAGAAGATATTGCAATTTCAGAATGTATGATTTGAATGTTGTTATTTATTTATTTATATTTATATTTCTTTCTTTCTCTTGGATTTCCATTGGTTTCAATTAAGTGTACCGAACTGTAATTATTTTTTCCTAGAAAGAATACAAACTTATGTCATTTAATGTTTTTTTTTTTTTTTTTTTCCAGAATCTGTTGAGAGAAGACCATTCAGTGATCAATTATTAAAAACGAGCAAAAACATATAAATAATTATTTTTTCCTAGAAAGAATACAAACTTATATCATGTCATTTTACGTTTTTAGCACACTTTTATTAGCTTCCCCTGTATATATGTTTGTAACCGCTCTGGGAGCAAACAAAAAATCTATATTGTAAAAAAAGACTTTTCCTACGTGAACGCTGTGGCTGTGAGGTAAAGCTCCGGACTACAAACCTAAAGGTCTAAGGTTCGAGCACTGTCAGGGGAGACTTTAAAAAATGGTTTTTGTTTAATTCTAAATTATTTTATAATCACCCTTTAATATGGTGTATCACTCACACAATTTTTTCTTACCCTGCATTTTAATACTATATAAAGATAGAATTTTGTGCTTTTTAGTTCACATTTCAATAAAAGCGTGTTCTTTAATTTTTTAAAAATATAAATTTTTATTTTATTCACTAGATTCTGTTAAGAGAAGACCATTTCAATGATCAATTATTAAAAACGATCAAAAACATACAAATGAAATCTATTTGATAAATGCTTGTGTCAGTTAAAGTGATGCTACAAGTGATCTTATATAATTTGAAAATCAACGAATTAACCAAAATTTATATAAAACTGTGAATTTATATGCACACACACATATATATATATTTTTTTTCATTGATAATTATAAATTTATTAAAAAAAAAAAAAAAACATTCAGACAGTTTTGTTTGAAAATCGACATTATACAATCGAACCTCGTTAACGTGAATTACTTTCAACATGAACTCTTTCCACAATAAAAATAATCTGGTGTGTCACTCACACGACTTTCTCTTACCCTGAACTTCAATACTATAAATACAGGTTGCAGATTAAAGGATAAGATAATGAGTACTGTTATGTAAACCTGTGTTAAACAATTTATATTAGGCTTCTGAAGAGTTTTATATGACAATTGAGGGGGGCTACCGCCCCCCTCAACCCCCCATTTCATTATTGCACCTATATTTATATAGAATTTAATTCGGTTATTAATAAATAATTCTGTTTTTTAAAAATAATTTATTAAAATTATTATTTTAAAAAATTATCTTTTATGATAATGCAGACGATTTCCATCTTAGAGAAGTAGTATAACACCAAATATCCAAAAAAAAGTCCATTTTATTCTCAAAAAAAAAAAAAAAAAAAAAAAAAAAAATACGATTTTTTTTTTTTTTTTCGTTAAAGTAAAATAAATCGATAACTTTGTTTTAAATTATCGCAGATCGATGGTTCAACCATTCGTTTTAAAGTTATTAGCGAGCTCTTTTGAACGATACCCATCATGAAAATTTACTCCCCTCGAGGGGGGACTTCCCCCCCAGGGGTGAGGCGAAGTATATAGGATATACACAAAAAAAAATTTCCCAGTTAACTATCTCTATTACAAAAAATATATATTTGTTTCATTTGGTTTAGTGCAGTCTATAGACGTTAAACTCTACTTACCTGCAATTTCCCCCATAGACGTAATGTATTAGAATTCTCTTGATTGTCCCTGTACACGAACCATTTGCTTGATCTTAACGAAAAGCTTACTGTAGCATCCGTATATGATACACATTTAGAATACCAAGTTTGAACTTTCTGCCATAATTTGTTTTTGAGATATGCTGATAACAGACATACACACAGACCATTTGCTAAAAACATGATTTTCGTATTCAGGGGACCTCAAAGCGTGTAAATATAACAAAATCTCGCGTTCGAAAATTTGACCCAAAAACAATACTTTCTGGGTAAGAGAAAGTAAAAAGATAGATGTAGCAAGCTTTGATTAAAAATAAACAAATTATTTAAAATTGGCCTGAAATTGTGCATTTTAATTATTACTTTTTTATCTCTCCCCCTCTCCATCGACTGCTTTAGTTACCATATTTAACTCTGGCAGCTTTTCGGATTACGTTGCTCCATCTTATCTGAGATCGTTCAATTGGTCGCTTGACATATTTGGGATACAGTATATTTAGATTTATTATATCATTACCGACGATATATAAGAAAATAGTTATAGATTAAAAAATCATGACCTTATGAAGAAATAATGAGTAAAATCAGATTAAAATGATGAAAAAGTATTAAAAATTTAAAATAATTTGAAATTTTTATATATTATATACAAAATAAAAACTTATATTTGTTTGTGTGTGAACAGATTATTTAGGAAAATTTTCCTTTTCCTTAAATTGGGAAATTATTCAAAAATAAGAAAATATAATAACTAGGAAATTTATGACGAAAAAAATGTTGTTTGTACACAGAGAATACAATTAAAACATTTTTTTTTTTTTTTTGTCTAAAAGAATAAAATAAAATAAAATAAAATAAGATAAATCTTTTTCCATAAATAAATAAATAAAAACCTGTTGTCTGTTACAAATTAGCTGTTTGACAGCATAAAAAATGTAAATAGTTCTATCAGAATGTCTTTAAAATATAATAATTTTTTTTTTATAAAAGAAATTTAAACACAACTTGACAAATTTTTGCAGTAAAGTATGCCTGAAGCAAAAGGTAAATGACACCGTATATGTCAAAGAAAAAAAAAAAAATAAATAACAATACATTATTAACCAATTAATCAAACATAAATAAAACCGAAGAATTGAAAATCTTCAGGGAAAAACACCCAGAATTCCCCCCCCCCCCTTTATATTATCATCAGAGTTTATTTTATTCGTTCAGAATATTCCCAGTATACATTTTTTGCCTCAAATATTAAGAATGATAATCGGGAGAAGGGGACAGTAAACCATTACTCTATCTAAAATAGATCCATTATTTATGTTCTAAAGCTATTCTCTAGGGAAGTAATAAACATAGACGTCTAACTTAATTAAACATAAATTTAGACAGCCTCATATATTAACTTAATAAATAAATAAAGAGAGGAAAAAAAAAAATCTTTTTTCCCTTACATATTTCTGAAGAAGGAAAAGAACTATGCTGTTATTTCACCATAATTTTTTTTCTCTTTCTCCCCCTTGCGTAACGATCCCTTAGTTATTTATTTTACGTATTACTTCGTGCCACCAAGTTCTATTTATTTTATGCATTTTCTTTCGGAACATAAAATAAATCATCTGTTCTCGAAACATTGATTTTTTGGATGATGTTATAGATTAAGACTTTTATGTAGAACTTATGAACAGTCATGCGGAAAATTATGACTAATATCCTGCGTTTACAAATTAATTAAGAATTAAAAGTGTAATACAATTTTATTCATTTGATTAATATGATCTTAAAATATGAATTTGTACTTGAGAAATCGTGCATTTGTTTTGACTGTTTGAATGATGAAAGTTTCATTGTTTTTATTTATACAGTTTAATTAAAACCCAACTTTTGCTTTTTACTCTTATTTTATTGCATTAGAAAATAATAATAAGAAGAAGAACGCACGCTAGATCATTGCTTATTATTTTATAATACTTCTGAAAAATGTTGGGAATTTCTTACCTTCATATAAACATTTTAGGAATTATTATTGAAATGTTTTGTTCTTTATTAAAATCTTTAGTTGACTAAGATTTCAAAGCCAAAATTTAAAAAAAAATCTGGAGTGACTCCACTCGACTTTCCGAACATTGAGTAATTAACAGTTTTGTAGATAAATTAAAGAAAGAGGAGTTGTTAAACAAACAAAAGAGAGAAAAAAATGATAGAGTGTTTGAGCATTTTTCTCCATATATTACATGATGTTTTATTTAACGCTACTGAACTTTGAGCCCATAAGATCATAATGATAAAGAATTTTTCGTTGTGTCCCTGTAAAAATCTGTAAGTGCTAGATTCACCAAAATTCTTATAGTTAGTCCAACAGTGATTTATAACATTCATATAAATTTTCAGCTCAATTGAATAAGGCGTTTAGATGCTATCGAACTTTTAAAAATTTGCTCCCATAGGCCATAATGATGATAAAGAATTTTTCTTTGTGTCCCTGTAAAAAAACTGTAAGTGCTAAATTCACCAAAATCTATACAGTTGGTGCAACTGTGACCTATAACATGTATACAATTTTTTTTGCTCAGATTAATAAGGCGTTTAGACGCTATCGCACTTTAAAAATTTGGCCCCATAGGCCATAATGATAAAGAATTTTTCCTGGTATCCCTGTAAAAAAGCTATAAGTGCTAGATTCACCAAAATCTGTAGGGTTCGTACTATGGTGACTTACAATATACCTACCAACTTTCAGCTTATTCCAACAAAGCGTTTAGACGCTAGCGTGTTCACCCACAGACATACACACGTACATACACACACACATACATACATCATCGTAAAAATAGTGGAAACGGACTCAGGGGACCTCGAAACGTATAGAAACATCAAAATCTCAAATTCGGATTTTTGACATGATTACAATACTTTCCTCACTATAGTGTTCGGAAAGTAAAGAAAAAAAAATGTGAAAGTTGACCAGAATAAATGCATTATATTGCAATATAATGCATTACTATTAATGAATATACTATTCTGGTCAACTTTCACAGAATGAATGTAATATAATGCCTTTACTGTACTGGCCAAAATGAATTGCACTGGCCTAAATGCATAAAGTTCATTGGTCAGTGTAATAATCAAGAGAGAAAATAGTCGACGAAGGGGTGCAAATATTATAGTGTTGAGGAAATGATAAAATTCCTGATTTGGGAGCAAGTCTAATAATTGAAATAAATTAGTTGATGGGTAATGGTAACTAGAAAGGGAATGGGAATGAATAAAGCACGATGATTTTTTTTTTTTTATGTTTACAATAAATACAGAAAAAGGATTAAATAAATTTTTCTTTTCTTTTAAAGAAATAAATTTAAAATATCTCGTTTAGTTTGATTTACAAAATTAAAGAAATAACTACAAAAAAGACTTTTTTTTTTTTACTTCAAAAATATGAGTATAGAGCAGGAGCGTTACTTCTAGAAGAAATAAACACAGATATAAAACAGTAGCACACGATATTAATTAAATAAGCTCATTAGCATTCTCTTAGCAAATTTTCAAAGAAGAAATATATTTCATAGAAAAAAGTAATTAGCTACCTCTAGAATTTCAGTAATTCAATTCACTATAATTCCTTAACTCACGAATATAACTTAGAACGCGTGTATAAGAACTTGCATAAAAAGGTAAAAAATGTTACAAATTTAAAAAAAAAAAAAAAAAAAGGAAATAAAGAAGGTACAAATATAAAGAAAATTTTATAAACAAATAAAGGTAGAGGGAAAAAAAGATCGCACAAAAAGAAACTTAGTATCCTCTAATGATTTTTACTTTCTGTATTTTTAATTACTTTTAGGAAACAAAACAGTAATCGTGCAATGCAATGCTTTTAATTAGTAAGCTAATCAAGTATTTCTCTGTTAATGTGCGATGTTATGTAATTATGAAAAATGTGATTATTTTTAAAACATCTCACCTCTTTTTGTTTTTTCTTTTTCTGGCGTATTATGATAAGAATTTTTTATATGAACAAAGATTTGTAAGGTTAGAGGAAGATTCCGTAAGAAATTCGTAAATAAGAGTTGCGAGGAATCTTCGGTTAAGAGTCACTACTCTACTGAAGAAGGTATTCTACGAGATAAAGTAAAAGTTTCAGATTTTGCGAAATATAGCAAGTAGAAATAAATAAAATAAAGTAGTCAGAAGTCAAATGACGTAGAAAATTCAAATTAATTGGAAAAGTATAAAAGGGGAATTAAAACGAAGCTTTGAGAGATTTGGTGAGATGAGAAGGGGTTGTTTGAGAATTTTATGTTTTAAGAGTTTTGGAAGAGACTGAAGAAGTTTTGCAGGAGAGAGATAATAGTTAAACGCCGCTCAAGTTATAAAGAATTATAGAAAAGCTTGACGTCGTTTTGAAAGTTTATGGGTAATATAAAATGTATTATATTTGAATTAAAGGTATATATATATATTAGTTGCAGTTAAAGAGGTAGCCTCATTTCCCCATTTAAGAGATTTAATTAAATATTTGTTAAGTTGAACATCTGAGTCTGTGTTTATTCTCTTACACGTACAGCAGGATTTAAAAATGAAAGACGGAGGTGCCACCTCATCACAAGGGTGCTACAATCCGTTACAGATTTACAGAAATAAATAAGAGAGAGAGAGAGAAAAAAAAAAGTTTTCATTTCTATATTTTATTGTAAGAAATATACATATATATATTTTTTAAGTTGGCCTCGAAGTTAGCGGGAAAAAAAAAAAATAAGCTAATTCACTCTCTTTAGAAGTTTTCCAGTTTTAGAAAATTCACACTGTACCAATAATAAAAAAGTAAGAAAAATCTACTTTTTTACCCTTAATTAAGCATAAGAAAGTTTTTTTTTTTTTTTTTTTTTTTTTTTAAGTCTGTATACAAATTATTATTATTACTATTATTTTAAATTCTCCTATGTATATACTACATACATATTTTTGTGCAACATTTAATTAAATAACAAGTGGGGGTTTAGAAATATTAAACCACAATATACACTCGTAATTTGCTTCTTTTAAGTATATTTTCGTTACCTATTCCGTAGTGCTTGAAGAGCTGTGATATCTAATTAACGTGGCATACGTTCTAAAAAAAAATATCGTTTCATTTAGGATATGTATTTCACGTACAATAGAATTTAGATTCCAGATGAATGAAATTTCTTTTTATAAACTAAGTCTGGTTCATACAAGCACAGTGGAGGGACAATGATGGATAAGTATCATACATTAAATCTCCAGTGACGCCCTGCGCTGTTTTCAGTTACAGGTATGAATAAATAAAACACCGATAGGGAACTGACTATCAAACTTACGAACTAGTTCTTTGTGTGGTTTTTTAATATGCTTTCTTTGCACAAACATCACATGATGCGGATTGCATGAAAAGCGGTTGAAGTTTTGAGATGTAAGAGATTCTATATTTGAGGAGGCTTCCCGAAAGCAAAATGTGCCCAGAAAAACAAGTAAAGAATAAGCTAAATTGTACATTGCGGTGATTTCTTTCTTTTTCTTTTCAGACAAAATTTATAAAAAGAATTAAACAATCACAACTTAAATAGACGTGATAAATTTAATATGAAATAAGTGGATGTTGAATGTTATAAAACGTGTTTTGAAGTTACATATAAAATTTTATTTACATATGCATTAAACTGTATCAGAATGAAGTATATAAAAATTTCTCGAAAATTAGTCAAACTAAAAACAAAATAATAATGACAATAAAATTTAATATTTTAAATTATTTTATATAAAAATTTAAAATGCTATTTTATATAAAATTTTAAAAAGTTTAAAATTTCCCCTGGATAATAATAATTTAAGAGAATATTTTACATTTTTGTGTATTAGTTTGTAGATCGATTTATAAGTTTTTTTTTTCTTTCCCTTCAAATACATTTTTATGTTTGAATGCTGAAATTGTATACAAATGTTTAACTCTCCATGTGGCTCATGAACATGTGTACCAAATTGCAAATCAATAGCGTGATTTTTACGGCCGCTATATCGCAATACATAGAAATTCTGTCCATATGCCGTAATTATAAGAAAAACTTTGTTGCGTCCCTGTACACGAACTACAAATGGAATACACACCAAAAACTATACAACTAATTCCATATGGCTCGTGAACATGTGTACGAAATTGCAAGTCAATAGTGTGATTTTTGCGGCCACTATCGCGCGACAGACAGACATACAGACAAACAGACGGAACCCGAAATCTTTTTGGGTCTCTACTGACGCGACGTTTCGGCAATGAATCCACAAAGAGCTATACAAATATGTTTCGAGTATATTGTTTAAACATCATAATGTAAAATTAAGGAAAAAATTGTAAAAAAATTATCAGTGAGTATTTTAAAATAAATAAATAAATGTTGAACTTTATCTATTTTTATTGCTTTAGCGACATTTTAATATACTTAATATTCATATATTTTAATTCATATATATTCAACATTTTATAACTTTGAGAGAGTAATTAAAAAAAAAAAAAAAAAAAAATCTATCGTCCACAATTCCGTTAAAAATATATTTTTAGCTTTATTACTTTTAAAGTTATCAAGAAGAAGAACGGTTTACGAAAACAGACATTTTTGCGAAAGTACATTTTTTGATGCTAAAATGAAAAAAAAAAAAAAAAAAAAAAGACACATTTTATGTTATGTGTTCTTTCAACTGAAATTTCGGAAATTGGTAAAAAGTTGATATTTTATTTTTTTTTATTTCACACACATGAAAGACATTTTGAAATGACTTGTCATGTAGATTCAAAATGTTGCTACACTGTAAAAAATGTAAACTTCATTATCAAACGTTAGCCGTAAATTTTATGGTGAGCCTTAAAATTTAGAAGTCAACGCAAGTTGCGGCAAAATATAAAAAGTATGGGTTCAGCCATGAGAAATTTACGGCTAAAGTTTGGCAGCAAGGTTTCAGTTTTTTACGGCATACGGTGCAACTTAATATCTTCTCTATATTAAAAATATTTTTATTTCAGTAGTTTATTTGCCTATAGCATGCAATATTAAATAAACAAATAAATAAAAATAATCCATTAATCTTTTTTGTACCTCTAAAAAATACTATTATTTGTATAACATACTTATATGCAATTGTTAATGCATTATACACTACCCAATTCTCTTTCTTTCTTTACCTGTTGATGTTTTTACATTTAAAACAATTTATTATTATTATTATTATTATTATTATTATTATTATTATTAAAAGTGGTTTTCTCTTTTCTTATCTCCTGTTATTGTGTTATTTATTTTATTTATTAAAATCGAATCACAGCGCATTGTTAATTCTATATATTATCTCTCATTCTCTTTTTCTTTCTTTTATATATATATATTTGTAACTTACACCTCTTCGTAATGTACAAATTCATTTTGTTTGTTTTAAAATGAGCAATTTCTTGTTCGAATAAATAATCATATACAAAAGTTAAAATGTACGCAGTTGCCTTTGCTTATGACATTCTTCACCACAATTTTTGTACAGTTATATTTACTTTATTGAATCGTATAAACATATTACAAAAAAATGCTATTCACAAATAGTGGTGGCAAGAGTTACAGAGAATTTCAACTCTGTGAAACAGCCATGTTGACATGTGATACTATTGTATTAATGAATAATGAATAATGATTTTACAGACTGCGGCGACAATAGATCTGGATGGTGTGGAACTATAATGGCAGAACTGAAATTTATTTACTGATTTATATTAATTAAGTTTATTTATTTAATTAAAGTTTAATTAAAGGTTTCTTTAATGCAAAAACTAATACTAAATAAACAAATAGCTTTAGGATCTTCTTATACAGTATAAAATCTTTTTGTGAGAGCAGAAATATATAGTCATAGTTTAAATTATTCATATAGGTTTGTAATATTAAATATATTTTTCATACAGTTGAAAATAATAGCAATAGTTTAAAAATAATTTTTTTTTTTTTTTTTTTTTTTTTTTTAATATATATATATATTTTTTTTCTCTTTTACGATAATTTCAATTAAAATTTTTGTTATATTAGATAGTTGTTAAAAATGTAAAGCAGATAAAAATGGTAAAAAAGCAATGGTTCTATTGAATATATAAAAGACTCAAAATCAAACATTAAAAATCTATTGAATCGCCCGGTGGAATTTAGAAAACTAGTAATGTTAAAAAAAGCTTCATCAATTTATAGTTGTTTCATTTTCATCCTTAACATTTTTATAAAAATGTTATAACCTACACTTCCTCAATTCATTCACAATGATATATTAATAATAACAATAATAATAATAATAAAACAAAAATAAATAAATAATCAAGATAAGTCAAAAATAAGCTAATATTTTTATACAAATGTCATATCCTTCCTTAATTTAAAAGTTAAACAAAAATAAAAATTTAATCTTTTTCAAATATTGAAATTTCATTTAATGAAGACTTAAATGAACTTTAAATTTCTTCTTCTTAATATTTTTTTTAATAAAGTCTTTTGAATATTTTTATTCGACTTTACATCCTTTTACTTACGGTTTGTTCTCCAAAGAACTTTACTTCCGGTATATTCACGCATATGAAAATTCATATCATTTTTATAATCGCGACGAATTAATGCGAACCATCAAAGGCGGCATCTATTGATGTTTAATTAGCATATATGTTGCCATATAGTCCACTGAGCACGAAAGCAATTCTTTTTCCCTTTTTAGATGTAAAATAGTTTAAGCACGAAAACTACTTAAAGTTCATTTTTATTTTATCCCCTTTTTCGTTGGCAATTTTTTCCTTATAAGAACCTGTTTTACTTATTCACTTATATCTTCAAAAACACATAAATAAAAAATAAATAATCTGCATTATTGTGTGCAGAACAGCTTAATAAATAATTTTTTGACTTAAAAAAAAAAAAAAGGTTTATGCGTATTAACCTTTTGATCGCCTTTAAAAAGGGCAAAATTGTAAAGTTGTTTCCACTGCAGAATTTTTTAAATGCACTAAAATAATGCTTTTTTTTTCAATTTGATATTAAAAATGTAATTATGTACATGTTTATAATCCTTATGGCTGTCATTTAAGAGCATTAAACTTGAAAAACAAGTTAAAAATTCACAATTATATAGTTTTGAATTAATGTATTATGGATAAAAGACCAGCTCAGTGGCCGCATATATCTGTTAGCGACGGCCAGATGGATTTCAAAGAGAAAGGCTATCCCTATTTCTTACACAATATAATAAATTTGAAGTTGGATTTTTGAAACTGCATTTTGTTTATTTTCTCTGAATGTCTCGAGATAGAAAGTAAATATTCAATGCAAATGAAAGGGAAAAAAATCTTTAAAATTTTCCAATATATACCTTTTATTTTATATAAGGTAGTGGGAACATTTTTGTATATGAATAAAAACAAAACAAAAATAAGAAATTAAAAATGAAGCTATTAATAAAGCAGGAATGGAAAAATGCAACTTTAATATTAACCGTGATACATCAAATCTTAATACCACTTCACAGATGATAGTTTTTATTTTTTTTCTAACAATAACTATATTTGGATATTCTATATTCTAACAATATAAACCCGATTTTTTTTCTCTTTGAAACAAAATATTACACCAGGATATTCAGAATACTTTGCTTTAGTACTTTTTGTTTGTGGAATACCATTCCTTTTTGCTGAATGCAAGATTAAAAATATTCAATATATAACTACACAATTTTCAGTATTCTACACAATTTTCAGTAATGGTAAAATTATGAACAAAAACTTAGTTTTTATTAGGATTTGCACTTTTTTTTTTTCTTTTTAAATCTCAGGTCAAATAAATAGATAGTAATCTTGATTTCTTGTAAAAAAAAAAAAAAAAAAAAAAAAAAACTTTTATTGTGTACTACTATTTTTTTAGATGTGTCTCATCCTTTAAAAAAAAAAAAATATACTGCATAGCATTCGTCATCGGCTACTACAGCATTTTCACTTAAATCCTACGTGATTGTAGCTTTTTTGATTTTTTTAAGCAACACTCTATTTGACCATCGCGTTTCTTTTGTGGAAACTAATATATTTAACGAATTCTTTTAGAAAGTTGCACTTTCTTAGTAAATTACATAAAATTATAACTTACGCTTCCAAAATTTTTTCTACAATTATATGAAAAAAAAAGTCATGATAGGTAAAAAATAAATTAATATTTTAATACAAATTTTATATACTTCCTCAATATAAAAATTGGACAAAAGAAAAAAAAAAAAAGAAGAGGAAAAAGAGGAAAAGGAAAATACCATGTATTTCAATTATTAAAATTTAATTTAATAAAAACTTGAATGCATTTTTTTAAAACTTCTTTTGTAATAAAATATTCAGAGATTATCTTTTTAATCTACTTTACATGCTTTTATTTGCGTTTTTTTTTCTAAAAAGAGCTTTACTTCCTGTATGTCCATGCATATGAAAGTTCATATCATTTTTATATTCGCAACGATTATACGTATCATTTCCAAAGGCGGCATCAATTGATGTTTAATTGGCATATATGTAGCAATATAGTCCACTGAGCACGATCCCCCCCCCCCCGTTTTAGATAAAAAAAAAAAAAAAATCCGTGCTTAGTAAAATATTTCAAGCAAGATATTTACTTGAAGTTCATTTCTCCCCTTTTTTCGTTAATATACGTTTCTTTCTTTATAAAAGTATATTTTATTTTTTTCTTTATATCTTGGAAAACAAGTAAATAAATAAAAACAATCTGTATTGTTGCGGATAGAACAGAATAATAGACATTTTTTTAACTTTTAAAAATCGGATCGTGCGTATTAAATGGAAATGACTGCCACAATTTTTTTTTTGTTAATATAGAATCTACTAAATTTCAAGTTAGGTGTTTGAAACTGCGTTTGGCGTTTGTTTTCTCTAAATGTTTATATATGGAAAGCGAAAATTCTATGTAAATGAAATAATAAAAATACTTTCACATTTGGGTCATTCCATATAAATTCAAAGAAGTGTGACTCGACTATTTTTTGTTTCTTTTGATACTTATGTCCCTTATAGGCTTTTGATGCTTATGCCCCTTATATGTGTCCCTTATTTAAAATTAACATTCATAAATTTAATTTAAAAAGATTTGTGTCAAAATATAAAGGTCTAAAAATCCCATATTTGATCGGGAGAACGACTTTTGATGACCGGTATAAAATCCCAAGTTAATAGTAGAGAAAAAAAAAAAAAAGTTGTTTTGAACATCTCTCATATGTGCCTATATAAGTATCAAAAGAAAAAAAAATAGTCGAGCAACACAATTCCGTGAATTTATATAGAATGATCCATTTTCAAGGAAATTTCAGATATATTATTTAAAATAAGGAGGAACATTTTTGTTTATGAATATAAACAAAATAAAATATTAAGAAGCAATAATTGAAGCTGTTAATAAAATACAAATAGAAAAATGTAATTTATTGTTATTATCATCGATACATCAAATCTTAATTTTATTTTACAGAAATTTCATCTTTGTGGCAATAATAACTAAACATTTATTATTATTACTATTATTATTTTTTATTTTAAAAAATCTGAAGTAATTCCACTTGACTTTTCGAAGATTAAATAATTAACGATTGTTTAAATAAATAAAAAATATCCTGATATGTAAGAGAATGGAATATCATTGTAATATCTGATGTAAAAGAAGCCTGAAATAAATCAGCTTAATCGAATAAGGCGTTTAACCCGTTAGCACCTGAATTAATTTTGCAAAATATTATTAGCTGATTATTTCACTTCTAAACTAATATAGACAACTGACAGTAAAATATATTAACTTAAACAATTCTTCTGATAGTTTTAAATTTAAAGCCTATTCTCAATTATTGACGTTTAGTGTTTTAGCGAGAAAACTTCGAGATAGAAAAACTTTGAGATAACAGATTAGTTTCCTATTTTATGTTGACAAAGATCTCGAAAATAAAGTATTATAATGCATATTATTATTCAACTTGATTTAAGTGACCTGCGCAAAAAGCAAAAAGCAAATATATGTTAGACGAATGAAAAATCATCAAATGACTATTCAAATTATGAAATAATAATTAATAGTAGGCACATAAAACTTTCAGGGATCATTTAGAGCGACGCTGTAAATTGTCACTAAAAAGTAGAAATCATTCCAAGAAACCACAAAAAATATACGTGCCATTTTATTAGCTGTCCTCAAATGAGGACACTGGGCGCTAACGGGTTAATACTTCAAATAATTTGAGCCCATAACGATAAAATTTTTGACATCGGTTTTTATACACGTTTTAGGGCGTGAAGAATCCGAAAACTACAAAATTGGATTGGCGTCCGTCTGTAAGGAAATATTTTTTTTTTTTTTTTTTCTGTACGTCAGTGTGTTAGTTTGTTAGTCTGTGTACGTATTATCTCAAGAGCAAATAATCGTAAAGAAGACGGGCAAGTTTCCTAATATCAATTATGATGCGGACACGAATCATTTTATTTACAGCATACTAATTTTAAACTTCGTAATTTATTCGAAATTTACGATTTTTTTTTTTTTTTCTTTTTTCCTTAACATGGAAGAATAGGGGTAAATTTAGTACAAACGTACATTATAAAAATTATTTTACTAGTGTATAAGTCTGATTAAATATGAAGTATCATTTATGATATTGCTAAGATGATATTGATTGCTATGATATTGAAAAGTGTTGAATTTTAACATTCTATTAAAAAAAAAAAAAAAAAAAAAAAAAAAGTTATTCTAAATTAAAGTTTTTATTTATTCATTTATTTATTTTTTGTATGAATGGGCAATATTTCACATAAACTTGCTTTATGGGGGAAAAGTAGTATGACAATTGCATGGAAAAAAAAGAAAAGAAAAACGAATTGAATCTAATAAAATTAATCAACAAATTATGATACCGGAGGGAAGTATCGTAGCGGAGAATGGTTAGCCTAGTGGTTTGGGCATTTCAATCTGCACTCGTACAGGCGATCAGCAAAGATAGTTTATCTTAACATGAATATAATATGCCCTATAAAAACAAATATATGATGAACAAGTGAACAAAGTTCATCTATGCTATCTAGTTTTAAACATACAGTGCAAATGGAAAGCATAGGCTATTGCAGAATTTTCATTAAAATTAAACTCATTGATTTTCTTTTGAACAATACTCATATATATATATATATATATATATATATTTATCACATATGTAATCAAATAATGTGTATTATTTCTTTAGAACAAACTAACTTCATGAATTTGTTTTAGTACATTTCATTTTTGAAGGAATTCTACTTTTACAGAGTAAGAACAACATATATATATATAAAATAATTTTAAAACATTTGATATGTTACTAAATTACCTTAAACAAGTTATAGTAATTGAATCTTGAAAATAAAATTTGAGAATAATCAAGAAATTTTACGAAATATTGTATAAAGTTTTGTTGTTATTATTATTATTTATTTAAACTTAGTATTATAAATGAACAAGTTTAAAAATATTTTTAAAAAGGATAAATATACATAAAACAGGTCCTACCTTGCTTTCACTGGGCAGATAGGTAATAAAAAATTCCAAAAACCTGAAAGAAAAAAAAAAAAGATAATATTACAAGGAAAAATAAAATAAAATAAAAAAATAAAAAATAAACGATTATTATTAATGGTAAAGAAAATTACCCAATATGGTTGTAAATGAATAAAAATAATATATGTCTAAATAATAATTATATTAAAATAAAATATAGGCATTTCTCTTAACAGCACATCAAATAAAACTGGTACGACGTGACCATCACAAAACTTTCTTCTATATCATTCAATATAAAAGCATCGCGTCCTGTTTAACATGCATAAAGCTTAATCATAGCTTCTCACAATAAAGATTTTGTGTGGTGAGTTAGGTGTAATTTTAATCAACAGATGCGGAGATGCAACTATGTGTAAAATCACAGAAGGTGAGTAATAACAGCGTCATCTACCGACCTATATACACTCAAATGAAGTCAACATGCGTTTTCATAATGGCTGTCTTATATATCAAGTTTGGTGCATTTATACGCCCTAGAAGTTGAGAGCCTTTGCATTCACCAGGACAAATTGCATCGAAGGAAGCCAACCTGTCGGTCAGTATGCAACCAAATGTAATCAGCATACTGTTACATAATGCCTCTTTCCTATACCAAGTTTCATGCAATTATATACAATAGAATCTGAGATACAGCCTTTTCGTTCATGTGTAAAATTGCAGCATAGCAGTGCCACCTATAGGTTGATATGCACGCAAATTGAATCAACATAATATTTCATAATGACCTTTCACATGCC
This sequence comes from Salticus scenicus, assembly GCA_963930645.1. Taxonomy (NCBI): domain Eukaryota; kingdom Metazoa; phylum Arthropoda; class Arachnida; order Araneae; family Salticidae; genus Salticus; species Salticus scenicus. The sequence continues at coordinate 285,806,002 of OZ005648.1, forward strand.
TTAGTTTTGTTCAATCATACACAATACAATCTCAAATGTAGCCTTCCCTTAAATGAGAAAAATTGCAGTATAAAAACGCTACCTGTTGAGCGATTTGCACCAACAGTTGTTATGCACTAATTTATAATACAACGACATATAAATTTATATGAAATTCTGTGCACTAGTTCTTAAGAAAATCTCACTAAACTTTTGTTTCACACAGACAGACATTTTCTAAAAATTATCAAATTATGTTCCGGACTTGTGTAAATCTGTCAAAAACCGTAAGTGGAAAATTTTTACTCATTGCATACTTTGACTGAATATAGAAGAAAGTAAAAATATTAAAAAAATAAAATAAAATGTTAATAAAATAAGAAATATGGGTTTGTGGTCTTTATAATATATATATAGACCCCTAACTTTTCAGAAACAATTGATATTGACTTTTTAACTATCTTTTGTTTTGTAAAAGGCTTTATTTCCATATGTGGTTCTCCATTCATTGATTGACATCTTCCTTTCTGATGTTTGATTATTGTAATGATGAATTTACTACTACTATTATTATTATTATTGTTAATATTGTTATTATCACACACACACGTGTATATATATCTGAAAAATAAAAATAAAATAGCATTTCTTTAGTTGTCGATGTGACATAAAATTGACTTTTTTAGTCATTTAGTGTTTTATTTCTTTGAGATAAAAAAAAAAAAAAAAAAAAAAAAAAAGAAAAAGAAAAGAAAAATCCAAAAAAAAAAAAAAAAAAAAAAAAAAAAAAACTATCTGCATGAAACGCTGAACAATTATTTTAAACAGTGACTTCAAGAATTTTGTCACATTAATTTTGACTTTCCGCGGTGAATTATCTCTTTTTGTTATTTCCAATCGAAAATTAAATGGCGATTTTTTTTTTAAATTATTATTACTAAGTTTTAAGAAACAGAAAGTGTGCGACAGGAAATGTTTTCCTTTCTCCTTTCTCTTACCCATAAGGTAGAGAAAGTATTGTTTTTGGGTCAAATTTTTGAAAGTGAGTTTTTGTTATATTTATATGTTTTGAGGTCCCCTGAATTCAAAAATCATATTTTTAACAAATGGTCTGTGTGTGTGTGTGTGTGTGTGTGTGTGTGTGTCTGTCTGTTATCAGCATATCTCAAGAACAAATAGTAGCAGAATATCCAAACTTGGTATTCTAAATGTGTATGATATAGGGATGCTACACTAAGCTTTTCGTTGAGATGAAGGAAATGGTTCGTGTACAGGGACACTCAAGATAATTCAAATACATTACGTCTATGGGGGAAATTGCAGGTAAGTATAGTTTAACATAAATAGACTGCACTAAACTAAATGAAATGAATGTATATTTTTTATATGCATAAAAACATTTTTAATGTAAAATATGGTAGGGAAATCATTCACTGTTTATTTACAGGGCTACACAAAAGAACTAGATTATAGTGCGACAGTAGCTGAAAATTGATGGAAGTGTATTTTAGGTTGTGCCATTTATTTTTACAGTAGGATTATATTTAGGTGCACCTTGTGGTCTGTACATAATATTCAAAAGATATAGCGGGCAGCAAATATTTAAGAGATAACATTCTTTTTTATTGTTAGTGGAAGTGCTTTGCTAAAATATTTTACCATGTTCAGGAAAGCTGCTCAGGAATTGAAACTAATTCCTCATAGACATATGGTAAATAATGTAATGTTTTTAAGCTAAATATTCATTGCTTGCTTTTGTATATTTACACGTTTTGAGGTTTCTTGGTTACTGAAGTCAAGTTTTTTAACGTTTGATCTTTGTCTATGTCTCTTAAAGTAACTTAAAAACGAATAATTTCAGGAGATCCAAAAGTTGTATTTTCAAGTTAATATAAGTTTGTTGCTGAAGAAATTTAATCAAGACTCATAAGTTTCAAGGAATGTTGCGTGAAAGTTGTCTGAAAGTTGCCTGAATAATTAAGTGAACTTTTAATTTTAATAACAGATTTAAATTCTACATAAATGTAGGTGCAGTAATGAAACGGAGGGTTGAGGGGGGCGGTAGCCCCCCCACCTCCCTCACACAGAACTAGTCATCATATAAAACTCTTCCGAAGCCTATTTTGTATTGTTTTAACATAGGTTTACATATCAGTTCTCGTTATCTTACCTCTTAATCTCCAACTTATTTTTATAGTATTAAATTTCAGGGTAAGAGAAAGTCGTGTGAGTGACACACCAGATTATTTAATTCACGAGATCGATAGAGTCATGTGAATTTAGTAGTAAGCAATAGTAAAATGGTGGCACTTAACACCAAACTTAAAAAACTTTGAATGTAGCTAAATTAAACAAAATTGGCGCAATTGTTTTGGTGAAACAGTGAATTTTATTTTTAACAGTTAAAAACATTTTTTCTCAACATTTTAAGTTAAAATTGTTGATTTGTAAGTATAACATACGTAATATAAATTGTTGTGTGTAAGTATGTAATTAATGTTAAGCGCATTAAAAGCTGTTTTTAAGATAAGTATGCGAGTATACATATTATTAAACACATTGAATTACTAATAAATTGCTTAATGAATTGGGTAGCAAACTGAAAAAATTAAAAGCTTTTATTAAGTGAAGAATTCTGGTGCATACATAAAATCTGACAGTAATGCAGTTTTTTCTTTTTTTTTTTTTTTTTTTTTGCTTTTTTGCTAAGGATTCCTAAGAAAATACATTATATATTTTCTTAACAAAATATCAAAAAATATCTGCAGTTGTTTCTTGAAACTATCTGAATATTTATCTAAAAGTACATTGGACCGAAACACATACAAAGATCACATGACTAATAACGACAAATGTATAGTAAGGCGAGACAAGAAACTGAAAAGTGCGTTCGCAATCAAATTAGTGTCTACTTTCCGCCTTGAAAATGCCAGAAAAGATAACTTAAGTAAAAAAGGCAAGAGAGAAGAATAGAGTCGGTAAATTTGATTATTGATTCGAGAAAATGTATCTAAACAGGTAATTTATGCCAAATTTAGATCAAAAGCTTGGGAAATTCTTTAACATTATTCAAAAATGTTATTCAGCATTAAAATTTTTGGCTTTGTTTTGTTTCAGATTTCGGTTAAGTCCAATTAAAATGGTTTCGAAAAGTAAAAGAAATTAATCCAAAATCATGAGTGAATGTAGTACGTTTAAATCGAATTTTCGCAAATATTTCAAATATATAATATTTCATAAATATATTAATCAAAATTTCTTACTTTTGTTCAGTGTTTATTAAATAACAATAAATTTGTCTTGATACATTTTTATCCAATAAAAATTTGAACAAATACTTTACACAAAATTATCATTGATTAATATTAACATTTAATTTACTATTACGAAAATTGTGTAATTAGGAAATCTGAGAACACTGCAGAATACATACACAACACACACACACACACATATGTATGGCTTTCAGGTGTGGATAACGTATTTTGTAAAGAAACAGACAGGTGGTAGTCAGGGCCCCACTATGCTTTTTGAAGACCTGGGGCACTGATGCTGTTTGGAGGCCCCCCTAGCCTGCTCTAAAGAGCTTGCCAAAAGAACCCATTCTCAAAAACAAAAATAAATAAATAAAAATAGTGCATTTTTAAAAATTTTCCTTCAGTTATACCTTCTATTTCGTCATTTTCTTTAGCAACCTACAACAAAATCATTAGTTTTATGTTGAAGACAAACGCAAAACTGAAGCACATTGATCAGCAATGTTTAGGAAATTGGTCACAAAATTTAATAAATGTTTAAGCTCTCTAATAAAATATAGAAAGAAAAATTTAATCAATTTTTGTTTTTAATAGACATAATGAAAATTTTTTTACTATTACTTCTTAATTTTTGGAAATGAGACCCCCTAAATTTGGAGGCCCTGGGCCAGTGCCCCGTGTGCCCGCGCCATAATCTGGCTCTGGTTGTAGTCGATGAATGCATTTTATTCAGCGTAACTTATTCTCGAATCAGTACAATAAAACTGTGATTACAACGAATATTCTCAAAGCAGTCCAGTAGAAACAAATATTCTGGAAGCAGTCCAATAAAGCTAGCTGTCAGTCGTATCACGAAACTCACTATTTGACGAATGTTCTGGAAACAGTCCAAGAAAATAGCCACTTGTTTCACAGGAGTAGAGCAAAAAGCATAAACACTCAACGGACACAAGTCAATCACATGGAACACAATCCCTCGAAGGCAATCGCTCAAAGCAGCTCTCTAAACACACACTTACTAAATTGACTGAGTCAATTCACGTGTATACGTATTTATAACTTTTGGCGATGGAATTTGGAGATAGTTCAGTCTAGAACCTTATGAAAAGTTCTAGATCTCGGTACCTGTTCAATGTAGAGCTTCGAAACTTCGGGAACTCTGAACTACCATTTTCGCTAAATTCGTCGCCAAGTTTGTCACCAGGGGCGTAGCTTGAGGGGGGGAAAGGGGGAGTCTCCCCCCCAATGTTTTAAAAAATAGGGCGGCATATTGAAGTTTCTGGGGGCGCTGTTTTGCGACTTAAAGTTCATTTAAAAGTGGATCATAATTTTGTTAATTATCGTTAGTTACCAAAAACACTTAAGAGTTTTATGTATCACAAGCTGACCAACTGGTTCACCGACCAGCAAAAAAAGTTTGCCTTAACCCTACAAGGCTCAATTTTTTTTTAGTGCGCGACAAAAATATATAGGCTGTAATTAGTGATCAGAAGATAGATAAAACTTATAAAAATAAAAATAAAACCATATTTAACGGAAAAATCAACTTTTTATTTCAGTTCCGCATACGGTACACTGAGCCTTAACTATACTTTTTGGTATTAAACTAGTACAATTGAATTGTTTTGGAAATAGTTTCCTATTTGAATTTTTTTCAATTAGTGACTTATTATTTTAAACAAAATGAATTAACTATTATATATTTTACTTTTTTATACATCGCAATTTATAATAAACAAAATCATATAACTAATATAATAAATTTGTTATTTTTTTATTGATGAAAGATCTAAAACATTTATTATATTTATATAAGCAAAGTTCTACGCGACATTTGTCGCAAGATAAGAATGTTTTCCCTTTGCAACCAGGATATTTGCATCGTTGTCTTTTTTCACCCCAAACAGGGAAATGCTGAAACCCATCACGTCTGACATCACGAGGAGGTAGGACTGATGTAATTGTCTTCTGCCTTTTATTTTCAATTTCATCAGATAAACTTGGTCTACCTCTCTTTTTGTTTATCGATAGCCCAAACATGCATAAACTTTTCCTTACTTCAAATTTGAAGTCCTTCTGTTTCAGTGGAGTTGACGTATGCTGCTGCTCCCCGTACAATAACCAGCAATTGATAAGAGTTACATCAAGAAGATGATAAAATAGCCTCAAGTACCATTTTCTGGTCCTAATTTTTATTTTATATTTCCCTAGGAACGAATCTAGGAGGTCCACACCACCCATATGCTGGTTATATGTTTTGATTATTTGGGGGCAATCCACTTGTATAAACTTTTTCTGTTTCTTTCAGTATCTTCTTGCTGTTTCTATTAGCTCTTAACAAAAGACGATGATAAAACGACTGGTTTGTTATGGTACCATATAACAGTGACAATATCTGTATTATTACAATTTGCTACCCATTGCTTTGAATAACCTCTCTGAATCTTTTCTTTTTTTAGGTCTTTTATGGAAGGTATTTTGAGGTCTTTTCCTAAACGACCTTTGTTGACATTTCCCAGCGACTGTATTCCCTCATTGGCCAAATAAGCAGTCAACTCTGGGGACGTATAATAATTATCAAAGAATAATTTGTAATTTTGATTCTTCGATGTTCGTCTGGGTACCCGAGATTGTGTTAATGGTACCTGTAGTTGTCCTTGAAGTCATTCCTGATGTACTAGGCTGAGGGTCTGATATTTCTGGCTGACGATTTTCAATATTCGTAAGAACCTCGTTGACGGGAGACGAACACTGATGTCTCTGCGGAGATAAAGAAGTTTCCACGTCGCTAAGTGGCTTGGATAAAAAGTTTTGGATGGACTGAATTTTTTTTCGTTGTCATCGTCACTTTCAGCGTCAGAAAAATCTTGTCCATCTTCACTTCCAGAAGGAATATTCAAGAAACCCTCAATATCTTCATCACGCAATCTTTTTCGCGACATTATCTGCAATAAAATCAAAGTATTGACAAGGAAATTTATCGTAAGTACGTATAAGTAAAAATGGACACTAAAGCTCAACGTACCGTATGTGGAACATACATAAAAACATGATTTACTAATACGTTTATAATTATAATATAAAAAACAACTTATCTCTGCAAAATATACACTTCGTTATAACACACAGAATTTTTTTCGAGTCAAAACTCTTCAATAATTATTCTTTTTTTATTTTTGAATTCAGACAAACAACTAACTTATCACTTTCATTCAAATTTCAAACTGAGTGCACTATAACAAAAACACGAACGACATCTTTAGTTAAAGATTCGTATTACTACATTGCTAAATGTCAGTAGCTTCTACCAAGATGTCAAGAGATGTCGCTACTAATAGTTTTATAGCTATAGGAACGATTAAAGTCGGTGTTCCACATATGGAACTGGGTGCCTTGTAGGGTTAAAATGTCTGACTGTCTAGCAAACTCCCGTTTGGTGGCGACTGTGGCGCCCTTTAAACTAATTAGATGCCTAAAACAGCCTGTTTTCCTACCGTGCAAACGACCCTTGAAAATTCTCATCGTATTCATGACGCTTAGAAAAATCTGTTCATAACAAATTACTGTTTGGGGGGCCTATGACATGATTTCCCCTTTTGTTCACTTACAATAGCCTGTTCGCTTACCGTACAAAAGACTGTTGAAAATTCTAATCGTATTCTGGACCCTTTAAGAATAAGTTAGTAGCAAACTCCAGCTGAGTGGCGCCCTTCCCTGTTCAGGCACCTACAAAGGCATAATGAGGTTTCTGGGGGCGCTGTTTTGTGCCTTGAAGTTCATTTGAAAGTGGATCATAATTTGTTGATTATCGTTAGTTACTAAAAAAACTTAAGATATTTTATGCATCAGAAGCTGCCCTTGGCGACCAACTGGTCCACCGACCAGCAAATAAAGTTCGCATTAAAATGTCTGACTCTAGCAAACTCCCGGTAGGTGGCGCCCTCTTAACTAATTAAACGCCTAAAACAGTCTTTTTAAACGTGTATAACAGCCTATTTTCCTACTGTGCAAACAATCCTTGAAAATTCTCTTCGTATTCACGACCCTTAAAAAAATCTGGTTATAACAAATTCCTGTTTGGGGGCGCCTATGGCATGATTTCCCATTTCAAACACTTACAATAGTCTGTTCGCTTACTGTGCAAAAGACTGTTGAAAACTTTGATCGTATTCAGGACCCTTTAAGAATAAGTTAGCAGCAAACTGCGGTGCCCTTCCCTGTTCAGGCACCTACAACAGCATGTTCGCTTACCATGCAACGACCCTTGAAAATTCTGACCTTAGCAAATTCGCGCTCTGTGGTGACTGCGGCGCCCTTCTCCCATTTCAGATACTTACAACTGACTTGTACGTAAGTATGTGCAATCGCTTTCTCACCTCCAAAAACTTAAAATTACGATTTTTCAAGACCTTAGCTCGAAAAAAAAAAAAAAAAAAAGCAGTTTATTGTACGTTATGGCTATTGTATAAAAACAAAATTTGAGGTTTGATTTGGTTATAATGATTTCTCACTAACAATTTTTTATTCTAAGTGTTTCTTGACATGAAATAGCGCGAGAATGCTGATTTAACGTCACATTAACAGGCACATATTGGGCAATTGGCGACGGTTTGGGATTAACGCCCCAGTGGCGGTCCGAAGACAAGCCATCACAATTTTTATCTTCTGTGGAAGAGATGACTCCCCCGCTTCAGTATCTCCCAGAGGTATTATTTGCACGGAGCATGGAGGACATTGCAGCCACGATAGAGTTTACGTGCACTAGAGACTGACTTTCATGATGGTCTTCAATTGGCTCGATTATTGAATCCGTAATCTTTCTGTCAAGCTGGTAGATGTGAGGTGCCGGGTATGATCCCAGGTCGCGCTTGTCGGCCTAGTCGTTTGAATTTGTCCATGGTTTTCTCCGAAACTTGCGTAAATACGGGCTAAGACCCCTTAGAAAGACCTCCACAGACGACACTCCCCCTAAGGCCTAGGACCCTAGAGCAGTCAATCGGCTTTTTTCCAAAACACCGACACAACACCTAAGAAAGATATAAATTTCTGTACAAAAAAGATTTAATTTTGGACAACGGGACTTTTTTTTAGTTTGTTCTTCCACATAAAGGCATGCGGTAATTGTGTTGCATTCCTTAGCAATGGCTACTACATTTCTTAAAATATTTTTCACACAATATGGGAAAAAAGAAAAACGTTTTTTAATTTGTTTAAATATATAAAATAATAATAATAAATAAATTACTGAATTTTTTTTCCTTAAGAGTGAACAATACCTAATTTCATAATAAGAAAACACCACAGAACTAGCGTTTAAAAGCAATAATTACAAAACTTTGAATAAACACCATAAAATGCAATAAACTTGCAATAATTGTTTCGGTTCTAAAGAACACACGATCCTTCGTCAGGCGAAAAAAGTAGGCACAAGTGCTCCAGTCAAAGCAGCAACGCACAAAACCGCTTTAAGTGAACAGCAAAAATATATACAGATGAATGTAAACATAAATACTGGTGTGAGGAGAATAGTGCTGACTCTAAAATAAAACGGCCGCCTGGGGGGAATTCAATAAAAAGGGGCATTATTTGCATAATTTGCGGTGTTCTATGCTATGATTTTTGTATATAAAAAACTAAATTACTAATTTTCCTTGTATATATATAGGCTGTATGCATTTGTTATTCCAGAAATGCTGCAGAACTATTGCTAAGAAAGTTTAAAAGTCAGGGGGAAAAATCTAAAGGCCTCTAAACATTTAAAATGTTAGAAAAAGCTACTTGGTACCAAAATGTTTTTAAAAGGGTCGCCAGGTGCTAAAATATGTTGAAAAAGAGCCACAGGGTGCTAAAAACTGTTTAAAAGGGCAGGGCATCCTGCCAAATTAGCCTAGAGTCAGCCCTACAGAATTATGAAATAAAAGAAGAAAATAAATAAATAAATTAGATAAAAAAATATAACAAAGTATCAAAATTTAGAAAATATCAAAATTAAACGAAAATCGGACTTATGTGAGTAATTTCATAGCATCAGACAAGAACAGAGTGGAACAAATATCATTAACAAGATTTTTCGAATTTTTAAATATGTAAAAATCTTCATGGATATTCAAATGGGAAGAGAAGACAGGGGATGAAATTATGTTAGTTTTAGAAAAATCAAAACGATGACCATGAGCCCATCAGTGGGAAGGAATAGAATATTTAGAGATCTCTTCATTACGAACATTTCGACGGTGCTCATTTATTCTATATTTCAAACGCCTTCTTGTTTGATCAATATAAACTAAATTGCACGGCAAACATAGGACTAAATAAATGCCAGAACGGTTTTCAGTAGGAATGGGATCTTTAAGAGAAGATAACTTAATTTTGTTGACGGGTTTCTAAAGGACTTTAAAACCAAACGGAGAGAGAATTTTAGAAATTTTAAAAGAAAGTGATAAATAAAAAGGTAAAACAACTGGAATGAGACTGTGATCGTTCAATTTGGTATCAGAACGTTTAAGTTCTTGAATTTATATAAAGCTTTATTAATAATAGAGGAATTATAGCCTCGAGAAAGAGCAAGATATTTTAAGTAATTCATTCCTTTCGAAAGACTAGACGGATCAGAACAAATGTGTAAGGCTTATGTTTTTCTTACTCTTTTTCCAAAAATTGATAAATTTTTAATATTTCATTTTGCGGTAAAAAAAAAAAAAAAAAGAAAAGAAAAGAAAGAAAAAGAAAGAAAGAGACGATTGTAAATTTTCAGAAAGTGAAAACAGAATTTAAATATACATTATGTGATGAGTAATCATGAAATCAAACATGGGCCACGGCTGTCGGCGAGATTAGGTATTGTCCACTCTAAAAATATAAAGTTGCTTTCCTTAGCAACAGTTACTACTTTCATTTCTTAAAATTTATTTTGAAAGTTGAATTATAATCTAATATCTTTTAAACTTGTTGGAAAAGGGGGAAATTTTTTTTTTTTCAATTGTTCTACCTTATCTCAAACCAATACTCGGTTGTCCTAAGAAAGATACTTTTGCTTAGTCTTATACGAGAATATATATATGTATTTATTTCTGCAAAGCATATTAACCATATCTTTCGAATGATACTACTTGTAAGCCCTTCCTTTTATTGAATAGGCTAAAAATGTAAGAGGAATTTCATGTATGCGTATTAATACATAGAATCGCTGAAAAAATTTAGATTGCTCCAAAGATGTATATAAAAAAAAAAAAAAAAAAAAAAAAAGCTACTAAATGGAGGGGGGGGGGGAAGCTGCTAAATGGATGGGGAAAAAAAAACCAGCCTTTTTTTTTTTTTTTTTTTTTTGGCATATTTTAGGAATATGCTCCGAAGCAGGGGGGGGGGGGCACATATTAACCGACGAGAGGGCCTGTGCCCTCGATCCCAAAGATGGCAACACTCTTGAAAATATGTGGGTGGCATTTTCAGATGAGGAATACGAAAGGGCGCCAAACGTCGGGTCTCCCCCCCCCCATCAAATTTTCACGCTACGCCCCTGTTTGTCACCTATGCAAACCTCACTGGAAGTGAATGAACTGCTTCTTTATTTTCACTTTGACTGTAAAACTACTTTCACTGCAAGAATATAATCGATGCAGGGGAAAATATTTAATCTGCTGCAACAATATATAATAAAAGGCAATTGCAGTATATATACATGAAAATTTATAGAAAATTCCGAAAATATGAACACATGGAAAGGATAAAAATAAACGAAATTATCAAACAATGAACAGAGTGAAAAGATCAAAATTAGACGAAATCAGATTAATGGAAGCAAACACAATTTGTAACGTCATCCGGAGCATAATACATGTGTGTGTGTATGTATATATATATATATATATATATATATATATATATATATATATATATATATATATTAATAATTTTTTAAAGCGTAGTAAAAGCCGAGCAACAGATTTAAGACCACTGAAACCACATAGACTAATAAGAATAAAATTTCATCATATTATAATTACGTGTGTAGACTGATTGTTAATTATTGACACAATTAATTTTACTCTTTGATTTTTGAAACAATAAATTTTATTTATTGATTTTTGTATTTCATTTAATTTAACTTCAAACTTACCTTAGACAGTCGCTATTTAAATAATGTTGCCAGTGTATTAAAACTACATGGAACCCAAAACAAAAGATATATATATATAATTTACATTATATCCATATAGCATAGCCTCGTTGCATACACACGTTATTTTTATTTTCCGAACATATACAGGGTGATCAATTTAAAAGAGCACCCGTTGGTTTTTCTTATTACCCTTAAATATGACGGATGTGGCAACTATTCTAACACTGAAGTATAATTGTTTGAACCTTGTTTAAGTGTGGGAGCCAATTTTCAACAGTGCTGAACTGTTACAACTTTATTTGTGAGGTAAAACAGAAATGGAGACGCACAATGTTATTTAATACTGTGATAATTTTATTTATGAAAAACAAAATTTAATTCAAATTTTTTACATTATCATTCCTACATTACACTATCATTATCATTTTTACATTATCATTTCATAGGGTTTTCCAGAAAAGTCCTGCAAACATCGATGAAGTAAAACAGATCATAGCTGAAGAAATCTCGTCAATAACACCAACAATACTGCGAAGTTTGTCAAAAAACTTGGTTCGACGTGTTCATGTTTACATCCAAAATGGTAGCGAACATTTTCAACATTTTCTGTAAGGAATGATAATGTAAAAAATTTGAATTAAATTATGTTTTTCAAAAATAAAATTATCACAGGATTAAATAGTAACACTGTGCGTCTCCATTTCTGTTTTACCTCACAAATAAAGTTGTAACAGTCCAACAGTGTTAGAAATTGTCTCCCACACTTAAGCAAGGTTCAAACAATTATACTTCAGTGTTAGAATAGTTGCCACATCCGTCAGATTTAAGGGTAAGAAGAAAAAAAAACTGATCATTCTGGAAAGTATAGTAATCCTGATTTGCGAAATGTATTTGTATCTCACATAGCTCGAGAACGAATGGTCGAAGAGTGTTACAAAACTTATATTTGTGACTTTTATGATGTGCAGTTGTACACCTCCAACTTTGGTCTTGATTCGAACTCCCGGTTTAGAAATATCTACTATTTTATAAAATTTATTTTTCGCGGTGTATGCATGTGAGTGAACTGGGTAGCGTATAAATTCTTTGTTCAAATGAGTTGAAAGTTGGTATATATATTATATATATTATAAGTTACTACAGCAAGAACTGTAAAAATTTTATTGAACCTAGCACTTACAGTTTTTTTTACACGGACACAAAGAAAAATTCTTTATCATAATTGTCTATGGAATGGAATTATTTTAAGTCAGATAGCGTCTAAATTCCTTATTCGATTGGGATGGAAATTTATATATATGTTATAGGTCAATGTCGCACGAATTATATAGATTTTGGTGAATGTGTAACTTATAGAGTTTTACAGGGATACAACGAAAATTTTTTTATCATTATGACCTTCGGGCTTTTGAAGTGTAACAGCGTTAAACGCCTTATTCGACTGAGCTGACTGAATTTAGACTTCTCTTATTTTAATATATTTAAACAACCATTAATTACTTAATGTTAGGAAAGTAAAGTGGTGTCGCTCCAAAATTTTTATGTAAAATATTACGTTACGTTTGCCATAAATGTTTACTCATTGAAAAAGATGAAGCATATTTTATGTACATATAAAACGAACTTAATTAATTAATTTATTTTTTAAGAATAATATGTCAAACTATGCTTCATTTTAAATTTAAATTTAGTTTCATGACGAACGATTTAATCAGCTTTGAATTAGAATAAATTTAAATCTTTCATTTTAGTGGCATTTTATGATTTCACCCTATTCGAAGTAAATGTCGAAACTTTGTAAACAAATCTTAACTCCTAAAGTTTCTCTAACAAACTAGATGAAGCTACATGCAGGTTAATTCGTTGTCAGGAGATCTGATTTGGAATTCTGACATTTAGCTGAAAGTTCAGTGTTACAAAATCAAACCTACTGTTTTACTTTTTTCAGGGGCAAACAGAGGCGGATTTAAGTTAGATTGCGCCCTAGGTCCATTTGTCTATGGCACCCCCCCTCCTATATTTTGAAATATTATGCATACACATTATAATTATAATAATAAATATAAGAAAAATAAGAAAAGCTATATTATTCTTTGATACATTCACTGTGTGAAACATTGCATACAATAATTAACTCATATTTAAAAAGTAAATTAATTTAGTGCAATCATGAAAAACATTGCTTTATTTGGTCTCTCTTTTGAATTTTTATATTTGAACTTGTGTATAAAACTTAACCTTTTTCATAATTTAATAAATTTATGAATTTTACCTCGCTTTTTATAATCGATAAAACGATAATTTTCAGTTTTAATTATCTTTTATATGAGATTTCCTTTTCAAATCCTAGTCATTTTTCAAATTTTAATCGCCTAATTCCACCATTCAAATTTTAATCACATGTAAAAATTTGGCGCCCCTAGGCCCAGGCCTCATGAGCTTAAGCCTAAATCCTCCCCTGGGGGCAAACGTAACCATGGGATGTGTAACATCGGCTTATAACTCAACTAAGAAGTTGAATTTAAAACGATAGTTATCACACCTTTTTTTTTTTTTTTTTTTTTTTTTTTTTTTTTTTTGCCCAAAGAAAATAAGTTGCATGATTTTAATTCTCTTACATTTACCCTAATTATATATTTTACATTTAAAATCATACCATAATTAAAATAACATTTTTGTTTTAGTGTAAGAATTACACAGAGGTCTATTAACCAAAAGCACAATATCAATACTTCAATCTTTTATAATTTTTAGTTTTTAGTTGCATATTGCTGTTACGCATTTTTTGCAAAGTGCTTAAAGAGTTGTCCGAAAAGTTCGCATTGAAATATCTTAAAAATTGAAAAAGATCCAGTGTCATGAAGGTTTCTCATTAAGTGAAAACTCGATTTACACATTTCTTAATGTATTGTATAGTATAGAAGTATAGTGGGCCGAGCCTAAACTATAGGGCAAGTGTAACTACGAAACAGAAAATAGTCATAATATTTTTTTTTTTCTTTAAGTAGAACATTGTTAAATCATAAAGAGTTTATATTTTTTATTCACCAAACTTTTGAAAAATTGTATATTTTTAATGCAATGTTCTAAAACGCGAATTTTCTAAATTAAGAGTACTATCGTGATAAATTATATAAAATTTAAAAATTTAATTTTGTAAAAAAATATTATTACAAATTGCAAATAACAAGATTAAAGCAAAAACTCAAATAATTACATACCTAAATAACACAGGTCAACGAAAATGAAGTTGACAAAATTTGATTTGATTTGATGATCTTAGCTAATCTTTATGTTTTTTAATGTGCTGAAACCGAAAATGCAGCCCGTTTTTCTCTATCACGTATAGATTTTTGTCAATACAGGGTGTTTTCCGACACAATTTCTCACATATGCCATCATAACATGAGGCTGGTTGGTTGGTTGGTATGGTTTTATGTCGCACCAGTGCCGCGCATTTACAACAATATAGGTATCCATGCTTAATTAAACATGGAAACATACTATGAAACTTAACATATAATTATATTAGTGGAAGAGTAATGGAAGAAGTATAGGCAGGCACCCTGTATTGACAAAAATCTATACGGGATAGAGAAAAACAGATTTCATTTTCGGTTTCAGCACACCAAAAAAACATAAAGATCAGCCAAAATTATAACATCAAAATTTTGCATGTCGACCTGTGTAATTAATATGTATCCCATAAGTGTGGTGACATTTAAAAAAAATCATAACTATTGAACGAATTGGTAGAATTGAACGCGGTTTGCGAAAAAATCATTCCCGCGAAGGGGGATTTATTTTCGTAAAGAAAAAAAAAATAAGTTAAAGTTTTTGTTGACGATAGTTAGACAAATATATGGGAAATTGTATTTCTCGGCTATCATCTCCACTGTGTGATGTCACTGTGTACGTACCTATCGTATGTTACTACGTCATTGTTTGTATCATCCTTTCACTGTATGCGCACGCATAGGACGCGCGCCAGTTTAGTTATTGAGTTGACGTGGAGCGGTTGTGTGAAACACAGACGGTGCTTTCCCGCTCGTAAAATGCATCAATTTAAATGTTATGTAATGTCCCCTTTTTGTTATTAATAAATATTGTTATGTTACGATGGTCTGTAGCCGTTTCCCTATATTTTGGGGGGCTCGACTTATCCCGTTAAATTCTCCCCTAGACAGACGTTACTAACGGAAAGCCGCTACATCTGTTTTCAAAAACTGTAGCGTGAAGACGAATGTTTCATTTATTTTTTCTTAATAAAATGACTAGACGTAGTATTCTATATTCGATAAACTGTCTCGCTGATATTTAATAGACGTTCTATATGCTCTCATCACGTACTGGATATTTTTTACGAAGCTATTTTTTTTCTTCTCTGCATTTGTGTTCTGCAATTACGCTACAATTGTTCTTCTTTTCTGGACGTGAAAGATAATTTCCATATAAATGTGCTTGCTCATCATTATATTTGTTCCCCCGATGGATAGTTCGATGTAATAAATTCATCAGCGCTGCACAGGACTGCCTTAATGTCAGGTGTCAGGTAGGGGCATGCGTTTTTTTTCTTTCTCTCTTTGATAGTATATAAAAAAAAATGAAAGGAAAAAAATAACTTTTTTTTTTGTAGTTTAATGAAACTCATTTATTGCCGATTTAAAATTATTTGCTTGTTCATTTTTATATAAATAAAGAATTTTTTCCCCCATATTCAATTACTTTCCATGAATAAAGAGATATTCTGTTCCCCAATATTTATTTATTGTTCCTAAAAATATATATGTTCTGGTTTTAATCCATTTTTTTTCCCCAATATTTACTTAAAAAAAAAAAAAAAAAAAAAAGAACAATTTTTTTTATTTACTTCGGGTTCCTTATTTTATTTTTCTTGCCCCCTAAAAATGGCCCTTAAATTAGGCGACCTTCCGCTAGTTGCAAATTCTTTGAAATATTCTAAAACAAATACCATAAAATTACTTAACACGCTGTTAGGATACCCAACATTTGATCATCAATCGCGTAAACGTATGCGAAATTTTAGCGGTTTTGCTGCCGATTTCGACATCAACAAACATCAAGAAAACATTTTAAAAACGTTTAATTTATCCGATTTTATATCAATCGCTAATTCGCTACACTTAGAACCAGTCGGTAGTAAGGAAAATTTATGTACAGAAATTTTTAAAGCACTTACTAATTTATCTGAGTTTCAGAAAACATTAGATACTAGTTTTTTGTCAGACGAAGACGATCTCAGTGTAAATACACATTCTCTTGAAACCCCTTCTTCGATCGTTCCAAATACTTCTGTTTTTCAAACCCAAACCGAAAGTTTCCCTACGGAAGTTCGAAATATTTCTCCGAATGACGCTGCAGACGCAATGTCTGATTTGAGTAATCATTTCTGGTTTCTTCTCAGAGATCTAGCTAGCACGTGTAGAACTTTTTCTGGAAATGATTCATATTCTATTCGTAATTTCTTTAATGACATTGAGGAACAATTCTGTTTATTTCCTAGTCTTACCGATCAACAAAAACTTATTTTTGCTAAACGTTTAATTAATGGTTCTGCTAAAACATTTTTATTTTCGCAACGAAATCTTAATACTTACGAGTCATTTAAAGCCGCGTTAATTTCTGAATTTTTGGATACCATACCATCCATCGAAATACATAAACAATTAGAAAACAGAAAAATGCGTCCTAATGAAACTGCTACGCAATATTTTTTAGCGATGCGCGAAATTGCTAACCTCGGTAACGCTATTATTGACAATTCTTCAGTAAATCAGTACACCATTCAAGGTATACAGGGCAACCCCTCTGAAAAAATTCTTCTTTGTGGAGCAAAATCTTTTTCAGAATTTAAAGAAAAATTGCGTGTTTATGAAACTGCTCTTAATACAATAAACTTAAATCAACGAAATTCAGTTAATTATAAACAAACATATGACAGTCGAAAACGCAGTACTGGTCACACACAATCAGCTTTCACTCGCGAATCCAAATTTAATATTGGTCCGGCATCTCAAAATAAATTACGTTGTTTCAATTGTAACGATATCGGTCACTTATCTAAATTTTGTCCTAACCGTTCTCGTGGCCCTAGGTGCCTTGCATGTGGTCTTTTTGGACACAAGTCTACCGATTGCCGCCGAACCGCTGCAAATGAAGGACCTCCTTCGAGAGATAGAGTTAACACTGTACATGAATCGCATGCTTCTCATATGTGTAAACAAGTTAAAATTAGTGGTAATGAATTAACTGGTTTGGTTGATACTGGTAGTCAGTTAACCCTTTTGAAACATTCCGCATGGTTAAAAATAGGTTCCCCACCGTTGTCAAAAATTAATAAATCCTTAACTGGTTTTGGCTTTGCGCGTATACATGTTATCGGTACTTTTAATTCTTTTATTACTATAGACGATCAAGAGTTTTCAGCAACTATTTCAGTTGTACCCGACGTGTCCACATTTTATGACCTTATAATTGGATGTGACGTCATCCAACAAGCCAACATTAGCATTTCACCCACCGGTGTTACTTTTTCTAGTTTTTCACATCAAAATGAGTGTACCGCAGATCCAAATTTTATCATGACGATCACTGACGATAATCCCAAATTTGATATTGGTCCTAATGTTTCACGACATATTCGTAACGACATTAACAAACTGTTGTCGACCTATAAACCTAATAAAATCAAAACTGCGAACATTGAACTTAACATCACTTTAACTGACGATACACCAATTTTTCACACACCCCGACGTCTACCCTTTACCGAACGAGACATTGTAGACGCACAAGTCTCTAAATGGCTTAAAAATGGTATTATCGAACCAGTGTCCTCCCCATATGCCAGCCAAGTGGTAGTCGTTCGAAAAAAAGATGGTAAACATAGAGTTTGCATCGATTACAGGAAGCTCAATCGTAAGTTAGTTAAAGATCACTACCCCCTCCCCCTAATTGATGATATTTTAGATCGACTTCAACATGCCAAAATTTTTAGTACGATAGACCTACGTAATGGATTTTTTCATGTACCCGTAAACACACAGAGCCGCCCTTTCACTAGTTTTGTAACCCATAACGGTCAATTTCAATTTCGCTACATGCCTTTCGGACTTAGCTCCTGTCCTTCAGTGTTCATGAGATATATAAATGCTGTTTTTAGAGACTTGATTGCTGCCGGCATAGTACTCCCTTATATGGATGATCTTGTAATTCCCGCGAGTAACGAACTTGAGGCCGTAGAACGTCTAAAAACTGTTCTTCAAACAGCTAGCGAGTACGGACTCGACATAAATTTTAACAAATGCCAATTTTTACATACCAAAATAGATTTCCTCGGTCACATAATAGAAAATGGTAAACTTTTGCCATCCCCTTCCAAAACTAAAGCTGTTTTAAATTACCCAGATCTGAAAAATGTTAAAGACGTACGTAGATTTCTTGGCCTTACAGTATATTTTAGGTATTTTATCCCTCATTTTTCTACCATTGCAAAACCCTTAAGTGATCTTCTGCGTAAGGACACCCCTTTTCAATTTCAAAATGAACAAAGAGCCGCATTTCAAAAATTAAAATATTTACTTTCCCAAGAACCAGTTCTCAATATTTTTAATTAAAATTCCCCTATTGAGGTACATACAGACGCGTCTATAGATGGCTTGGGGGCAGTCCTGTTGCAGAAAAACATCATTGATAATCAATTCCATCCAGTCTTCTATTTTTCGAAGAAAACATCTGATAACGAAAGAAAATACACTAGCTTTGAACTTGAAGTTCTGGCTGTGGTAGAAGCCCTCAAAAAGTTTAGAATCTACCTCCTAGGAACTAATTTCAAAATTATCACAGACTGTGACGCGTTCGTCAAGGCACTTAATAAAAAAGAAATAAATTGCCGCATTGCACGATGGGCTCTGTACCTTCAAGAATTCCATTACAACATTGAGCATCGAACAGGTTCCCACATGGTACATGTGGACGCTCTAAGTCGAGCTCCACAGTGTTTCATCATCCAAGATAGCCTTCATGTAAAACTTTTAAAATCTCAACAATCGGATGCAGAAGTTCAAGCATTAAAAACGCTTTTGCAGTCCACACCCCATGATAATTACACTATAAAAAACAACCTTCTCTATAAAACAGTGAACGGTGTCGATTTACTCGTCATCCCTAACGACTTGCAGAATAGCATAATTAAAGAAGCGCACGAGCGTGGACATTTTGCAGCACTCCGTACCCAAGAGTTAATAAATAAAGATTTTTATATCCCTCACCTCCAAGACAAAATCGAAAGTTGCATCAAAAATTGTATAAAGTGCATACTCTATAATAGAAAACGAGGTAAACAAGATGGTTTCCTCCACCCAATTGGTAAAGACGATGCACCCCTGCACACATACCATGTTGATCACCTTGGTCCCCTAGCTACTACATCCAAGAAATACAAACATATTATGGTTGTTGTGGATGCGTTTTCCAAGTTTACCTGGTTGTACCCCACAAAATCTACAGACGCCGCAGAAGTTATCAGCCGACTAGAAAGCCAACGATCAATTTTCGGAAATCCAGCCAGAATCATAACAGATCGAGGTCCAGCATTTACTTCCACTGCATTTGAAAACTATTGCCACGACCAAAATATTACTCACATACCAATTACAGCAGGTTTACCAAGATCAAATGGTCAAGTTGAAAATAAAAATTCTACTATCATCGCAGTCTTATCCAAACTATCATCCGACAACCCCGAAAAGTGGTTTTCCCATGTGCCTGCTCTCCAACAAATCCTCAACTCGACATTTCAAAGAAGCATAAAGACGACACCATTTGAATTACTATTCGGTACCAAGATGAAAAATAAAGATGACATCAAGATCCTGGAGCTTCTCAACGACGAATCTACAAACACATTCCAGAGGCAACGTGAGGAGCAGCGTATCGACGCGAAAAAGCAGATTCGAATGGTGCAAGAAGAAAATCGCAGGCAATATAACCTTCGAAGACGACCAGCTGCTAAATTCCAAATCAACGATTTAGTCACAGTTAAACGCACCCAGTTCGGGCCTGGTCTGAAACTAAAACAGAAATTTTTAGGTCCATATAAGATAACCAAAATAAAACCAAACGACACATATGACGTCGTCAAGTGTGACTTCGTAGAAGGCCCGGCCCATTCAAGACCAGCACATGCGCTGAATTCCTGAAACCTTGGACCGACACTTTTGAAACACTTACTTGACATATTTCTTCAGGACTTTTTTTTTTTTTTTTTTAACTTAATTGACATAGTTCTTCAAGACTTTCTATTTTTTTTTTTTTAAGAACTCTTCCTTGGACATTTTCGTGTGCGCAATCAGAGCCTGATTAAGGGGGAAGCTCGCTCTTCACACATTATTTATACTTACACCGTTATTTTTTAACAAATACTTTCCTGCTATAAGAAACAGAAAATTTTCATTAAAAATTATTTTAAAAGAATTCTGGTGTCCAATAACGGTGAGTAAATTGGATTGTTTTACACCGTTCATTTTTTATAAAAAATATTTTCTCGTCAAAGCGTGGAATTTCTATGACATGACGTAAAAAATAATTGTAAAAATATTCCGGTAAGAGCGAGCTTCCCCCTTAATCAGGCCCTGTGCACAATTAAACTTTTTTTTTTTTTTTTTTTTTTTAAATCATACGTTGAACTTGAACTTGCCAAAATAAGAAGAACTTTCATTTTAACAAACTATTTTTTTTTCATGAACAATTTTTTTTTTCCATGAACATTCTTCAATACCTGATATATTATTTTTTTTTTTTGGTGAAAACTATCTACCTATTTTTTTTTCTACTTGTATGTATGTATATTAACATCTTATCTTATTTTATTTTAGTATTTTGATGATATGATTCAGGTTTTGAGTGTAATATTTACACTATTTTCCATTTGGTAATGTATACATTTTTTTTTATTTTATTAATGCAGCTATATTATTACTGTATCTATAATTCTATTATGTAGTGTTGTATATTATTTATTTTTTTTTATTTCTTTTGTTTTTGTATAATTTATTTTTTTTTCTTGTTGTTTAATAACCTTCAGGCGAGGCCGCCTGCTTGGTCGTGATGGCCGATATGGGAAATTGTATTTCTCGGCTATCATCTCCACTGTGTGATGTCACTGTGTACGTACCTATCGTATGTTACTACGTCATTGTTTGTATCATCCTTTCACTGTATGCGCACGCATAGGACGCGCGGCAGTTTAGTTATTGAGTTGACGTGGAGCGGTTGTGTGAAACACAGACGGTGCTTTCCCGCTCGTAAAATGCATCAATTTAAATGTTATGTAATGTCCCCTTTTTGTTATTAATAAATATTGTTATGTTACGATGGTCTGTAGCCGTTTCCCTATAAATAGTTAAATTTTTCGTACGGATGTAAAAGAAAAATATGCAAATGATAGTCCTGTAAAATGCTCAATTTTGCGATTAGAACAGTTTATTTCTTATTTTTCCTCCTACTTTTGCTTGCATGAATTTTTAATTGCGATGCTGACTTGGTGGATAAAACGTTATTGGTGAAAATATTTTCGCTCAGGTAAGAACCGCCGACTGAAGCTGCAGTTAGCAGTGTTATAACTCGTTTGCAATCTGTAATTTGTGGTGACGACGAACACATAAAATAGGTTTCATGTGCCTGTACATATTTGCATGCGAATAAGTACAATGTTTCATGAAAAGTGTCATCTGGTCATGCACAGCGCCCTCTATCGACAAATAACTTAATTATTATTTTTTCTTTACCCCCCCCCCCCCAAAAAAAAAAAAAAAAAAAAAAAAAAACGAAAAAATATTCCCCTTTACGAGAATGATTTTTTTCGCAAACCGCGTTCAATTCGATCAATTCATTCAATAGTTATGAATTTTTTAAATGTCTACACACTTATGGGACACCCTATATATATATACCGTAATTGTTGAACAGCTAACACTTACATAAATAATAATTAATGTTTAAAATGCGCAAAAATTAAGCTAAACAACTAAACTCGAGCTTCTGAATATCAACGTTTCGGGAAACACTTACTAAAAGACTTATCTGAAAATTCAATAATGCATAATTATGAAAAGGCTGCAACAGGAAAAGCATTTTTTTTTTTTTTTTTTTTTTTTTTTAATAATCATATCAGTGTCTGATTGTGGTGTACAATAAATGCAAGGAGGTATTGGCGGAGTGAAAAGACGTAAAGAGAGAACTCGAACAAATACCGCGGGCAAATTTCATTATTAACTGAAGTTAACATCTTTAGATATGTAATTTATGTTGAAGCAGACACAGCGTTTTTTCATTATTTCTTAATGCCTTTTTAATGTATGCATAAATGAGGCATTAGGCAAAACTTTGTGCATTAAAATTTAGGAACAAAATTTTGGCAACGAGAAGTATTAAATTATTTTTAATGCATTTATAATATTCCAATTACGAACAGCAATCTGGCTTTAAGGGAATTAAAACATGTACTTCAAAATATTTACTTGATGTGGATCTTTAAAATTGAAAGATAAACATTTTAAAGAAATATTTTCTATTGAACCAGAAATCATAAAGTTAAATGAAATTTTAACAATAAAATTAAACCAGAATAAGTGTTTATGAAAGATGTATATAGCAATAAAATAAATGTATATTTAGAATATATTGCAAAAACATATCGATTTAGTTAAAATATTTATTGAATTCACTTTTTTTCCCCATTTAGTCGTATGCAATATATCACACTCAGTTGTTTAATTATGCAAATTAGAAAGAATTAAACATATACTACTTTTTAATATTTATTTCCAGAAAAAAATTGATTCATTAAAAAGAAAAAGGCAGAAAGAAACTAACGGCTAAACTAATTATTCTGATTCATTAACACGCTTTTATTAGCTTCACCTGTATGTATGTTTTTTACCTCTCTGGGAGCAAACAAAAAATCTACATTGTAAAAAAAACACTTTCCCTACGTGAACGCCGTGGCTGTGAGGTAAAGCTCCGCGCTACGAACCTAAAGGTTTAGCGTACGAGCCCAGTCAGGGGAGATTTTTTAAAAATGGTTTTTGTTTAATTCTAAATTATTTTAATTAAAGATTTAAATGTATGTAAATATTAGGGTGTGTCACTCACTCTTTTCTCTTACCCTGCATTTTAATACCTAAGATAGATATTTTGTGCTTTTTAGTCCACAATTCTATAAAAGCGTGTTCTTTAATTTTTTAAAACTATAATATTATTTTTCATATTTATTCCAGAAAGTACAATCAGTTTAATTTGAAAAGCATGTCTGTTACGAAAGTTTATTAAAAATGTTTAACTATTTTACGTAATTTCTTTCTTTCTTTTCGTTTTTTTTTTTTTTTTTTTTTTTTTTTTTATTGGTGATTTTTTTAAACATAAAAATAGCACGCTTATGTTGTCTATCTCTCTTTATTATTTTTTTCCCCTTCTTCTTCTCTCCTTTTTCTCTCCCTCCATCCCATTTATCTTTTTCATGGAGCCCCGGTAGCCGTGATGACAAAAGTAAATTTGTCCCTCCGCTGGTATGAGGAACTTAGGTAATTGTGAAATTTTTCCCTCTCGATTGTTTTTACACTTTTTGAGGTGTGAGAAATCCGAAAATCACAAAAAAGGTGTAGTGCCCGCTTTTAGGGTAAATTATTGGAATTTTACGATTTTCTTTGCATTAATGAATAGGGCAAAATTTTGCAATATACTATGAATATTATTTTCATAGTAAAAATACTGCACAAACTTTAAGATATCATTCATGATATTGGCTTAATCATCAATGTCTACGAATATTCTAATTTGAAAACTTTGCAAGTTTTTCAAAATGAAATTTCTTTTTTAACATGACAGTGTAGGGCAATATAAACTTGCATTATGGGGATTATTGGATTGGAAATACTATGGAATTGTATGAAAACTAAAATATAAAACTGGCTTAAATAAAATTAAACAACAAATTAAAATAAGACAAATGTATCGAAGCACAGTTGGGTAGCCTATTTAGTGGAGCATATCATTCGTCCATGCCCAGTGATCGATAAACGGCTTTTCTATTAAAACGAATGTAGTATGCCCTGTAGAAGAAATTTATGAGAACAACTATGTAATGAGGAACTCAGCAGTGTCCACCTATGTCAACTGTTTTATTTTGCATCAAATAGACCTATCGTTTCACATCCTTAAAATACCTGTCTGCTAAATCTATTCAATTAATTTATAGCTTCTGTAGCCATTCCGTATTTGCATTGAATGCATTAAAAAATATTCTCTTACATAGTATTTATAAAAAAAATATTTATGTTTTAAAGCGTTTAAAGTAGTCGAATAATATCCCGTTATCTGGATAGTAACACGTGTGTCGATAAGTGGCCAAGCAACATGTTAGACTGTGCATATGAAAATATATTAGTCCCCAAGGAACTGAGCTATGAATTTGAGTATTATGATAAGAAAAAAAAAAAAAAAAAAAGAAACGATTTAAAAGAATGAATTTTTGAGGAGAGATATAGGAAGAGAGAGAGAGAGAAAAAAAAAAAAATCAGTAAAGCATGAAATATGATATAGTTATATGATTTCCTTAGAGATGAAGAAAACATGAAGTAGATTTTAAAAATTTTTGAAAAATCAGTTTTGAAAATGATTAGATCTCGAATCTTCTAAATGGATTTAATTCAGTATCAAACTCTTTTAATTTGAAAGAAAATTTATCGACATTTATTTGTTGCTACGTACAATAATAAATAGACTTCAAACCATCACAGTTAGTACTTTTAAAATGATAAAAGTAAAGCTTAAACAATTTTATTATTATTATTATTATTATTATTATTATTATTATTATTTGTAGTATTTTTTATGTGTTTTGTTATAATCGAAAACGTTTTGCACTGATCATATTTGTCGGATTTTCGTTTAGTATACAATAAATAGAATAAATGTCGAGTATAATAAAAGATGAAACACTCGCCCTAATATACAAGAAAGATCCTTGCTCTGAAATTCAATTAAGTACGACTTCTTCAACGGTGCCAAAAGTAGAAATCAGCATCGTAAAAAGATATGCAGATTTCTCCATCGCAGAGTTAAGTTGCATGCGAGTCTTTGAATTTGAATAGACTTCTGAAAAAAATGGCTAAAGTACGGAAAAATAGAAAAATCTTGTGAGAAAGTTTCTCGAGAAATATAAAATGAATCATTCATTAAAAAAAAAAAAAAAAAAAAAAAACATACATTTGACAGATACTTCCCTTAATATGACACCGGATTAAATTACATGAAGATAACTTAATAACACAGATCCTAAGCAGAAAAAAAAAAGTTTTGAAAGTTGAAAAGATATGTTAAAAATTTGAGATAAACTGTTTAAAATGTTCCATAAGGGTTTCTGAGTTTTCCCGTTCCACAACTAGGTATTAACTGAATATAAACAAGCTGCGAAACTTTTTAAATATGAAACGTTTAAACTTTTTTAATATGAAATATTTAAACAAAGTGATAAATGAGAAGTCTAGTTTCAAAATTAATTCTTTTCCAGGAGAAAGAAAGAAATTTAAAACATTACCAAGAGGGATATTAATGTAATTAAAATAAGAGGGAAAAATTTGTGTGAAGTTTTCTACTTAATCGCACAGCCCTTTTCTATAATATCGGAAAAAGAAAATCTATTAAAATAATTACTTTTAAATATGTTTTATTATTATTATTACTTTAACTGTTTTCTTAAATTTTAAGAAACTTTAAAACTTCAAGCAATTGGCCAAAATCATTTTATCAGATTATCGTAAGTAACCCACCGATTTCTTACTCGTAATTTTTACGGACAAAGTAAATGTAGCATAATTATATGATTGCATCTAAAATAAATTTTCTTAAGATTAAAATCTATATTTAAACAATATTTGTGATAGAAGTGTGCTACATAATTACACTCGAAATATATGTAGATTTTAAATATGTTATATATAAAAATCAAATGTGTAATTACTGAAGAGATTTCGCAAAAATAAATAAACCAATAAATAAAAATAAGCAGTTAAGAGCGTACACCTAATCTCGCCGACAGCGAATGTTAATGTTTTTCTATGGGAAAATTTGTTTCCACAATTAGGGTAATTGCAGCAGTGATTGACACTTTTAGAGCAATCTCTGATGTTTTTAATGTTCTAGTCATCGGAAAATATTTTTTGAAATCTTAAGTTATTACATATGGTATGAAAGACATTCAGAACTACATATATGTTAAAATATATACATTTGATAACAATTATTATTATTTTTTTTATGAATTTTTATTTGACACCTACTCAATGTTCCAGTAATTGACACTGCCAGTGTTTCATTTTATCAGTAATTGGACCCCTACGTTCCAGTGTTTGACACTGTTAGTTATTCATTTTACCAGTTATTAGCACACTATGCTCCAGTGTTTGACATAAAATGTTAAAATTCTTATATGTAAAATATATGATTTTATTATTTTTCTTATTTATTCTTATTTAATTATTTCGAGATAGATGCCAATTACTGGAGCATGCCAATCACTGGAGCCCCTACCCTATTCCTTATACCAATGATTTTTTTTTTATTATTATTATTCCGTTAAAACATTCAGATAATTCATAATCGTTAAATTAGTACTCGTTTTCGAAAAAATTATTTTTCACATTTTATTTTAGCTAAAATAAAAGAAAAATTCGCTTAGATGAATTTTAACTCAAAAACAAAATATTAAAAACTCAAAATAAATAAATAAATAAATAAATAAAAGTACGAATTTAACTGTTGTGGATTTTCTGAATATGAAAACGGAATTTTAAAAAATGCATTGGGCAATGAGTAATTATGAAAACAAATTTTCCATAAAATAACATGGGCCTTGGCTGTCAACGAAATTAAGCATTGCACTCTCTTAATGGATTAAAGGAAACATATTTATATGTAGTGCGAAATATGCTTACTGGTGCATATTTCATGTTTTCCCACAACAACGAAGAAAAATCCCATCTGTATATTAATATTATAGTTTGTACTTCAGAGGGAATTGATAAAGACAGAAAAAAAACAACTTTTGCTTGGATTAAAATAGGTATTCTCCACTTTAAACATAAGTTGATATTTAATTTCGGTAGACTTGAATTGCTTTAGATTTAGAAGAATAAATTTTAGAAAGAGACATCGTAACAGCAAAATGAAATACACTGAAATATTTCGTAAGAAATAACAAACGAATCACTCATAAATAGATGTACATTTGACTGATAATGAATTCAATGTTTCTTCGGATGGATGGATGGATTGGTTTTACGTCGCACTAGCGCTGCGCAATAGGCAATTGGCGACGGTCTGGGACTCGCCCCTAGAGGTGGTCCGGAGACATGCATCACAATTTTGATCCTCCACGGAAGCAATGTTTCTTCGAAATGATGCAAAAGTGGATTACAGGAAAGGAGCCTTATGTGTAAAACTGCTGAAAATATCGAAGTATCAATCAAAAAATTTATCATGAATTGTTTTCTCTTCTTTTGATAGTAACAAGGTTAAGGTTATATATATTATATAAGTTTAGAAAAAAAAAATTGTTTTTCTTTTAAATAGGAGGAATAAAATTTTGAGCATATTAAAGAGCAACAATTAACAATATTTTATAAAAGTTTCATTAAAATATTTGGAAAATTCAGCCGGTGGCTTCTGGTTTCCGGAGATCCTTCAGAAAAGTGGTGGATGCGATATCTCAAAAACTAATGCTCCGATATTATTGAAATTTTCCACACTAAAAATTTTGCACACTATTTTGCACACTTCAAAATACTGTCGACTATGTTTAAATGAAGGATAAACAAAGAAACAAAAGAAAACAGAAAGAAAAAAAAGAAGAAGAAGAAAAAAATGAATTTTCGGCAGTGTTGTATGCAAAATTGTACAATTTTCGGTGCATTTTATCCCACGCATAGTCTTGTAAAACTAGTTACAATTGAAAAAAAAAAAAGAAAAAGAAAGAAAGAAAAATCCTTTGTTCTAGCACTAGTGAATTCTATTTTGAAGTAAATGTGTAAAATTTCAATAAGATAGGAGCATTAGTTTTTGAGAAATCGTATCCAGCACTTTTCTGAAGGACCTCCGAAAACCAGGACCCTCCGCCTGAATTTTTCAAAAATTTTAATGAAAATTTTGTAAAATGTTGATCAACTGTTGCTCTTTTATATCCATAAAATTTTGAATAGAAAAATTTACTTTTTGAATTAAAAAGAAAATATACAGAAAATATACCTTTTTTTACCCTTCGAAACCCATATAAACCTTTAATATTCAAGAAACGGTAGAAATTTCGGTGAAAATCGAACATTATATTTTCAGCAAAAACCAGTAATAGTGCAAATGACACCTTTCTTTCATAAAACTTTTCCAACAATAGGAAGATATTTGAGCAAATTTTCAGTCTTTATGAAGGATAGAAGAAAATATGATAAAATAAAAATATTAGTTTTTTTTAAAAAAAAATGAGCAGTTTTTAATTTTATTACGAGACCAAAACAATGAAAACAGTGTGATGCAATAAGTAGAAGAAAAATAAACTAGAAAAACTATGACAGCTGTAGATGTATCAGAAAATAATTGTCAACAACTCTTTGTTTTAGAAAATTAATTAAAACCTTTAATAATCCAAGCAATAGTAAGCCGTACTGTTTATACTCATGTAAGTGTAGTCAAGTATAATTTTTAAAAGAAAATATTCCTCTCTTTTTGATTAGTTTGTTTTAATCAAAAATCTAACGCTTTTTATACACTGTGAAAATATATATATATATATATATATATATATGCCGCTTTCATCTAGAACGAATAAGTAGCCGTTTTCTAAATCCCTAAACTAGAAATATAGATTTCTGAGTTATGTGTATAAGGTAAATAAATGATCTGGATAGACGAAATGATCGAAAGTTCCTAGTCTACACTTTTCTAGCTTGTAAAACAATACTGTGAATATTTTGAATCCCTTGCATTGGGAGAAATTCTCGTTGATTTACTAGAATTGTGCTGTAAAACAAAATTATAGTTACTAAAACCATCCTCTTGTGCTCGCATTTATTTACAGAGATTTTTAAATGACATTGACCATCATAATATAGAAAAACGGTCTAGAATTCTAATAGGGTTTTTTTTTTTTTAACTCGCTAGAAAAGTGAGCTAGAATTTGTAAGAATGACACGGAACTATTTTGTTTAGAGCCACAATTTAGATTCTAATGTCAGTCACATAATTTTTTTCTCGGTGTAATGAGAAATGCGCACAAAAAAGAAAAAAAATATATGCACTTTCAAAAAAAGTTTGGATAGAAGCCCTATATACACGTAAGTTGATCACTATTCAAGTAAACCGGAGTAAAAATTTAGAAAATGTTCTGTATCTGAAATACATATTACATATTAACCCTTTATCTAAAGACGGTACTTAAATGTTACCATTAGTTTCAAAAGCGTATAAAATTGCATTTATTGAAGAAATGCTAAAATAGTATTTAAAAGAATAGAACGTATATACCTCACTTTAATCTCACTACATGGCACTAGATGCTACACGTAGCCGTTTTTGTTTTAGAAATGGTTTTTATAGAGTGCTTTCGCTGTTTTTGCTTAGAAATTTTCACGATTTTCACGTGCATTGAAATTAATTCTTATGTTTCGTCGAGAATCTCCTACCAATCTTAGAAAAATATAAGTAACACAAAAGTACACTGTAAGTAGAAGCGTCTTAAATTCAGACAGAAATGTCTGAAACACTTACGCATGCAAAATTTCAGACGAATGTGCTGTCTTAAATTAAGACACGTAAGTGTCTTTTTTATAAATGAGCTGAGCTAAGTGTCTGAATAAGGTTGATATGCCTGAAATTAAGACATATAACAATTTAGACACATAAAATTTCAGACATTTTACAATTTAGGCACTTAAAAATTCAGACATTACAAGTTTCAGACACTTAGAAGTTCAGACATTTGTATAACTTAACAAATTTTCCATATGAAATCTACTTTAAGCGGCATGCATATCCTGCTTTAATATTTTTTTAACAAATAAATTTGATATTATTTTATATAACATAAGTAGTTAACTCATTTAAAATACTTAGACGCGAAACTTATTCTGTTAAAAGTTAAAAAACAAAGTTAATTTTTATTTAAAGTTCTCACATGTAATAAAAAAAAAAATATATATATATATATATATATATATATTAAGATAAACGAAGCATGTATCTTGTAGCTAAGAAGCGAATTCTTAACTAAACATTCTTAAACAATTTGTGCATAATTGATTTTTTTTTTTTTTTTTTCGCATTTTAATTATTTAATGTTCCCTACACTTCAAAATGTAAAAGTACAATTTTTTTGGTTTCATGTACATAGTTTGTTTTCTTGCAAACAAACTATGTACATGAACCACTTTTAAAAAAATCGTTTAAAATCCATAGTCTACTATTTTTTCATATTTATTACGCATTTTACAAAAAAAAAAAAAAAACTCTAAACCTCTACACATGAAATTTAAGATAATAATATGTATTAATCTTTAGCTCTTATGGACAGTCAAAATGTAGAAACTACGGATACTTTAAAATGTATTTCCTTATACAAACAACATCCATGTGAATACCGACGGCTTGATTGGGAAGACGCTCGCTCGACAGTGAATCCATTGATTGTCGGTTCGACTCCCGGCGAGGGCAACGGTAATTGCTTTTGTAAAAATTATTAATGCTTTTTTTTTATGCTCTAGGTTATTCTAAAATCTTTTTTAGAGGTAAACAGTATAACACTCATATTTTCATTTATTTATTTATGACAAATATTCACTGAAAATAGGATCAAAGATGGCGGAATTTCAGACACTTCATGTGTGAAACGATATGCATTTTAAGACACTTTTTAGCATCTTAAAATTAAACACCCATTTTAGACACAATTGTGTCTGAATTTCAGACACTTGTATTTACAGTGTAACGACATTTTTACACTTTTTTAAGGTCTAAATTTCTTTATCGACCACTATGTACCAGCAGTACACTAAAGAACCACCTCACAAAATCATTATTAATTACTATGACGAGGTGATATGCATAATTTTTATTGCAGACTAGCAGGCTTTGTCCGCTTCGCTGGGCACTATTTAAATGAGTTGTCAAAATCCCATATCATTATTAATAACCTAATTTAAAGTTCTCGCTGTGTTAGAGGTTTTTCCTGCTCGCAACGCCCCCCCCCCCCCGACAAAAAAAAAAAAAAAAAAAAAAAAAAAATCGCAAATGACAAAAAACCAAAAATGT
The DNA here is from genome assembly GCA_963930645.1 of Salticus scenicus. Taxonomy (NCBI): domain Eukaryota; kingdom Metazoa; phylum Arthropoda; class Arachnida; order Araneae; family Salticidae; genus Salticus; species Salticus scenicus. The sequence goes on from OZ005648.1 coordinate 285,837,733, forward strand.
GTTTTTGGAAATGTCCTAAGGAAGTTGCATAGCGTTTTTCAACATCCTTGTTCCATATTTGGTAGAGTTCTACTCAAAAATCCGGAATTAGCGAAATTCCCCGCCAAAACTCGTTTTTCCCCTTCTTTCCTCTTAAAAATCGAAAATTCTTAATCGTAGATAATTTTTATTTGTACTTATGTCTAGTCTGTACTTATGTCTAGTGAAGTAATTTGGAACCGAGTTATGCTTACAAACGTATTTTTGACTTTTGCCCCCACAGGATAGGAACAGAGGGGAATTTCGAAAAAGTTGATAAATATTATTTTAAGTTGGGTAAAGACCTAAATTCCTGCCAGGCGCCGTTGAATTCCGTTCAGCCGTTCTCACGTGATACACGGACAAAAATAGCGTTACAGACATACAGACACGATGACACACACACACAGACAAAATTTTCTGATGTCATTTTTGGCTTTCATGGCGTGTGAAACGTGAAGATATCGCAAAAATTTTTGATTCTGAAAAATTTACAGACAAAAGTCTGATTTTATTAATATAAATATCTCAAAAAAAAAAAAAAAAAAAAAAAAAAAAGACTCTTAACCGACTAAAAAAAATATGTTTCAAATACATTTTTTGTTTGTTTCATAATGTTGTTAAAGGGTTAACCAGTTTTGGCTACATGATGTATTTTTTAACAATTTCTTTGAAACAGAAACAATGTATAATAAATTTAAATTCGCAAATTTATGCAAGTACTACAAAGTTTGCAAAACTCTCTTCGCTTGAATTTTCAACCTGCTTTTAGTTAAAAAAGAAGTTATAATACTTTAATTCTGGAAGTCGATTTCCGTTTCGAAAACAGCAACAGCTGAGGCACATTCGATCGAAATCTAGAACGGCGGATTTATTTCATTTAGGAGTTTTATCTTTAATAAAACTTTTCAAGTTTCCAAGCAAAACTTTCCTGTTTAAAATGCATTTGAGCTATATTCAGTGTGCATTAAAAGTCAAAAATGTGGAATATACAAGTATAATTAATAAGCTTCCAGTAAATTTTAACTTTACCAAAATTCTTGAACGCAATTTAAAATGTTTTATGTCTGATAGATTTTCAAAATTAAAAAGTACTTTCTCTGAAGATATCCAAACATCTTTGAATTAATTTTATCAGCTAAATGAATTTTTAAAAAATATGGAGGAAAATGTTACTTTTATTTTACCTAACGTATTAAAAAAATATATTTTCCTTTATTTTATTATAATTTTTACTTTACAGTTTGTTAATATCCAGTACATATTTAATAGATAAGCAAATTATTATTATTACTAATATTTTAATTTTCACACATAAATTCTTTAAACATGTAGCCAATTTAATAACAATAATAACGATAAGTATTAATAGGTGTAAGGCTACTATTAAAAATACAGGGCCTCTAAATCGGGATTTAGAAATATGAATCTTTATTATTATTATTATTATTATTATAAGTACTATTAAACTTATTAAAGAATGAAATATTTTTTAATGCGTATAATTATATTATTAGTATCTATAATTCTTATTAATACAAATATCTTATAAAAACATACAAAGTGAATTAATTTCTAAAGCGTACCTTAAAGACACAGGTACAGTATTAAACAGAGAAAGCCAGTGAACTTTCAATTTTTGCAATTCCCCCTTATTAACAATAGCTTTATACAATAATGTAGGAAGGTTGATCATAAAAAAAAAAAAAAAAAAAAAAAAAAAAATTACAAGCAGTAGCATATGAAAATTAATAAAAGTGAATGAAATATTTTTTCCAGCGTGTACACAGACGATGCTAGTTAACTTAAGGCAGTTTTCCGTAAGCTTAGTGTAAGCAAACACGTTAGAGCGCAGCGCGATTGAAAAGGAAAGACTTTAGAAAAGTGTCTTGCTTGAAAGTATGAAACATGGTTCGTTTCTTATCAGCAAAGAATTTTTCTGCATGTTGAGTGATGCAGTGGCGTACCAGGGGTGGGGCGGAGGGGGCGGTCCGCCCCGGGCCTCAGGTCATGAGGGGGCCTTCGGAAAGACTTAACCTTTAATTATATATATATTTGGTGAAGTTGCCGTGCCATTATTTTCCCAGCAACTCTTTAAGCCATAGGTTCCTGTCTAAACAGCCTTAATGTACAAAATGTGACCACTAAGCGACAACTCAAAAAAATAAAAAAAATAAATAAAATAAATAAATAAATAAATAAATAATAATAAAATAATAATAATATAAATAGATGAATAAATAAATAAATAATAATAATAATAATTTATGTAAAGCCTAATTAAAGCAGCACAAATGGTACCAATGCCTTTGGGTGTGTTTGGCTTCTGCTTCTGAATCAATCTTATAATTCATTTCAGTACCTTTTTATAGTAATATATCTATGTGAAGAAGTGCGAGGAGGGCCTCTAAATGGTAGGGGCTCCAGTGAAAGTTGGCCAGTGAAGTTAGTTGGCCAGTTAGTTGGCCCCAGTGAAATTTTCGCCCTGGGCCTCAAGTGTTGTAAGTCCGCCACTGGTGATGATGTCATTCTCCTGAATGACAATGCCAGGCTCTATACTACTGGCCACACTCAAGAAATGCTGAAAATTTTCGAGTAGGAAGTCTGGTGCCACCCTACACAATCCCTAGATTTTGTACCCAGACGCTATTACCTATTTCCGAGATTGAATTATCTGACTTAAGCAAACAGTGGTGCAGTTGCCGAGAACTGGCTCAATCAGCAAGGACTTGATTTCTACAAGTCGAGAATGATTTTGCGTTTTGATATATTCCGAAATAAAATAAATAATGAGAAAAAGTGATCGGCAAGTATGGCTCTTAATTTCCTTTTCTATTTTCTGTCGATTATTATTATTATTATTATTTATTATTTTTGTAAATTTTTTTGTTTTGTTTCTACTATCGTACAGTAATGTACGTTACGAGTTAACAAAAACTAACCAAATATTATCGTGCTAGATTACTGGCATTGTGTCTTGAAAATGAATTATTTGGAAATTTTATCATCGTTTTTTCCACTTTCTCTCTCTCTCTCTCTCTCTCTCTTTTTTTTTTTTTTTTTTTTCTTAAATCGTATTACAGCGTAAACCTTATAAACATGTGAATTGAAAACACATTCAACAAGAAATACGGGTAATTATCATTATTTGTACAAGAATAGGTTTCATTAATGGAAAAACTCAAACATAATTGTTTCTTGAAAAAAAGAAAAAGAAAGGAAGAAAGAAAATAAAAATTTAACTGTAAATTATACAATAGACAAGGACTTTAATTCATTACAAATTTATTTATTTTAACAATACAAAGCATTATTTAGATTTCTATATTAAAATATTAAACACGCCATATAATTTTTTACACAAAACTTGTGTTTCTCCATTATTTTTCCTTCACCTTAACTCCTTATCTACCGACGCGACAGTACCTCAAAGTACCATTTATTTAAAAACCGTATAAAATCGAATTTATGGAAGAAATGTCAAAGGGGTATTTATAAGAATAAAATGTATATACTTCCTTTTAACCTCACCAAAAGGTACTAGTTACTGCCTGTAGCCGTTTTTGTTACAGAAAGGCTTTTATAGAGTATTAAGCCAAGTACTAGTAGGAAAGTCAATGAACTTATATGGTTAATATGTCAAAATCAATAAAAATGTGAGTATATTTTAATGGTGATTTTAATTTGTGCATCCGTAAAAGAATTTGTATATAGTGTTGTGAGTATAATGTAGACTTGCCTACAAGTCTTTGTGCACATAATTACACGAATTTTCTACCATTCAGAAACACTTTACCTAATTAGGACGCTATTTAATTAAGACTAACAAGTTGAGCGCCACGCAAATTCTTAAAATCCGTTAAAATTCCATAATGATTCCTCCTGTAATAAATAAAAATTAAGCAAATTTTTAATAAATTTTCAATCATTAAATGTAATATTTTTAGTTTTATATCCTATTTTATATCCGCCACCGATGGTTAACGCGGCTTTACATCATATTTGACACTGTCAGCCACCGATGGCTGACAGGGCGCTCAACGTTTTAATTTTTTATTGGTACTGCTTTTACTTTCGGGTAAAACTTTCACTGAAACATTTGAAGTATAACATGTTCTGCACACTCCTAGTTTCAAGATGTTTCCTTCAGTACTTAGAGATATATGGCAAAATGTCTAGAATCTAGAATGGCTGACATGGCGCTCAACTTGTTAATAAATATTCTAAATCGTCAAATTTCTGCAAGCCCTCTCACTTTAACTGTTGCAGTTAAACAAAAAAAAAAAAAAAAAAAAAAAAAGCATATTTAACACAATTTGAGTAAAAATACGCAATATTTCATCATCCTTACGATGCTGCTTACATATAATGCCGAATTGTTTTCATATTATATTAATTTTCATAGGTGATGTCATAACGCATTGACTCACACTTTCTCCCAGCATCTTACTTTATGGACGTCTCTCCCTTTTTAAGTGTGATACAATGAATGGGTTTTTAATAAAAAATATAAATTGTTAAGTAGCTTGTGAAATAAAGTTAAAATGTTGCTAAAGTATAAATTTTTCTGATTAGAACCAGTTAATGATCAGTACAATCGAGATAAAGAGCATAATGACAACAAGAAAATTTTCTCATTTAATATAAAAACGAATAAAGAAAATAAAATTGGAAACCAGAACTTACAGATGAGATTTAAAAGTGCAGTTAATTGGAATATAAATAAATACCATTGTTAACTTAACATAACAATACATAACTGATGTTGTAATTACAAATGTATTGAAATAAAGTTACAATACTCTGTTTTTCCTTTTTTTTTTTTTTTTTTTTATTATTCATAAAATACAACAACTCTGCCTTTCTTATATTGCTTTTCTTATACGATAAATAGTATTAATATCTTAATCTAGCTTCTGAACATCTTTAGAGAAATTTTGTCATCAGATTTATCGTTTCCCTTTTTTTATCTCATCCATCTGTTGCAGCTCAATCAAGTTTTTATTTTACAGTTTCTAAGAAAGATTTCAACTTGTCAATACTTTCTTTGTTCAAATCTAAATTTAACCCAGCCATTATATTATGGCTATTTCTGTAATGACTATTTTTAAAAACTTCTTTTAAGTTTATAAAGTCATTCATTATTTGTGAAGATTTTGTCCGATAACTTCACACGGTTGAATTTTATATTTCAATAAACTGACGGATTTCACGTGTTTATGACAAGCCGTACGGAGTAAATTTTTTTTCTAAAAATGATTCAGTATAAAACATCTCATCCTTATTAATTGTTTAATTCATTAATTTTTTCATACAGGTTTCCCACTCAATTTCGAAAATGAAATTCCCTGACTTTTCCAGGTCTATTTTTAGAAAATTCCATCAGTCACAAAATTTGGTTCGCGACATAAAAAATAGCTCACGGTGTAAAACAAAACATAGCTCACGACATAAAAGACAACATAGTAACGTGACTTGCAATATAAATTAAATGCTCAAAAAGCATTTTCCAGGTTTTTGAGCAATATTTACAATTTTCCCTGATATATCCCTGACTTTTTTCAGTAATTTCAAATTCCCTGACTTTTCCAAGTTTTCCCTGTTCTCCCTGACCCGTGGGAACCCTGTTCATATTATAGTGTTTTAAATAAGCTGTCACTTACTATTTAGTTTATAGATTACAAATTGCTTAAGATACTAAGAATAACCATCAATGCATTAACATCCAAATACAAATCCTATAGTGTAGTACATAAATTGTTTAAGCATAATAATCCATTTAAAGGTAAATTATTCTCACTATAATAATTCCCAAAGCGGGTACAAAATGATTTCTGAACCTGGTTCAGGAATATTTTTAATTATGAATGTGTTATAACTTGAATTTTAAACAAATCATTTCCTTCAATGTTCTAAAAATTTTTATTAGCTAAATTAGAATTATCTTCCACGAGCTGTATTTTATACCATGGAGATTTTGCGATGCATATCATTTAAAATATAAATATATAAACGACATAACGAGGCGTATCGAAATCGAAAATCGTCTGTATTTGATAGCAAGTATTTCATTAATTAATTAAGGATTAATGGTAGGTAGAATTCAGCAACATTAAAATTGTCAGCAACAGAGAAGTGTTTGTCCTGAAGATGAGGACACAACAAAATATGATTAAAATCCATGTAATCCTCTATATAACAAAAAGGACGGTTGGGAGAAGAAGCAATACCAATGCGGTGTTAAGGCCGGTTTCCACTGCGAGTTCTAGACCAAGGTTCAAAAAGTCATTAATCACGCTTCCGACACAAAGAGCCAAATGTCTTGTCATCAGTTGTAGTCCTTTTTTATCAGATTGCGCAGTTACTTCAAAGGAAAGCATGCAGAATTGACAAAGATATCTGCCTCCGGCCCCTCAATTATCTCAGCTGGGGGTTAGAACCAGGCACTTTCCCCTTCGAAACAACCTCGTTGAACCAGGTCCAACTGCTTGACCACATCAAAGGAATCTGAATAGCGTCGCTCGAAACGACTTCGAACCTGCCTCAGTGGAAACTGCACTTTAATGTCCATATAAAAAATCATGAGAATTGATGACTCTGAAGTGTGCAACCGCAATGTGCCTCTTAAAGTCAAGACAGGAAATTTTTCCAGGTTTTTCCCGTGACTTGGGTGTTACATAGATTTTTGCGAAGTTTAATCTGCTTTGGTAATGCATTTTCCGTAAACATAAAATTAAACAATTTCTCGTGCCTTTAAACTGTTGCGATTCAGCATCTAAAATTTTGACAGTAAGTTAAGTATAAGTGCAACGTAAAGTAATTTTTCTGCAATTTTTTCAAGCCAATCAGAAATTAGAATTTGAAACAGTGCCTATGTTAGATATTAAAGTTTGATTTAGATTTTCCTTCTTCGAACTTATAATTAAGTTGTTTTAGTTTTGAATAAATCTGTATAAATAAAAAATGCTTTAATTATTAGTCAAAAATATAATTATATATGGAAAAAATTTTAGTTAAAAAGAGAAAAAAATCTTTTAAATTAAATCTTTGTTTTAAAAGGATTCTAATTCAGTAAATAACGACTTGTTTTTAATATATATATTTTTTAATTTAAATATTACCTTTGGCCATTAGAGAAAAACAAAAAATTAATAGAATTAATCATTCTTTTTTTTTTTTTTTTTTTTTTTTTTTTTCAGAGATTTTAAGTACTTCCAGCTTACGTAAAAATAAGGGAAAGAATTAAAAAGGAAAATTAAACATTAGGAATATATAAAAATATTCTGATATTTTTTTAAAGCTTTTTTTCTAAATAACAATAACAATAATAAAAGTTTGTAGCTTAATAAAAAATAATTAAATAAATAAATAAAATAACTCTGAAAAAACTTTCCAACAGTTAACCAGCACTTAAACAATTATTTAAAAAAAAAAAAAAAAAAAAAAAAAAAAATGCAATTTTTCAACCAAAAAAAAAAAAAAAAAAGAAAGAAAGTTTTTGTTTTATCAAATACCATTTGGATAGTAGAATAGTCTAGCATTATCGCCTGCCAACAGGGAGATTATGGAAATTTACAGTGGCCTGGGGAATTAAAAAAAAAATCGATTTTCAACGAACGTTTGAATATGCTGATAAAAGAAATCGCGTGAAAAAAAAAAATAAAACTCGAAAGTTACTACGATATTTTTTTTTCGATGAAATAAAAATTGATTTCTTTTAGATAGACTAAGGGTAGAGGGGATGGGGGAGGTGAATTCAGGAATTTTTGAAGAGTTTGTTATTGTTGAATCGATTATTGATCCACAATGAAAAGTGCTAAGTTTGCCACAAATGTTATTTTTAAAGAAAGGTTTTCTCTCCTCTTTTTTTGACGCAATGAATGCATAATCAACTAATTTTCAGCAAGAATATATGCAGTGCATTTATGGAATATTTGAATGGAGTAAAATTAAATATTTGCAATAAAGTAAATATATTTTTGAAAAGTCTTAAGAATTAATTTTGTAATATCTGCATCATTGCTGATTAAGGTGATTCGTTTAAATAGCTTAATTTCCATAATCTCTAATAAGATAAACTTCAGTCAACAAAATTAGAAAAGAAAAGAACTTATATTTTTAATTCTTTGAAATACATGATTAAAAAAAAAATATATATATATAAGAAGAAGAAGAAAGGAAGACAATATTCCCTAATTATTTGTTTTAATTTTTATTTATTTATTTATTTTTCTTTTGCACTTCTTTTGGATTTCAGAATAAAATAACTAGTTAAGGGCCTTCTTCAATCCCCGCCGCCGGAAGCCGAAGCTAATGTTATTCTATGGGGAATTTTTCTTTACAAATAACTTATTAACTGATACATATTTTTAAATTCTGTTTTCACATTCTGAAAATTCACAGCTGTTAAATTGACGGACCTTTTTTAAAAAAAATATTATTATTATTATTATTTTATATTTTATTTTGAAGCTGCAAAATACGAATTTTCAATATATGAAATTTTTTCATTTTGCAATTTCAAAATAAAATATTAAAAATTAAAAGAATACATTTTTAAAAAAATCTGATGTGGGCACCACATGACTTCCTTATACACTTTTAGAAATATACATAATGTTAAAAAATATTGTCACTGGACCCGAAACAGTTGGCTAAAAATATTTTAAAAAATGCATGCATACGTAAAAAAATAAATAAATAAATAAATAAAATTGTGCCTTGAGGGGACTCATTTTAAATTTGTTCCTTGGGGGGGGGGGGACTCATGTCAAGGTTGTGCCTTGGGACTCATGTCAAAGTTGTACCTTGGGGGGGGGACTCATGTCAAAGTTGGGCCTTGAGGGGACTCATGTCAAAGTTGCGCCTTGGGGGACTCATGTCAAAGTTGTGCCTTGGGGGGGACTCATGTCAAAGTTGTACCTTGGGGGGGACTCATGTGCCTTGGGGGGGACTCATGTCAAAGTTGTGCCTTGGGGAGACTCATGTCAAAGTTGTGCCTTGGGGGGACTCGTGTCAAAGTTGTGCCTTGGGGGGAATCGTGTCAAAGTTGTGCCTTGGGGGGGACTCATGTCAAAGTTGTACCTTGGGGGGAGGACTCATGTCAAAGTTGGGGGGACATGTCAAAGTTGGGCCTGGGGGGAACTCATGTCAAAGTTGTGTCTTGGGGAGGGGGGGGGGACTTCGGATCCGAAACAATTGGATAAAAGTGTTTAAAAAATGCATTTTCACAGTGTTTCTGAACTATTCCGGAAGTTTCAAATCTCTAACTAGTCGGGAAGTTAGTTAAATAATTTTTCTGTTGAATCATATAAACGCTGCTGAAGGCAGCAGTGACACGAAGCAATTGGCTAAAAATATTTAAAAAATGCATTGTCACCGTGTTCTGAGCTTTTCTGGAAGTTTTAAATGTCTAGCTAGTCGGGAAGTTAGTTAAAAATCGATTGCAAGATTTGTACTGGTAACGCTGCCGAAGGCAGCAGGTATCAGAAACAGTTGGCCAAAAATATTTTAAAAACGCATTGTCAACGTGTTTTGAGCTTTTCTGAAAGTTTCAAATGTCTAGCTTGTCGGGAAGTCAGTTAAATTGCAAGATTTGTCCAAACCGTTTTTGAGTTATTACCGTTTTTTGATACATTATGGCCAAAACCAATGTATTTTTGGTCATTATGAACCTAATTTTCCTAAATATCTCCAAAATGGAAAATCATACAAAGTCCAAGAAGGGAGGTGCAGAACTATATGTTATAACAAATCTGTGTACCAATTCGCAACTTTCTACGTCCAACCGTTTTTGAGTTATGCGACATACACACACACACACAGACACACACACACACACACATACAGACGTCACGAAAAATCGTGTAAAATCGCTTATATCTCTAAAACGAGAGCTCGTGTTCAGACGACACTTGCAGGTGTACAACTATACATCATGACAGTCACACGTATAAATTGGCAACATTCAGCGATCATTCGTTTTCGAGCAATGTGAAATACAAAATCCATTTCGCAAATCGGGATTACTATACTTCCTTATACTTTGTATAAGGAAGTAAAAAAGGTCCGTCAATTTAATAGTTGGGAATTTTCAGAATGTGAAAACAGAATTCAAAAATATGTATTAGTTAATAAGTTATTTGTAAAGAAAATTTCCCCACAGAATAACATTGTCCCGGGCTTCCGGCGACGGTAAGTGAAGAGGGCCGTTAACTCAAAGTTGCTAATTAAATTTAAATTTTGTAATAACTACTATTGTTGCTTTAAATATTAAATCGATATTATACATAACTTCAAACTAACAAAGTGAATTAAACTACGCCCCACCATTTATAAAGAAATAATAAACGGGAGGGAAGAATAACTTTTTACACATAATCTCAAAGAGATTATCACCAAAGAATTAAAACCTTTCAAAAAAGAAAAGTTTCACTATTTCAATTTCGCAAATAATTTATTAAAAAAAAGAAAAAAAAAAATCTTATTTCGAAAAATCGATTTTTCACCTTTTATCTACTGATGATACTTTAAAGTGCCATTAAATTAAAAATCGTACAAAATCGATTTGATGTAAGAAATGTCAAAAGTATTTTAAAAGGTAGAACATACACACACTTGCCGACATCCTAATTAATATTCCATAGTACTGTTAGTCCCGCCTTCTTTTTCATGCCAGTATTTTTTTTTTACAGTATTTTCTTTCTTATTTAATCGTAACTGCATTTGGAGAATCTTAGTCTAAAAATTTACTGGTGTGAAAAAAAAAAGGGTGGGACTAACGATGCTACAGAATATTAATGAGGACATTGGCAGGTATGGCATATATCTCACTTTAATCTCACTACCTCACTTTAATATCACTACAAGTTACTAGACGCTACATGTAGCCGTTTCTGTTCAAAAAAAGAATTTATTGAGTACTATAGCTGCTTTTGCTTGGTATTTTTCACGATCTTCAGACTTGTTATAACTAATTTATATATCACATCAAGAATCCACCACCAATCTTAGAAAAAATATAGAGGGCACAGAAAATACACACATATATATATATATATATATATATATATATATATATTAATTTCTTAAGGTTTTGATCTCTTTTTTTTAACTTCTATGGACCAATGGTATACTAAAGATTCATGAAATACTATGATGAGATGATAGGTATAATTTTTGTTACTTATATTATTAAAACTTACTCTTACATAACTAAAAAATAGATTTCAAACAAATTGTTTGTCTATTTTATAATTCAGTAAGTAAAGGATTAAATGATAGAAATTAACTGGCGCGCGTTTACATGCTCTATTAAAAAAAGTGGGAACAACGTATATAAATATCATAAAAACGACGTATATAAATATCATAACATGGATTGTATATGATTCAGACCTCGCAGCGTTCCTACAATTTTACTGGCATTTTATTATATTGTCACCACTATCATTAATAAGAAATTTTTATTGAATTTTTTAATTCTGAAACTTGCCTTGTTCAAACATTATGTAAAAAAAAAAAAAAGTATTTTTTTTTAAATAGTGGTGAAAATATAATATAATGAGCATAAATTTTTAGAAATGCTGCGAGGCCTGTATGGTTGTTTCAAGGCTACAAAAATAAATCATTTTTCATGTAGAAAATAACAAAAGAAAGGAAGTAACATCACTAATATGCAATGTTATTGAAGAAGCCCAATGGAGTATTAATAGTATTTTGCTTTGATTGTAAGATAATGAGGCTTTAAAACTAAATGTTATGTGAACATATTATTTAGTATGATTATACTTGAAAACCCCTTCGTCAAACATATCACTAAAGGAAAAAAAAAATAACATTAATAAATAATAAAATAAACAAAAAATTACCTTAACCTATTTCTATTTGAGAAAATGTTTCCTATTTCATCCTATTCTGTATTTAAAAGTTTTTTTTTTTTTTTTAATTTTTTTTTAATTATTATTACTATTATTATTAACGATTATGAAGTATTAATTATAGTAAACAAAAAAAGGGGTGTAAAATAGTTCTAAATTAACTTATAAAAATCTTTTTAGACACTTAACATTTTCTGCAGTGTAAAAAGCCTTAATTTTCTTCTGATCTTAACTCCTTTCTGCATCGCGTTCTATATATGAGCCAAACTGAAAAACTGCTGTATACTTTTCCGTACATGTACGCTGGATGAGATGCTGATCTCTAATGATTCCCATTATACATGCGATGCCATTTTCCGGGTGGTGAAGTTTATCGGGAGCAAGTAATGAAGAAAGTGGTTGTTAGAAACAAAGGTGAGGTTTTATTAATATTATTATTATTTTAATAAATACTTTGAATTATTCAAAAATAAAAATATAGCATGGAAACTGAACATATCTGGAATGAGTATAATATATTATTTTTTATAATAATGGTTTTTCTTTTTTATATGGAAAAAAAAAAGTACTTTACATTTATAGCATTCCATGCACTCATACTTCAAGGGTAAACAGTCTGTTTCATATTTGTCCTTTTATACAGCTGGTGATGTGTATTTGCTATTTTACGTTTTGTACATATACAAAGAAAGAATTAAAAAATGGATTGCTGTTTTCAAACATCAGGTGTACTAACGTTTATCAGTTTTAACAAGCTTAGACCTATATTGGCATACAGTAGAGTCTTGAGACTTCGAGCTAATTGGACCAAAGGGCAAGTGGCAAATAAATTATTTTGTAAATGGCTTGAGGTGCAATAGGATTGAAGGCCCGAATAAATACCTTTTGAATAAATCTAGAGTTACACGGATCTTTATATAATTCCGTCGTCAATTACAGACGTCATATAATATTTTTTTTCCTACCGGAAATATTATATAAAAAAGTTTTAAACTATTATTAGTTTTCCTGAAAAAGCAATTGCAGTGGAAATGGATCCATCAAGACTCTAAGGCCGTACTTCCTGTGTGGAAATGGTCTCAGAAAATGGTTCGGCTAGTGACGACTCAGATCTGTCGGTCGACGATGGGTAGTGCAGGATGAGCTAGATGCCTATTTTAGCTCATAATTCTGAGTTTAAGTACTTGCTCAAAGTAAGAGCTGCGTCAAAGGAACCTAACGTCATTATCGTCCAAGAAACGCCCTCTGAGAATTCTGAAGAAGAATCAGAACCTATACTCTCAGCTTCATTGAACCATCTATCGGTGGTTCCATCAACAAGAAGTAAGAAGACACGTGGCAAGAAAAATAATCAAGTTATGTGGAAAGAAAGTATCTTCTCGTTTAGAATGCGTGTTCAGTTCAAAGGTGATGCAAGTTTGCCTGCGTCGTTTCAAGAGCTAAATGACCCCCTTCGACTTTTTCAAGTACTTCTTCTCAGATAACCTAAAAAATCGCGTAGTTCAGCAAGCGAACTTGTATGCAACACAAATGCTATTAAATAAGCCGGAAAATTTTACTAAAAGCGGCATTGAACAATTTCTTTGTACATTACTACATATCTTCATAATTCAGTTACCAACTTGCAGAGTTTATTAGGATAATATACTAGGAAATCCTCGAATGCATGAAGTAATGCTAGTCAATCGGTGGGGAAAAAATATGCCGTTTTCTTCATTTCAATAACAACACACAGTCCATTCCATCCAGAAAAGATAGTCACGATAAACTACATAAAATCAAACCCGTTATAAATTTTCTCTGTTCATCTTTGGAGTTTGTACCTAAAGATGAAAAACTGTGCATCGATGAACACAGAATTCCGTTCAAATGCCAAATCTCCATTAAAATATACAACCCAGAAACCTCATAAGTGGGGCTATAAAGTGTTCGTTCTCAGTGCTAAATCGAGGTTTAGCTATGACTTTGAAACGTTAACTGGTGCTTCAGATAATGTACTACTTCTAAATGAAGCAGATGTTGGTGTTCGTAGGATTGTTTTTAGACATCTTTTGCGTACAATTCCAAGAAAATACCCATTTTTGCTTGACACTTGATTCGACATACCACTTCAGGTGTATCTGAAAAGGAAAATATAAAAGCACTACGATTTGTCTGGTTGAATAGGCTTGGAGCCATTGATATGCCAATTGCATGAACGTTAAAGATGAAAAGAAAAGGAACATTTGTTGAGAAATATTCACCTTTTGATGGCACGAAACTATGTGCGGTCGCTTGGTACGACAACAAAATTGTAAGCCTGCTATCATCATTTGCAGGAAACCAACCAGTTAGGAAAGAAAACGTTTTTTTTTTTTTTTTTTTTTTTTTCAAATCTAATGAAGAATTCCAACAGATTTTATGTCCAAACATTGTGAAAATTTACAACTAATATATGAGAGGAGTCGATTTCTTGAATTCCATGTTAGGCTATTACCATATAATGATGCGAGCTAAGAAATGGTGGATTAGAGTATTTCATTATCTACTTCATCTGGTCCTAGTAAATGCTTGGCTATTGTGGCGGCGCAAAACAGGTTTGTCCATGCTGCGGGTTCACTTTAAAAGCACAGTTGCCGCAGAACTCTGTAAACTAAAGACTCATGCCAGTCGTCGTAGAGGACGTCTCAGCAATGACGTTTAGCATGAAATGAATAATAAGAAGCGAAGGGGACCCTCTGCAGATGTTTCTGATACCCGCTTTCGATTGGACAATATTGGATATTTACCTGTAATGAGGAGATCGATTGTGATGCAATTTCAAAAATACAAAGGTATTCTTTTATTATTTCCTTTATCCAGTGTGAGAAGTGTGAAGTTAATTTGAGTGTGAATAAGGACAGAAATTGTTTTAAAATGTTTAGTTTGAGTTAAAGTAGTAGTTATGTAGCCTAGTAAAATAACACTGAACTGTTAGATACTGCACTAGCACTTCACATGCATGGTGTGATAGAAATGAGCTACACCGTTTCTTTTCTTATATTTTGGAGAATGAAACTTTTTTTTTCCAAATTACCTGTCAATAGGTCTAGTAATTTGGCACCCTACATGTAAAGTGCAGTACCCAGCAGTTATTTTGCTACTATTTTTAGTAATCAGAAATGCCAATACGTGTAGTTTTTTCAATATAATAAAAAGATTCATGCATGAAGAGGTTTAAAAAAAAATAAATAAATATAGTCTTACAGTATACAGCTTTATTGAAAAAGCTCAATGGCGGTAAATAGCAATAAACAGTAAATAGATACATGTATCTTGATTTGATTGTAAGATTTCGAATAATTAAGAATTAAAAATAATTTACGTATATTAAATATCAGTTTTTTTTTTTAAACATCCTCTGGTAAAATTCCTTAAAAAATAAAAAAATAAAAATATATTTTTGACTTATGGCAATAGCTTACCTAACTCAACTTCTTTAGCACTTAGAAGGGATATTGATAATATCCCTTTTGATTCATTCGTAATATCCTTTGCCCCCATTGATTAGTATCGATAATAATTTGCTCAAAACTTACTCATAATAAAGAATAAATAAGAATAAAGAGGCAAAAACAAACGAAGAGAAATTCTAATCTTCTTACATTTTATAAGTTACTTGGAATTTTTTCTCATGCATATACACATACATAGCAAAAGTTAAAAAAAAAAAAAAAAAAAAAAAAAAAAAAAAAAAAAAATTTTTTTTTTTTTTTTAAACTTCATAATTAAAACAAGTTTGGCGTGCAAAATAAAAAGTTTCTAATATTCTATTTAGTAACTTTTGTATCTCAAATCCGAATCTGAAAAATGGCTTTAACTATTATTTATTTATTTATTTATTTATTTTTTTTTAGATTTTTTAAAAGATTTTATTTTGTTTATTTTACTCTGTTTAAATATCTTCTAGGATGCATTTCTTGTACAGGGAAAATGATAGGCCCAGATCAGTTTTAGATCTTAGAAATGGGTGTCTAAAAAAAAAAAAAAATGGCATTACTGATTTTCTTTAAACTCGCTATATAAAGTTTCTTTTTATCTTTAAGACCTATTATCAGTTAGTAAAATAAATTTTGTGTTTTCTGACTACATAATCTTTAAATGAGTTTATAATATGTGTAATAGTGAATATTGTAAGTTTGGTTATTAAATCTCTCAACCTTTGTTTTTAGATAATTGCAACTTATATTATAATCTTTGAAATATTGAAATGCCATCTGAACTTAAGTAAAGATGTTAAATTTGAAGAAAATTATCAACGAATGTTATTCAACGAAAGCAAACCAGAGACTTCAGTATTTAAACATGGCTGTTAAGTGTTTTAAATGCACATTTAAAAGAGAGAAGAAATCTACGTCAATGCAAAAAATGTTGCAAGCTATTCCTAGAAATTAAGCTGCTATATTTAAAATCTGGGAAATACTCGTATGTATATATATATATATATATATATATATACAAATATATAAATAAATAAATAAATAAAAAATATAATAAAACAAAGAAATAAATAATTTTTTGAATTTGAAATTAAAATGGGCAAATATCTATAAATAAATAAATAAATAAATAAATAAAAGCAACTATAGGATTCTTGGGAAAATTTTTGTTTATGCAAAATGCTCTTGGAAAAAAGCTTCTTGGAAAGAAAAATATATTTTTAAATGTCACCTGAAGTCTATAAACAACTTCTCGTGGAAATCCAAAACTGGACTTTTGTTGAGGTAAACATAGCTATTTCGCCTTTTATTGCTTTTAAAGAAATAAACTTTCACAACTCCTATTACTAACAACAATTTAGCATGAATGGAAAGAGAAGGGAAATCGAAAAACACACACAGAAAAGTGTGAGGATATTACGAATAATTTTGCTCTATCGTAAAAGATAACTACTTCCTGGCGTCTGTTATAACTTTGTTACAGGAAAAATATCGACGCCAAGATAATTGTTTACGAAAAAAAAAAACCTTTATGGTAAGATTATTTTGAGATTTACGCGTCTTGTTCTTCACCTTGGTATTATATATATATTATATATATATATATATATATATATATATATATATATATATACTGTGTGTCCCATAAGTCTGTAAATATAAATAAATAAATAAATAAGTAAAGGAATTGGTAGAATTGTATGCGGTTTGTAAAAAAGTTATTTTCATGAAGGGGATTTTTTTTTTTTTTTTTGTAAGTAAAAGGGGAAAAAAAGTTAAAATTATGAAACATTCGGTATATTATAATATTTTATCATTATAATGTTTAAAAGCTAGGAAACAAAACCATGATAAGAAATGTTAATACAGTGGAACCTCGTTAACGTGAACACTGTTAACATGAATTACTTTTAACATGAATTGTTTCCACAATCCCCGTGAAAATGAAGATTAGTTTAGTTATATGAATATTAGTTATTGATAGCATGAACTACTGATAACAAATTTTTTATCCCCCATGAGATTCAAGTTAACAAGGTTCGACTGTAATTAAAAAAAAAAAAAAAAAAAAAAAAAAAAACCTTGAACATCTGAGGAATACATATTGCATAATAAAACCAAGCATAATAAAACCAAGAGATGATGAATACACACACACACACACACACATATATATATATATATATATATACACACACACACACAAAGTGAGAGAAATGAACTTTAACATTTAAAGTAAAATTTTAAAGTAAATTATTATACGAGCTCTCCGATTAAAGAGTTCAAAATGTAATATACAAATGTTTATATGCCACTAATGTATATGCGTGTTAATATCAAAAATTTTTTTTTTTAAATTGTCAAGAAAATGTAGCATATAATAGCTTATAAGTCACTAAAATGAAAGTAGAGCAAAAAACTTTTAAATAAACCTTAAAAAAAAAAAAAAAATAATAATAATAATAATAATAATAATCATTTTAGTTGAAATGCACATCGAGTGAAGCCATTCTGGCAAAAGCAGTCTTAGTTACTAACTTCTGTGATAAAGATAGATTTCTTATAAATTTGGAGCAGGATTTTAATCGAAGACACCTACATATCTTTGCAAAAAACTCATTCGCTAGTAATCAGTTCTTCGAAATAAACATATGCCTTAGAAATTTCTAATAATAATATCAGTTCTTTGAGAAATGAAAAATATTTTAATAAATATATGCCTTATAAATTTCTAATAATAATATAATTTCTCAGAAAAAAATTCTGCTTGTACGAGACACCCTAGTATTTTACTGTTATATTTTACTAAATTTTCAGTTGTGACAGAAATGAGTTTCATATGATATATATAGGTGGCAAAAGCTAATAAACTTGGAATAAAAAAAAAAAAGAAGACGAAAAGAAAAAAGAAAGGTAAAACATAGATGCCAAATTTTGCATTTTTTTGCTACCGGAAATTTTTAATAGAAATCCTTAATACATTTTTTCAGCAGTTTCCTGCGATTAAACTTGATATATATATATATTACAAAGAAATCATAGCTTCCTAAACTAGATGCCTTCCGCGTGGCTCGGAAACTTGACGGCAGACAGCGCTACCTGGTACAGATTGCGTTACTTTTTTATTCAACTGCCACCAATAATTTTAAGAAGTGATATATCATATATATAATCGACGTTTCTTCGATTCTATTCACGTTTCATGTATATCAAATCCTAGTTTTAAAAATTTTTGGTGGCTGTTGAATAAAAAAGTCAAGCAATCTGTACCAGGTAGCGCTGTCTGCCGTTTGAACTGTTGCCAAGTGCCCGAGCCACGCGGTAGGCACCCAGTTTAGGAGGCTATGAAAGAAATAGCGATGTTAAAAATATAATAGTGGCACCTATGTAGAAACTTCAGTCTCATTCAGATTTGTTTTGTTCTAGAGTGTGTTCTAGAGTATTCTATTGTTCTAAAGTTCTAGAGTGAAAATAATTTATTCTCTCGTTTATTTTTTTCGTTTTATTTTATATTTAACGTTCACTGGTGCTTAAAATTTATTTAAGGTTATAAATTTTAAAAAAAGTTATAAATTAAAAAAAAAAAAAAATGGACAGCGAATTTAGATTTAATAATTGTTTATTTTCATAAAAGTGGAAAAGCACTAGGTGGAGATCTATCAGAATTCAGAAATATGATGTAGCTAAAATGAGATTTCTGAAATTGTTAATTTTGTTCTTTGACGCAGCTAATGAATCGTATCGAAGAATTTGTGATTTGAGAGGTGTATAACAATATACAATGCTATTTTTTAAAGAAGTCATTCTTTAGTTATAGTATGACCTATGACATTCGCCACCCTTTTTTATGTCACTGTATCACAGAATCAAACCAATCCTGCTGATAGAGTTGATTCTAAACTATTAACTGTTTAGATTATTGTAGATATATATATTTTTAATTTTTCAGAATGGATTTAGTTAAATCTATATTTTACAAGAAAGACCAGCTGATATTTGCATGAATAGATTACATATTTTGCACACACACACACATATATATATATAATATGACAGATATTAATATTACAAAGTTTAATAGATGACTTTTTCTACTTAATCAAATTGAAATGTTGTATATTGTTCTTTCATCTTGGCAATCGAATCTAGTTGAGTTTTATATTCTTGTTAAATTTGGTTGTCATATTCGTTTTACGAGATCAAATCAGGCATAAGACCTCTTCTTCTAATGTGGTTTCATTCAAGTAATAAGAAAAGAAAATTCACAAATACGTAAATCCGTATGGACCACTCAATATGAAACAGGTGAATTTTACCGAAATAATTTCTTTTAATTTCAGGAACTATTTTAGGAATTACACTGAAATTAGATAATACAGAAAAAATAATTCTGCTTAGGAACCACTAGAAATTAAAATTTCGTTACGTACATTTTTGTCATTTGAACAAAAATAAAATACAGTAGACCACTAATTCCTAAGTCTTGAGACTAAAGGTTAGTACAATTAATGCACAACACTTTAAACTAAAATATTTAATAATATAAATTTTAAAAAAGCACACTTTTTAAAAATATATAGCTGCTATAATAGTTTTCTTAAATATTTTCCAGTTTTAACTCCTCCTCCTTTCTTTTTCTTTCTGTCTTTTTTTTTTTTTTTTTTTTTTCAATCTATAAATTGTTATTAATTATTGGAGAGTTACACAGCGTTGCTATACGAGAAATTTTAGATATTGTTCTCCCAAAGCGAAACCCTGTCAAATATTATTTTTATCTCTTGATACTCATCCTCAGAGTGAATTTTACTCATTTAAAATCTAAAACACTACTATATCATTACATTCAAACTACTTCAATATATTGTTTTTTTTTTTAATTTATCGTAGAATTTTAAATTTACACTTTTGATGTAGGCATTTAATTCTACCGAATTTGTTTCAGCAGCAGACCTTTCGAAGTGTCTTCTGCAATGTGGCTGTTAAGAAGGCAAGTACTGGATTTTTATATGTGCTTGAGACATAAAACGGGAGAGTACATTTATTATTATTATTATTGTTATTATTTTTATTATATGAGGAGGTGGGGGAAGGGGATTTTAAGTAGTTGCGGAATATAGAAAGACAGATTAATGGTATTCGACTACAAAGGAACTGTGCGGATTTTAGGTGATTGAGGATTATAGGAACGCTGATCAACGGTACTCGACTGTACATGTAAATGTAAGAGCTTTGATCTGATTAAGATTAAGTAATGAGCCAATGTAAAAAAAATTAGCAATATCTTTTTATTTATTATCTAATAATCCGAAACAGAATTTCAGACATCACTATCAATTAAATGTAATGATTACACTGGTTTGAAACCAAAAAGCTGCGTAAGATGTTTTAAGTGTTTCTTGTAGATTTTCACTTACTGAAACTGAAATAACAGTAAAAAAGGTCCATCACGTCTTCTTCTTCTTCACTGTTAAGAATGGTTTCTCAAAAATGAGCAAAATTGTCTCAAAATAGCTCCGAAAAAATATATAGTTAAATTTGAAAATCCCATGTACTCATTTTTGAGTATATTGACATGCTCTAAAATGAGATTGACCACTACTTTTTTTTTTTTTTTAACGACCTTTGGTTGAGTTTTCTATGAAATCTAGTATCCCATTGTTAATCATAAAACATTTCTTCAATAATTATTTCTTATTTTAAAACAATATTTATAAAAGTAAATCTAATAAGTAAATAAATAAATAAAAAGATAAAAAGAGGGATGATATGGGGATGACAGAAGGTGTTGTGTTGAATTCAATCATATGAAAATCGGTCACACCCGCTTTCCAGATATCCATGCTTTTCAGATGGACTTTTGAAAAATAATTCTCGCAGTCGCCGGTGAGGATGAAACAGAACTTTTGACGAATGGCGAGATGTATTTCTTTGACGGTACATTTAAAAGCTGTCCCAAACAATTAAATTGCGCATTTTTCTTGTGGAGTGTGGAGTGTCATATGAAAGTAACGCATTCTCCGCAATTTTTGCATAATTACCTGATAATCGAGAAATTGCATATCGCATTTTATCAACAAACTGAAAGAATAGTGCGTAGAATGGCGCCCATCTAAAAACCATTCTTTCAATCTATCTTCACAATAAAGGTAGATTTTGAATCATCGGTAATAAATGTATGTAAAGCAGTATTCCTTGGAACTACCAAAGCAGGCTTCAATTTTCATTTTACCCAATCTTTGTGGTGTGAGATACAGGAATGCGGAGACTTCGTTCTATATGAAGAATGTGAAGAGATTCGTATATTACGCATTATGGAAGGTTAAACCTCTGATGAAAAGTTTTAAAATTAATTTTATGGAGTGTTTTGTCTCCCAGTGGATGCACAATTCTAAATAAATCTGGAGAATGTCCATGGGCAATGCCTTCGAATTAACAATGCTGTAGAAAGGTAGAATTCGAAATTAACAAAAGTATTGGAATAAAACAATCATCAAATGTCCAATTATTGAAAAAAATGTCTTAAAGAAATTGCATGAAATGTTTCATTTCGCAGAGAAAGTTCGTGGTGGGTAGAAATAGCAGAAATAGAATTCATTTTTGGATTTAACATCCTTGAAAACATAAAGTTTACATTAAAAAAATATTAATTAAAAAAAAAAAAAAATATTTAAAAAAAAAAAAAAAAAAAATGCGATTGCAAAAAAAGCCCCCCCCCCCCTCTCCCCCCAGATCTATGTTATTTATGGGATGTTAAATTGCCCTTTAGAAAAATAAAAATTAAATTTTGAATTAAATTAATCAGAAAATATTATAAAGAAACAAATAAACAATTTCGAAATATAAAATAACTGAAAAATAATATTATATATTCACTGATAATGACACTCGAAATCTCTGTCAAACCTTAAAATGTAACACCCATCGTTATTTAAAACGTCCATTAAATTTATTTCTACTTCTGTTCACAGTTTAACTTTATATTTTTATCAAAATGACTGACGACTCAACTGACTCAACATAAAAATAAACAGTTAAAGTTACAGATTAGAAGTGCTCTGCACTCTGCAGATGATCTTTTACTTTTTACTACATCGATTTAAGATCATTTTTTTTATATCACATGTCACTCTTCGAAAGGAGATAAAAGCTATCTCTTTTAGAACGCTTTGAAATGTATAAAGAGATTATTTACTTTGTTTTGTTTATTTTGATTTTAAAGTTTAAGATACATAAAATGCCTGAATTTCTCGATAAAATCACTTTTAACTTGTACCCTTTAGGAAAAGTTGAAAGCATTCATATTCTTTTTTGAAGTTGGTAAGTTGGTAATCTATTTTCTATCTATAACTAAGATAGAAAATAAATGAAAAAGAATATCTCCAAATTAATAATGTATAAGACGTTTTTCAAAAAACTCCCCCCCCCCTTTTTTTTTCAACTAAAAAAAAAAAAAAAGAGTTTTAATCTTTAAAAATAATTCAAATGTTTTTGAATTATAATTTGTGGCAACATTTCGAGAAAATTTTATGGAATTATGCGATATCCCATGTATATGTATATATGGCGGGGTTCTCTGCATCATGAGTTGAGAGGTATCAATGTGTTCCGAATTCTCTAAAGGAAGGCATTTCAGGTAGTTTTAAATTTGTATCATCTTAATTAACGAAGTTATTCATTAAAAAAGCCGGGTTTACAAAGGTACTCTATTTGCCACCGTACAAAAAGTTTCTATTATTACGTTTTTTTTCTCTGTCTTTGGCGTCACTTTCCTCAGGAAAATTAAAATGTGATCAATGGCGTAAATAAGAAAAAATTAAAAATTGGCATCTTTGAGATGCTCGAGAGAAGAAAAAATATATTTTGAATAGCAAAACATTTGAAATTAACCGATAGTTTTAAAATATTAAGTAAAAATTTTATAAAAATGAAATAAAAATTAGTTTATATTTTTATTTATATTTATATTATTAGTTTATATTATTAGTTAAGTTTATACTATTAGTTTAGTTTATATTATTAGTTTTTATTTTAACGTTAGGCGAAAAAGATTTAGTAATGAATAACCATGATCATGTTAAACAACTATTGGTATAGAGTTAGAGGTTAAGCCTAGAAATTTTTTAAATGAAATTTACGAGATAAAAATTTATATTAGTTTATATAAAGATTTAGTTTTTTAACTCAAAACATATTTAAAAGGATAGATCTTTACTATGACCAATTTAGCTATTTTTAAAATTTAGAAATAAAGAAGCTCGTACGTTTTTCGCCAAGGAATTAATTTACGTAACCACAATAGCCATTTTCACTCTAGCCATACCTTAAAGATAGAGATAAATTATAAAATGGTGCAATAATAATGATAATAATAATAAAATCTGCAACTTATGTATTTTTGTTTTTTAAGCATTGATAACTTTGCAGAAAACAGCAGGACATTTTTTATTTTTTTGTATATTTTTCCATATAAAGAAATGTAGTAACTGCATTGCTAAAATATTTTAGTTACAGCTAATACAGGACCTCACTGGCAGATTTAAAATTTTTCATTTATTTTGACGATGACTTAATTTATCTATCGCAATTATGCATGTCAAGATTTTCGCGAGAAACGTCTAATCTACTTAGGTGCCAAATTTAAAATTTCGCCAAGAGGTTAAACTGTACCATTGCTTTAGCACGATTTTTTTCAATTTTATTTTAAATATTTTTTAACTTAATTCAAGAGGGAAAAAAAGAACATTTTTTATTTGTTCTAAATGTACAAAATATATCCAGGTAAAATATTATCCGTTTTTCGTTTTGTTCATTATTAGAAAGAAAATCGCTGAAGTAGTTTTTCCTGTGCCATTCATGTCTCTATAAATTAAATTAAATTATCCAGTATCATTATATTTCATTCTCCACGCTCATTTTTTATTTTCTAAATTTAATATTACATATATATGTAAAAAAAAATCAAGGTGTAATCAGTACATATCCAGAAGATGTAGCCAACAAATATTCAGAACCATCATCAACACAAGTTTAGGAGATATCGCCAACAACTATTAAGATGTCATGATCAATATATATTCAGTAGATATCGCCAACAATAATAATTATTCAGAAGATATCGCCAACAAGTATTCAGGAGCCACCATCAATACTTATTCAGAAAATATTGTCAACAAATATTCAAAAGCCATCCAATTTATGAATGGTGATGGTCCATCTCGAATGCTTCAAACCGGCAATTCGTTTTTATAGTACAATCAAAGATGAATTTTTCACTTATCAGTAGGTTTCAAAAAATGTGATTCCCCCCCCCCCCCCCCGATTTAACTTAGTTTTTAATATACTTTAAGAAATTAAATGGTAAAATCAGATATTGACAGGCATCTTTGCAAATTCATGGTGTAATACAACAAGTGGCAACAATGCAAAATCGCTATCTGAAAGAAATTGTCCTGTCGTACTACTACTACTATTAATAAAATGTTTAAAATAATTGCAATAATCCCATAAGATATTTATTTTCAACGTATCTGACTAAATCATATTCTAAAAAAATGCACTTTAAAAAGTTGCATCTTTACTGTTGGAAGCACCATTTTAAACCTTGCTGTACATTGGAAATAAATACAGAGTGTTACATATTGTTTTAAATTAACTAAAAAAATTCAATAGTAAAAAATATAGGCATTAGGAAAAATAAGTTAATAATTTCTTTAATCGAGCAATAATACCCAAAAAATTCATCGTCAAAAAGTGACAAAATTTTAACAAGTCGATCATACACTAAAGCTGTAACGCTAAATGGTTTAGCTGTTAAGAATTTCTCTCTGTTCTAAATAATTAGTCGTTTATTTTGTGTGTCTAGCTGTCTAGCATATGTTTTCTCTCAAAATAATGGCAAAATGTTATTACATTGTCGAACGTTATAACAGATTTTTTTACATATTATAAACGATATAATAATAAATATTGTGTATTTCAATGTGATACCAAATATGGTGGATTTCTATAATATTGTTCAATTTTTCTCTTGTGTTAAGTATTATCAATATTCCAGTCCAACGAAAGGCAGGCTTGTGAATAGTCGGGTAGAATCCCACAGGGGTTAATGAGCGAAGCGAGTCGGGGGAGGCGAAGCCTTCCTCGGGGGTTGATGAGTGGAGCGAGCAAGGGGCAGAGCCCCCTAGTATTTAAAAAGAAACGTTTTCGTTACCATACATATAAGGTAAAGTAATTAATATAAATACAGCCCCCCCCCCTTTTTTTTTATTAATTCTTCCCAAATACATAACCTTTTTAAATTCTAAGGAAAAAAGAAAGTAAGTGAAATTAAAAAGAAAATAATTTACACGAGTTAATGAATTTTATTGAAGAACCAATTTTACTGTCACCAGTTAGCAGTGGATTTTTCATAAGTTTTCTTTCAAAATTTCTTTTTTATTCCATATAGGTTTCAAATTATATACATTTCTTTTCGAAAACAGAGAAATAATATAAATTTTGTGACCATAGATATAGTAATAATATATAGATTGATCATTGGAGAGAAAAAAGTGATTCCTTTTCACTTGGGAAAAAGCAGTGATTTTACCAAAATATGGCCGTCGTTCCCCGAGTGAATACACACGGGAATACACACGAATATTTTAGCAAATAAAATTTATGAATAATTTATTTACTAAAGGTGAATGAAAAACTCCAGATACAGTTTCAAATTCATTTTTCTTTTTTTTCTTTTTTTCAATACCACTTAATGGCTGATTCCAAAGCTTTTTTTTCGGCATCAAAAATCTTTGCACGATAACACGGGGATGATAGATCTATATATATTACTATATCTATGTTTGTGACAACAACAACAAAAAAAAAAAAAAAAAAAAAAAAAAAAAAGGGGGGGGGGGGCAGAACAGCAATGTGTTTGCATTTGCATTTTTCTGTAAATATAAGACCTATTCAAAATGGTTCCACAAATATTTTTGCCATGAACTGTATGTCTAACAACTTGTTAGAAAATAAAATACATGATTTTTATTTTAAAATTAATTAATTAATTAATTAAATTTAATAATATTATTTTTAATAATATTTTTCCACCTATTTTCCAATTGAAAAATTACCAATTTAACTTCAGTTTGATTTTAAGAGAAAATAGTCACTTATTTATACACACACTGGCCAATGAATTAGAAACCTGTAAGAGTTTCTACAAATGCTCGCTGGCGGCGAAGGTATGCAAAACTTGTTACAAACCTTTGGGGAATTTTCTGCTTGTATAGAAGTGTTTTTACTTGAGGATAATCAAAAAACCATGCAGATGCAGCACCTAAATATATTGATAGATTAAGTGCATCCCTCAATGTTACATTTTTATTCCGAAGTTAACGGATACTTTATACTTTGTGCTCGATAATGCAACCATATATCGTGGCAGAATCGTTCGAGATTTATTCGATGAACATCAATCTGACTTCTATCAGTTTCCGTAGATGCCGAAAAATCCGGATCTTAATCCAAAAGAAAATGCTTGGGACATGTTGGAAAGGAGTATCCGTCAGCAATTTCCTCTTCCATCCAATTTACAGGATCCTAAAGTCTGTGTAGCCAATGGATGGTAAACTCTGGACATAAATACACCCCAGAAGCTTGTAGAATCGCTGCCCACACGAATACTGGCTGGAATTCTTTCAAAAGGAGGTCCAACTTGCAAAAAAAGGTCCAATAAAATATTAATTTAAAGGTTTCTAATTCATTGGCTAGTGTGTGCTTGTGTTTTATAAATTACACAGACGAAGTTATAAACAATTATTATCTTTGAATAATGCACAATTATTATATTCAACCTCTCTTCTTTTAGTTTATTAAAAATGTAACTCGAAAGTAAAGAAAAATGATAAACTTACTAACTAAAAATTCCGAAGTGTCTAAAAGTCTTTCTCTAGTGAATAGGAATTCCTAATGATGTTGTAGGACTATGAGAATATATATAAGAGAAAGAAAAAGAAGCCTTTTAATTATATGTAAATAAATGTAATAGAACACTTCATGAAAATACATATGACAAAGAATAAAAATCTCTTATGTTTTATAGGACTGTTTCAGGAATATGTAAGCGAAAGAGAAAGAAATCTTTTATCTGGGAATGAATGTATTAGAAAACTTTATGTGTGAAGTAATACAATAATAGTAGGAGTAGGAGTAGTAGTAGTAGTTAGATTTCACGACAGCAATAAAAATTTAATTGTCCACAAATACGATCTAGGTTATGATTTGGGGATCAAATAACATAAAATAGTAGATAAATATAAAATGCAGATTTTTCATATATATTTCACTTCATTTATCAATTTTTTTTTTCTTAAACAGCACAAACATTTTTCTTTTAAGCTATAAACGTAAGTAAATAAGCTGTTTATGTGTTTGTTTTATTAATATTAATTCCAGCAAAGGGCAGAAAAATTTAATTTCAAAACTTAATTTAAATATATAAATTATGCAAGACAGATTTTTAATAACTTATGGCAAAATACATGAAACATTTTCGTGGTGAAAGAAGAAAAAAATAAACAAATATCATAAATTGAAAAAAAAAAAAAAAAAAAAAAAAAAGAAAAAAGAAACTTAATTTGTTTCGGGTGAAAATAGTTAAGCATAATTATTCATCGGAGGAAAAAGTGATCACGATGTACAGTACAAAGAAAAAAAAATGTTGAAACAACAAAACTTTTATTAAAGAAACCTTCCCCCCCCCCCATACATACACAGTGTCAACAAAAATTTTATTACTAGAACCAAAATTAATTTGTTGTTCTAACAAAACAGATTTTGTTGATTCAATTAACCCGCGCTTTCCCAAGATGGGGTCATTTTGCCCCATTTTGTAGTTGAAATTTAGTTAAGGGCCCTCTTCACTCAGCATTTCCTTTTCTAAAATCCAATGTTATCCTATGTAAAACTTTCTTTGCACTTAAAACAGTGACATATTAATTGATTGAGATGCGGTTTTTTTTATTGGATTACTCTCATTTCGTAAACTGACGCAGCTTTTGTAGATTTTATGAAAAAATAACAGTTGTTTTTTAAGAAAGCTGTTTTATTGCAATATTTGGGTTGATGCATTAAATGGCTTATAAAAAACTCTTTCAATTTTTTAAAACAGAATTTAAAAAGCTGCGTCAATCTCAAAGAGTTTAATTCAATGCGGAAAAAAATCCTGTATTTTAATAAAATTTTAAATCAATTAAATTTGCAAAGAAAGTCCAAAAATTTTACAAATTTGTGCCGATTTTCCTCTTTGACACACCCTTTATCTGGCTACGCCTCTCGTTCGTGGTTTCGAAGAAAAGATGTTTACATTTCTGTGGTGAAGATACGTCTAGGCGTTGTGGTTTTTTATTCAGTTATTTATTTTTTTTTTAATATTATTATTATTATTATAGATTTCACCTGTATTACGGATGTGAGTAACATAACAATTTAGAAGACAATCGTTCAGAGACTTATTTATAGGACAGATATGATCACATTTTATTTTAAATAGTTTTTCATTGCGCGTAATACTAATATTATATGAATACTCTGTACATAAATCTGATATTTTACTGATAATGCCACGATTGACAATATACAAAAATTTTTTTAACAAGTTATATAAAACTTTTTACTAAATTAAGCAGATTTTCAA
Source organism: Salticus scenicus (assembly GCA_963930645.1). Classification (NCBI taxonomy): domain Eukaryota; kingdom Metazoa; phylum Arthropoda; class Arachnida; order Araneae; family Salticidae; genus Salticus; species Salticus scenicus. The sequence continues at coordinate 285,866,766 of OZ005648.1, forward strand.
TAATAAATTTTACTTTAAAGTATATAATCTGGTGTGGCACCCACACGACTTTTTATTACCCTACATTTAAATTTTATAAAGAGAAATTCAGATTGAGGAATAAAATATCAAGTACTGTATAAAATTCTATAGTAAAAAGAATTTAAGCTAGCTTTACGAATAATTTAATTTGACAAATAATTTTCTGTGGGAAGGGCGGAGGGGAGTACCACCCTTTTCAACCCACATTTGAAACTAATATCTACATTTCTATAGAATTCACGACTAATATTAAATTTAAAATTATGTTCAACAATAACTTTCAATCACATTTATTGACAACTTTAATCCGTATCACTCGTTGAAACTTATCAATATTGATCAAACTGTTCAAGTATGAATTTCATATGAACTTTAAAATATAACGCTTGAGTTCCCTGCCGGTATTTAGTTTTTAAAGTTACACTGATAACAGACTCACAAAGAACAACTGTTAAAAACTTTGTTTAATTATTCACGGAATCTCAAAATACGTAGTTATTTAAAATAATCTGGTGTGTCACTCACACGACTTTCTCTTACCCTGAAATTTAATACTATAAATACAGGTTGCAGATTAATAGGTAAGATAACGAGTACTGCTATGTAAACCTATGTTAAACAATTCATATTAAGCTTCTGAAGAGTTTTATATGATAATTAGTTCTGTGTGAGAGGGGCGGTAGCCCCCCTCAACCCCCCGTTTCATTAATGCACCTACATTTATATAGAATTTTATTTGGTTATTAAAAAGTAATTTATTAAAATTATTATTTAAAAAAATTGTCTTTTATGATAAGGCAGACGATTTCCATATTAGAGAAGTAGTATAACACCAAATATCCAAAAAAGTCCATTTTATTCTCAAAAAAAAAAAAAAAAAAAAAAGCTTTTTTTTTCGTTAAAAGTAAAAAAATCGATAACTTTGTTTTAAATTATCGCAGATCGATGGTTCAACCATTCGTTTTAAAGGTATTGGCGAGCTCTTTTGAAAGATACCCATCATGAAAATTTACTCCCCTCGAGGGGGGACTTCCCCCCCAGGGGGGGAGGCGAGGCTCCTACATACACAATTTTTTTCCCCAGTTAACTGTCTCTATTACAAAATACATATATTTGTTTCATTTGGTTTAGTGCAGTCTATAGACGTTAAACTCTATTTTCCTGCAATTTCCCCCATAGACGTAATGTATTAGAATTATCTTGATTGTCCCTGTACACGAACCATTTGCTTGATATTAACGAAAAGCTTAGTGTAGCATCCCTATATGATACACATTTAGAATATCAAGTTTGAACTTTCTGCCATAATTTGTTTTTGAGATATGCTCATGACAGACAGACACACAGACCATTTGCTAAAAACATGATTTTCGTATTCAGGGGACCTCAAAACGTGTAAATATAACAAAATCTCGAGTTCGAAAATTTGACCCAAAAACAATACTTTCTCTATCTTATGGGTAAGAGAAAGTTAAAAAAAAAAAAAAAAAAAAAAAAAGAAGACTTCAAATTAAACCAAATATTTTATTTACTCTTAGGTATGAAGAATTAATTTACATTCCTGAGCAAAATAAGTTGTATTAATATTGAAGTCTAGGAATTGAGTGAAACAAATATTTTTAAGGACATAAGCAAGTTGATTTTATAACTGAAGAAACTAAAACTAATTAAAGTTTGCAAGAAATGGGAGTCAAGTGTTTATGAAATTATTTATAAACGACGAAATCACACTATTATTTTCAAAGATTTTGCGCTCTTATTTTCACGCCTAACATAAAAGCACAGCTGAAATTTTAAGTATGGTACCTGAACATGAACGCTGTTTCTATGCGTTCTTTTAGAATTACAGTAACTGGATATCAAGCTGTGTATCGATATTAATAAAATCAGACTTTTCTCTGTAAATTTATCAGGGGAAAAAAAAAAAAAAAAAAGCGATATCTTCACTTTCCACACACCATAAAATTCGAAAATTACTTCAGAAAATTTTGACTGTGTGTGTGTCATCGTGTCTGTATGTCTGTAACGCTATTATTGTCCAGGTATCATGTGAGAATGGCTGGATGGAATTCAACGGCGCTTGGCAGAAATTTAGGTCTTTACGCAACTAAAATCTGCCAACTTTTTCGAAATTCCCTCCCCAGTTATCGCCGGGATGGGGGGAACAAAAGTTAAAAACATGTTTGTAAGCATAACACCGCTCCAAATTACTTCACTGTAAAGAAATTGAACATATAAAGAATAGACATGAGTATAAATAAAATGTTATCTGCAATTTAGAAATTTTCGATTATTAACCCTTTCAGCCGCAGTGTTCCCGCTGATGGAACACCTAATTTTAATTCTCAAGTGCAAAAACTCATCCCGTAAATTTTTTAGCAAAAATTTACGTTTATAACATATTAGAAAAGGCCCTTTTTTTTAACCTGAAAATTTAAAATTTCTTTTATTTAAATTTTGTTCGTAAATTCCGGTGGCGAGAAATTTCGCAATTTTCGAATTTTTTAAAGAACTCTACAAAAAAATGGAACAAAGATGTTAAAAAAAGCTACGAGACTTCCTTAGAAAATTTCCAAAAACACATTTTTTTTTTCCTAATTTCCGATGTTTTTGTGAGGAGGGGGTTACGAAGGGTCAAAATCGAGACAACCCTTTTAGCGCTAAATTTTTCCTGAGAAATCTATGGAAGCTGCGGTCACGAATTTCGGTGCTCGGATTATATGTATCTATCCGACACCTAAAGTAATGGGATTTATTGGAATAAATAAAACATTGCGATTTAGGAAATTTCGATTTTTAAGGGAAAGGAAGAGGGAAATCAACTTTTGGCGGAAAATTGTTCAAATTCCAGATTTTTAGTAAAATTTTAACAAAAATGGAAAAAAGATGTTGAAAACAGCCATGGGTCTTCTTTAAGACATTTTCAAAACACATTTTTTTTTTTGACAGTGTGATTTCAAGTGGCTGCAACTTGAAAATAAGATGTTGGAATAAGTTGCCCAGTGACCTTATCCAAGATAATTATATGATAAGATCACGACACTGTCCAACTTTGGTTCGAATTGAATCAAAATTTAAAAAGTTATGCTTGTAAAAAGTTCATTAATAAAGTTCATCGAGACCCTTATGTTATGTATATTTACATTAAAATACAAACAAATCTGGCTTTAAATACACTTTTCACAATGTGGGTTTGAAATTTTCAAGTGGCCGTCACTTGAAAACAAAATGTCAGAGCAACTTGGTTACCCTACTCATCCAAGATATTTATAAGATCAGTTAGCAATGCAAATTTGGTTCGATTTGGAGTATTATTTCGGGAGTTATCGTGATGAAAAATTTCATTATAAATAGACAGATAAATATATAGATAAACGAAGTGGTTGCAATAGGACGATTTTAAAAAAAATCATCCTAAAAAGTTTTTTCTTTTTTTTCCCTAAAAAAAAAACCTGTTTTTTTGCCTACCCTTCGAAAAAAAAGCATTTGGATGATATTGTGATCACTGACATACATACACATACATCATCATCATCATCATCATGAAAATAGTAAAAATGAACTCATGGGACCTCAAAACATGTAGATACGCCAACATCGCAAAGCCAGAATTTTGTCACGATTACAATGATTTCCTTACGTATGTATTTTCGGAAAGCAAAAAACTGCATGAAAGGTATATGAATCATTTAATTTCATCATGCTTAATAACTAATTTTTAAAAGGTATATGTGTCTATGAGAGAGGAAATGACAATGCAGTTGTAAACAATGGAGGGAAAAGGTGGAGGATTGAAATTCAAGATATAAAATATACCTTTACATCCACCCTTAGAAAAATACAAATATTTCATTTATTAAATATTGTAAATTTTGCTTATTCCATGTCTATTTTGAAAAATTCAAATTGATTATACAATCATATTAATAAAATATCTGGTGTGAAACAACCACACGACTTCCATTACAAACTATTACACATATTATATGCATTTTTTGGAGATAATGTGATCACAAGATATAAAAGTGACCTAAAGAAGTAGAAACCTAACATTTTTCTGGTAAGATAAACTTTATACACATGTAAAGACATATAAAACGAAGCGTACATAAAGCGAGGTAAAATATATATATATATATATATATATATGTAGTAGAGTTATTTTTTTGAAACACCAATTTTCGAGATCTACCTAAACTTCTGACCTACCTAAACAGGGTAGCAGTTAATTTTCCTCTAATAATTACGTGATACATAAGAAAGAAATGGATTTATATAACAATTTTCAAGAAAATCGTTAAAGCCGTTTTTGAGATACCAAATTTTACCAAAACTCAATCATTGACAGGAAAACAATAATTACATACAAAAGCATATTTAAAAGTGAGTTAATATGGCGAGTTTGAAAAAAAATCCGTACAGCTGGTTTTAAAGGAACGCACTTCCGAGACCTGAAATTGAGCTATTTATACAGACCGCCTGTCAATTTTTCTGAACTAACCAGCTATATCATTCGAAAGGACATCTAATAGAGTGTTTATGTAACAAATTTGAAGAAAATCGTTAGAGCCGTTTTTGAGATACGGACTTACGGTCCCACTTACGGTTTCTGATGTCCCACTTCCGGTTTTTCAATTTTCTCCAAAATATGGAAAATTCATTTGTACACCAGACTTGTTTCAATTCTAAAGTTTCGTAGTTCTATCTTTATTAGTTTCCGATACATAATAGCCAGAAGATCCTCTCCGCCCCCCCCCCCCCCCATACACACACTGACCAATTGCCAAAAACCACTTTTTTGGACTCAGAGGACCTTAAAACGTGTAAATCAGGTGAAATCTCGATATCGAATTTTCAGACCGAATACAAATATTTCCATTACATACTGTAGTAGGGTAATGGAAGGATTTTTTTTTTTTTTTTTTTTTTTTTTTTTAATATAAATTGAAAGAATAAAGATAACTTTTAATTTACTACTCGCAAATAATTAATAGTGAATAAAAGTAGACGAAATGGTATTTTATCTGGGACGGTTTTAACCAGGTTTTTTCGATTATGGAAAAAAACCGAACAACCCTGTATCAACATAACTTAAATAACTTCAGGAAATTCAAATTTGGTATTTTGAAATTGATATGTGGCTGCTACTTGTAAAGTTGATCAAAACTGGCAAGTTTCAAGACACTAAGAGTCTTGTATTTGATTTATTTTTACTTCCATTACCCGACTACCATAGGTAATGGAAGTATTGTATTTGGTCCAAAAATTCGATATCGAGATTTCACCTGATTTACATGTTTTAAGGTCTCCTGAGTTCAAAAAAGTGGTTTTTAGCAATTGGTCTCTGTGTGTATGTATGTATGTGGAAAATATTCTAGCTATTATATGTCGGAAACTAATAAAGACAGAACTACGAAACTTTAGAATTGAAACTGTTCTGTGTACAGATAAACTTTTCAAATTTTGGTGAAAATTGGAAAACCAAAAGTGGGACATCTGAAACCGGAAGTGAGGCCATAAGTCCATATCTCAAAAACGGCTCTAACGATTTTCTTTAAAATTGCTGTATAAACACCCTATTATATATCCTTTCGAAGGATATAGTTGGTTAGTTCAGGAAAATTGATAGGCGCCCTGTACAAATAGCTGAATTTCAGGTCCTGCAAATGCTTTCCTGTCAAAACGGCTGTATGTTTTTTTTTTTTCAAACTTGCCATATTGACCCTCTTTTAAATATCCTTTTACACATAATTACTGTTTTCTGGCCAACAATTAATTTTGTCAAGCTTTGGTAAAAATCGGTATCTCAAAAACGGCTCTAACGATTTTCTTGAAAATTGTTACATAAACCCATTTTAGATATCCTTTCTCATGCTTTAATTGGTTATCACAGGAAAATTAATAGTCATCCTAATCAGACAGATCAGTTTTACATCTCGAAACTTGGTGTTTCAAATAAATAAATAAACTCTGCCAATTTTCTTCCCCTTTCTTTAAAAAAAAATCGCTGTGCAAACTCTGTTTTATGTTTTTACACGTGTATTAACTTTCCCTTACCGGAAAATTTTTAGGTGTCTATTTCATTAGGACAATTCCATGTCTTCTGTTAACATTATTTTCAAAAATTGCATATAATACGTGTAATAGTGGGTAATGGAAGTCGTGTGGTTGTTTCACACCAGATTTTTAAATAAATGTAGGCACTATAATTCAACACTATTTATATATTATACTACTTATAAAAAATTTGACTTGTATAAAGAAACACGTATAAATAACAACACAAGTACACTTTCTTTAGAAAACAGAGCTGGAGGACTTGTGCGACCGCACCTGTCCGTGATCTTCGAAATACGATCCCGAAGGTCACGACCTGTCGCACACCCCGTCCAGCTCTGCGTTCAGTAGTCTGAGCTCCAGAGTGCAGAAAACCCATCTCTATATATCAGTAATGTTATAATGTTATATATCTTTGTTATTTTTTAGTTAAATTAATTATATCAAACCGCAAGTTTAATCATAAAAATATTTTCTTTTGTTAAATTTCATTGTTACAGAATTCGCCGATATAACTACTGAAAGCCTAAAACGGGCTGAATATAGAATAAAATACTTCGTCGGGTCGGGCTACGTTATTAAAATACATATAAATAGACTAGCAGGCTACGCCCGCTTCGCTGGTCACTATTTTTAAATGAATCATTATAATTAATGAATTCTCAAAATTGCATTAATTTTTATCATGTGGAAAAAAAAAAAAAAAAACTCTGATCGGGAAAAATGTCGCACCGGGTCCCCACTGCCTTCGGCAGCGTAGACCCGTGCGCGATTGCATATATATGAGCGCCCTAATAATTTTACAAATTCGAAAGTATCCGCAATCGATTTGAAAGTATCAAAAACCTCTATGCACCAGTTTTGAACGATCTATCTATATTTTTATTTTTTGCCCCTCCGCTTCCTCCTCCCTTCCCGCCCCTCCCAATAATTTTAAAAATTCAAAAATATCCGCAATCGATTTGTCGGTATCGAAAACCTCGTTGTACCAATTTTGAATGATCTTGATTGATATATTTTTTTTTTGCCCCTCTGCCCCCCACCCTTCCCGGCCCTTCTAATAACTTTACACTTTCGAAAGTAACCCCATTCGATTTGCAGGCCTCTTAAACCTATCTGTATATATTTTGAACGGCCTAACTGTATTTCTATTTGTTTTTGCCCCATAGCCCCCCCTTACCGCCCCTGCTAATAATTTTACAAATTCGAAAATATCCGCAATTGATTTGTAAGTATCGAAAACCTCTACGTACCAATTTTGAACGACCTGACACTATTTTTATTTTTTTGCACCCCCCCTCCCCTCCCCCTTCTTGTCCCTCCTAATAACTTTACACAATCGAAATTATCCCCATTCGACTTGCAGGCCTCTTAAACCTATCTGTACCAATTTTGAACGGCCTAACTGTATTTCTATTTGTTTTTGCCCCATAGCCCCCCTTAACACCCCACCCCTACCCGCCCCTTCTAATAATTTTACAAATTCAAAAATATCCGCAATCGATTTGTAAGTATCGAAAACCTCTACGTACCAATTTTGAACGATCTGACACTATTTTTATTTTTTTTGCCCCCCCCCCGCCTCCCCTGCCCCCTTCTTGCCCCTCCTAATATCTTTACACAATCGAAAATATCCCCATTCGACTTGCAGGCCTCTTAAACCTATCTGTACCAATTTTGAACGGCCTAACTGTATTTCTATTTGTTTTTGCCCCATAGCCCCCCTTACCGCCCACCCCCCTACCCGCCCTCCTAATAATTTTACAAATTCAAAAATATCCGCAATCGATTTGTAAGTAACGAAAACCTCTACTTACCAATTTTGAACGACCTGACACTATTTTTATTTTTTTTGCCCCCCCCCCCTCCCCGCTTCTTGCCCCTCCTAATAATTTTATACAATCGAAAATATCCCAATTCGACTTGCAGGCCTTTAAAACCTATTTGTACCAATTTTGAACGGCCTAACTGTACTTCTATTTGTTTTTGCTCCATAGCCCCCCCTTGCTGCCCCACCTGGGGGCTGAATTTCTAAAATTGCAGAAATTGGTTTTTAGATAGTTGCATTAGCTATATTTTAGAGCAAAAATTTCACGTATATCTAATTTTTTTTTTTGTTTGAGATATATAGGATTATGCGAAATCACGTTTTACGCATGTGAAATCACGTTTTGCCCCCCCCCCCCCTGCCCCCTTTTTGGGACCGAATTTGAAAAATTCCAGAAACCGATTTTTAGACATTTGTATTAGCTATATTTAAAAGCAAAAATTTTAGGGATATCTGTTTTTTTTTGCTTGAGATATGAAGGATTTTGTGAAATTACGTTTTGCCCCCCCTCCCCCCATATCAGAAAAGTAGTATAACAGTAAATATCCAAAAAAAAAAGTCTATTTTATTCTTTAAAAAATAATAATAATAATAATAATAATAATAATAATAATTACGATTTTTTTTTCAAAGTTTTTTTTTATTAAAAGTAAAAAAAAAAAAAAAAATTCAATAACTTTGTTTCACATTATCACAGATCTATAGTTCAACCATTCGTTTTAAAGGTATTGACGAGACCTTCCGAAAGATACCCATCTTGAAAATTTACTCCGCCCGGGGGAGGGCGACGCCCCCACATGCACAATTTTTTTGCCCTACTTAACAACTACTTTTATCAATAATTCATATTAGTTTTACAATCAAAAGTTAAAAATAACTCTCATTATGTACATTTATACGAAATTTTGTCCTATACTGCCATGTTAAAAATTTAGAAAAAATGCTATCACAGCGCCACCTATTGGGCGATTGATCCCTAAATCTAATCAGCACCAGTTTATGTCAGGGTCCAACTAAATACCAAGTTTGGTTAAATTTCGTTCATTGGTTCGTGAGATACAGCCTCCAAAAATTCGTGACACACACACACACACACACAGAGCGAGAAACAGACATTTTCTAAAAACTATCAAATCATGTTCAGCACATCCCAAAACGTGCAAATCCATCGAAAACCGGAGTTCGAAAATTTTCACGAATCCAATACTTTCTCTATATTACATATAGAAGAAAGTCCCCCCCCCCCGAGAGGGATACATTTTCAAGATGGGTATCTTTCGAAAGATCTCCTTTAAAACGAATGGTTGAATTGTAGATCTATGATAATTTAAAACAAAGTTATCGGTTTTTTTTTTTTTTTTTTTTTTTTTTTTTTTTTTGTTGTTGTTGTTGTTGTTACTTTTAACGAAAAAAAAACTTTTGAAAAAAAAAAAAAAAAAAAAAAATCGTAATTTTATTATTATTATTATTTTTTTTTTTTATTTATTTATTGAGAATAAATGGAACTACTTTTCTAATATGGAAATCGTCTGCATTTTCATGGAAGACAATTTTTTTTTATAATAATTTTAATAAATTATTTTTACTGAGGGAATTTGTATAGGAAAATATAGAAGAAAGTCATGTGGTGGCCACAACATACTAGTTTAGTTAAATTAATTATATCAGACTTCAAGTATAATTATAAAGTATATATTTATATATATTTTAAATTTCACTGTTACGTAATTCGCCGGTATAACTAAAGAAAGCCTGAACCGGGCTGAAAATAGTATAAAGTACTTGGTCGGATCGAGTTACTCTATTAAAATACATATAAATAGATTAGAATAAATGAGGAAAGTTATTTGATGTCATGTGAAAATGGGAAAAAAAAATAAAATAAAATAAAAAAAAAAACACAAAAATAAAAAAAGAAAGAAAGAATCAAAACAAAACAAAACTTCGACGAAACCGCAAGATGGACGTGGCTTCTTTTTGATTTATTCTTCCAAAAAGTCAATGATTCGTCAGTGAATCTGTCAATCTTCTCCACCTCCTGTCAAAACCACGTGGGACACTTTTTATCTGCTTTCAGCCGGCATTGGAATTTTTTTTCAGTGAAGAGGGCCGTTAAGCCCGCCTCATTCAAAAAGTGCCAGAGATAGCGAACGTAACAAGTGGAATGTTGCAACTTCTAAACGATACAAAAAGGCGCGGTGCCGGTGATTTTCACCAAACGTGCCAAGCGGCACCTGAAAGCAATTTCGCCTTGATCTTGGGAAAGCGAGGGTTAATATATGTCGAAATCAACAAAATTATTTTATTGCTATAAACAAACAATCTTGTTGATTCAGCAAATCGCTTGCTCATTCGATGTTTACAAAGAATGACGCAGCTTAATGTAGATTATGATGACGTAGCTTAACGAGCTTCCAGAGAAAAATACTCTACTTTCAATCACATTTTTTTTAATCAATCGAAGCAATTTGGTTTGGTTAATTGAACAAAATTATTGACAAACCGGTATCATAAACTATCATTAAATTTGATCAAGTTTTCATTCCTTTTCTATATTCATTAGCAAATATGTCCGTTTAAACAACAGTTGAAATAGAAAAGATAAGTGGATATGATCCCAATACTAACTTCTTAGTCTGTTAACAAGACAGATTGTTAATAAAACATATTCACTTAATAACATGAGAACCTTCAATCTAAATAGCATAATCACACAGAAAAAGATAAATTTTTTACAATGTAATATAATAATTCAAATTATAAGTACAAAATAAAAGTTAGTTTATCAATTGAATTATGAATGCGATAAATAAAATTTTTTTCGGATATTTCTAATTCTTATTTTGACAGCTTTTTAATAGTTTGAACTGGCCACAATATACCTCGTTGAATAAGACTAAATACTCTAGCGGAACTTTCGTAAAATGGGTGGATTTTCTTTTAAATTACAAAGTAATTTCCTTAAGTTAAAAAAAAAAAAAATCTATTTACCTATGTTCTACAGAAGTTTTAGAAAATTATTTACGTACTTTTCAAGATCTATAAATTTAAAAGCGAAAATAATCTACTCCACAAATTATCTTTGAAAAATAAATACAATCGAAAAAATTAAAAATAAAACTAAAATAAATAAATAAATAAAAACACTTAGACATATACACAATAAAATCAGTTGATGTATATTTTAAAATATATGATAAAGTTGTCATGAACGGTTTTTGATTGCATAAAACTTCTATAACTAAAATGTTTTGCCCTACTTCAACATTAAATTTCTCCTGTAATTATGCTTTGACATATAAACAGTTTGTTTCACCATGTTTATCGCACATTTATAAAACTGTGAAAATCCATGTTTTTATCATAGATATAGAAAAATGGTCTGTCACCGAGCAAAGATTTTTGATGCAAAAAAAAATTTTTTTTGGCATCAGCCATTAGTAAGTACGAAACTTGGCAATAGTAAAGAATAGAATGTTGATGAATTTTCAAAATGCCGAAATATTATGTGACTTCCGAATATTATGTCTATGAATATGAAGTGTTCTAATAAATATACGAAAGAAAATGGGCAAAATTTATAAAATTTATATATAAGTTTTAATAAGTTATATTTGACTGATTTATGAAAAATATAATTTTATAATTAATTGCTTTGTTATTCTTATGAAATCAATACTGTTTTCATATTTATTTATTTACTATTGTTTAATTGTTTAAAGATTTTATATAAGTAAGGAATATAGAATTTTCAAAATTCTTTTAAATATAGTTAGTAGCGGCGTAAGTAAAGCCCTCTAGTTTTAATATATAAAAAAACGTTAACTTTAAATATTAGCTAAATTAATAGTTATAGTATTAAAAAAAAAAAAAAAAAAAAAAAAAAAAGAAGAAGAAGAAGAAGAAGAAGAAGAAGGGAGAAAGAAAGAAAAATGAATTTGAAAATGTATCTGGAGCTTTTCATCCACTTTATTTACACCACATAAGTTATTCATAAGTTTTATTTGCTAAATTGTCCGTGTGTATTCACTCAGGGAAAGATGACCATTAGGAGGTAAAATGGCCCCCAAGTGAAAAGGAATTACATGCTTCCCTCGATGACCAATCTATGTCTTATTACATATCTTTGGGTTTTATATGAAATAGTTTTTATTATGTGAGCAAGGAAAGTGAAAAAGCCAAGATAAACCAAAAAAAAAAAAAAAAGTCTGTGGCAACAGTTGTTTTTTCGTACAATCTGTATCCTTTTTCTTGTTATCTTTTTTTTTTTTTTTTGTATTTAAAAAAAATTTTCAAACATAATAAAGTTTATTAAAATACATTCTATCACGAATTCATATGAATAAATAATGTTCTTCAGTTATTTCTCTCAAACAAACTGTGCACAATCCATTAATTTTGAATTTTCAATTGCTTACGAATTCATCTCGATTCCTGAACGTATCTGAAAGCGTATTCCATAACAAAATCTAAATAAATAAATAAATAAATTACTGTGTTATTATAAGGATGAAACATTTTCCTAGTAGAAATTATTGAAAGATTAATTAGAAAGACAAGCACGATTTTATACAATACTTCCCCTCTTCATTTCCATGCCTTAGAAATTCTCGATATCCGCTAAGTAACATATTTGGAAATTCGGCTCACGTATTTAGATTTTCTTTTCCACGGAATACAGTCCATCAAATTTTGTCACAAAAAATGTCCTTGTGCAAATTTTAAACGAGCTGCCTTATCATCAACAACATACTAATCTGAAACTAAATATTAAGAGTATCATATTCTCTAGCCATGTGCATGGAATAAATATTATTCCAGTTCATAAAAAATATCCATATAAATCTGTTTAAATTTTCTTATCAGTGTATTGCATTTATTTTTCAAATCGTGACTTGTTTTAGATATTTTTTAAAAAGTTGTTAATTTAAAATTTTGTTATAATTATGTAACGAAAATTCAATTGAGTACTTTATAAAATATGGTTGAAATGAAGTGTTCTGAGCTAGTGTTTCAGCTATTTAAAATAAAAAATGAAATACCTTAATTTTTTTTTTTTTTTTTTTTAAGTTTTGCAAACAGAAATATCATATTTTTTATTTTTCTTTCTTTTCTCTCACTTTTTATTTTATGATTGTTCATTTAATATTTAAAAAATCTATAATATATATATATATATATATATATATACATATATATATATTTACAATGATGTAACATATTTATAGTTAATATTTTTGAAAGATTATAAATAGTGTTATTATTACTATAATTATTATTTTAACACATTTTACTTTTTAATTATATTTTGAAAATTAAATATTTCTTCCATTAAACAGGAAATTTTTGAATTCAGGAAATTAAACGAAAAGTAAAACAAGTGGATTCAGTATGGATGATTTTCTTTTTCCTTTTCTTTTCTTTCTTTCTTTCTTTTTTTTCTTTTTTTACTGTAACGCCACATAGAATATCGATAAACAAAAGTCAAATGTAAAAAACCCTTTGCCTAAACTTACCGACACCTCACAAACTCAAATATATTAAATATAATTTCAAATAAGTTTTGGAAAACAAGTAATTTCCTGTTTACATTTACGTTCTTTGGAAAATGAATTAGATAGAACAGCATGTCTTCTATCTAATTTAATAAGTTGCAGATTGCAAATAGATCAACATACAAAGTGAACTGTTGTTCACGTTAGAATGAATTTTGTCTGGTTACTCCAGTCACGATAGAATATAGATATATGCAAGGTAGTTCATCTAATGGACAACTGGTATTAAATCTAATTAAATTTTCCGCTTGCTACGCTTCTCACTCAGTTAGCCTTAAACTAAATTCTGCTAACTGTTTTTGAATAATTTCTGGTCACTTTTCATAAATTTTATAAATTTCATATGTAAAGATCAGCTTTATTTTGCATCCCGGTGAGAAAAATACACTACTCAGAAATGGAGTATTTCAGAAAAAATCAACGTAATGGTAACAACAAAACATTGATTAATCTACAGTAAAACTTAACGCAGCTACCTCTCAGGTAGATAATTTGCGAGATACAGATGTAATGTTTTTCGTGCACATTGAGACATTCCATATACATTTTTCAATGACATATATTTAAAACTGCCATTTCTTGACCCGTATCACCTTTTTTTTTTTTTTTTTTTTTCTTCCGAGATGCGATTTACGAAATAAAGCAGAAAATAAAATTAAGTTACTGACATCATAAAATTTTCTCATATATCATTATAAAAACAATGCCACTTACGGGTTTACATAAGCAAATATTTAATCTTTTTTTTTTTTTTTTTTTTTTTCCACATATGCAATTTGGTGCAATTGTAACCAATAGATGTTGAGATATAGTAATAGTAGCGCTATTTGTCGGTCGATATAAATCCAAATTAAAATAGCAATTTTTATCATAATAACCATCTCACATGTCTTTTGTCAAGTCTTTATATGTTATAGAAACTGGATTTCTCATACATGAGGAAAATTGCAGCATAGCAGCACCACCTGTCGTCCGATAGCATTCCGAATTGAGTCCAAAATTGTGATGGTATGTCTCTGGACCACTATTAGGGGTGAGCCTCAGATCATCGCTAATTACCTATTTTTTGCACAAGTGCGACGTAAAACCGACTCAACTTCAACAGAATTAAATCAGCATATTTTTTCATAAAAACCTTCCGACTTATCAAGCTGTGTAACTATGCACTAAAACAAATATATATTATATATATTGCAATACAACCTTCCTAAATATGGAGGAAATTGTAGCATAACAGCGCCACCTGTAAAGAGATATGCACCAAAAATTGATAGACACCAATTTATGTCATGGTGCAACTAAATATAAATTCGGACGGGAATCTGTGCATTAGTTAGTTATCTAGAGCTGCTACAAACTTTTTGTCAGATACACACAAACGGATATTTTCTAAAAGTAAAAAATTATGTTTTATACGATTTTTTGCGTGTTTTCCCCGACAGTGTTCTTTGAGTTCTAATTTCAAGTTGAAACTATGAAAGTAGAATGCGTACCACTTTTTATTTTAGTTATTTCTTTTAACATAAAAGAAACATTTTTTTTTTTTTTTTTTTTTTTTTTTTTTTTTACATAAAAGAAACACGTGAATTAAAAATTTGAAACGTTCAATTTGTATCGTTAAAAATTTTTGATAAAACTGATGTCATAATAGCCTTAATTTATTTATTTATTTATTATGTAAATATTAATTTCAATTAATCAAGTAGTCTTATATGTTTTTCCCTTGATTTTATCATCCGCAAACTAATGTGAATGCATATTTAGCTTGTTTTATATTAAGTGTGTTTCTAACCAACATAATGGAACTGAATTAATTAAATGCCATTTACATTTCATTAACGGCTGCATATCACGGTGTTTGGCCATGATTCTGATTTGCTAAAAATAATCGCCAACCGAAATATATTTATTGAAACGATTTAATTATTAATTTTTTTGGAAAATTCGTTTAAATGTAGTGACTGTAAAGCCTGATAGGCAAAACCTGCTAGTTTTAAATAAAAGAGTTAAGTTTTGCGACAATTGAAATAAATATAATCCCCTATAATGCAAGTGTATGCGAAATATTCTCATGTTATGCAAATCTTTTATTCTGAATAACTTAAAAATATTTTTAAGTTGAATGTCGATATTTAAGAATGTTTGTGCCAATATCAAAAAGGATATTTCAAAAATTTATAATATTCTTTTGTGATATTTCAAAACTAGCCCGACTTCTTTACGATGGAGATATCATATAACACGAATATGGGAAATTCTGCCCTGTTCTGTCATGTTAAGAAAACCTTAAATTTTGAATAACTAACGAAGTTTTCAAAGTGGAATGTTGAAATTAAGCACAATTCCATCCATTATTATAAATGACAGTAAAAGTATGCTATTTTAAAACAGGGCTGACTCCTTACAGAATATTTATTCCTAATCTAATGTCTGCATAGAATAATAAACTAATTGAATGATAAACCTATATAAGGACTGTGATGTCAATTATCAGAGATTCTAAAAAATTATATAATCGTATAAAAACCATTTTAATGTAATGAAACATTTTTATGACCTCTAAATTGTAACTTAAATTCACATACAATGTGATCTTTAAATTTTTATACCCTCCCTCTTCCCACATATGTATCTTTTGCTAATTGCAACTCTCTCGAAATCTTTAATCATGCATTATTCTTTCTTTCACCTAATGCTGATCTACTATAGCATGTTATGTTATTTTGATAATTCGGTTTCCTTTCATCTTGCAAATACACTCTATAAAAGAAAAAAAAAAGACGCACCAAGAAGGACTTGTCCAAATGGGACGAAAATTGGTAGGTGTGATGTACATGTAGAGAAAAATAAATAATTACAGTTTCAGAAATTTTGGATGATTTAATCAAGAGAAATGGCCTCACAAAAGTAAACAACTCAATAACGCATTGTCCACTTTTGACCATTATGTAAGCAATTATTCGGCTTGGCATTAATTGATAGAATTGGCAGATGTGCTTCTGCGAGATATCATGCCAAATTCTATCCAATTGGTGCGTTAGATTGGCAAAATCTCGAGCTGGTGGTAGGACCCTTTTCATGATGCTCCAAACGTCCTCAGTGGGAAAGAGATCCAGAGACTTTACTGGCCAAAATAATGTTAGAGAAGCAAGAAAATAAGCAGTAGAAACTATCTCAGTGCGAGGGCAGGCACTATCATACTAAAATATACGATCAGGATTGCGTGATACGAAGGGAAACACAAAGGGACGAACCGCTGTGCTGTAAAGATGCCACGGATGACAACCACAGGTGTCCTGCCATGTAATGAAATGACATTCCAGACCATCACTCCTGGTTATTGGGCCGTATGGTGACAGTCAGGTTGGAATCCACCTTTTTTTCTGAGCGTCTCCAGACACGTCTTCGCTGGTCATTGGATCGGGGCTGAAATCGGAGTGGGACTCATCACTGAAAACAGTTCTGCTAAATTCAGTGACATTCCAGTTCGGACGATCTTGATATCACTGCAAACGTGCTTGTCGTCACACAAAGTTTAATAGTAGTCCGCACAAGGGGCTCCGTGAGCTCAACCCCATTTCTCTGAGCCGCCTATTAATGGACTTTGAAGTCACTGAAGTACCAGTTGCACGTAAGATTGATAATAATGATGAATTAGGGCTTTCAGTACCGCTCTGACGAAGGATCGGTTCTCACGTTCTGTCCTCTCTCTAGGCCGACTGCTACCTCCCTGATGCTGTGTTCGGCCAAGGGTTCACCCATTCCTGTCAATATCATTTAATAGTGGCAACACTCCTATCCAATTTTCAAATAATTCGCAGATTAGACCAACCGGCTTATTTGAGCCCAACTACACACCTCTCTCAAATGCTGACATCTGCACACATTATTTGCGCATCTGTATGTGAGGCATAGTTACTATCTATCTGATTAGACGTAATAAAATTCTCAAAGAATTTATGACCTGGAATCAAAATTTCTCGTTTTTAATATTCTGCGAATTGCGCAGTTAAGATGAGCTGCAGCTTCCCATGCTCATTCGATGGCAGCCAAACTTTAAAAATTTTGTCTTTTCCATCGAAACCTGTATGCATATCAATTTGTGTCCAGTTTGCATAACTCCTTCTTGGTGCTTCGTTTTTTTTATTATAGAGTGAAAATGCAGTTCGTCGCCCTTGTGTTGAATTCCTAATCTCACAATATGGTACATTAACTTGTTGAAAACTTCCGTCTTCCTAGGAAATCATTTTGACGAAACTTGGCTTTCACTAAGAACCATTGTATTCAAAAAATTGTATCTGTTTATGCGTAAAATAATTATAACCATTTTTTCTCTATTCTTTTGAATTTGGCTGCGATAGAAGGTTTGGCGAAATAGAGAATTCTTCATCTCTGCCATGTAACCGATTAAGATCATCGCTCTGTGGGCTCCCCCTGCAAGTTTATTGAAATCCTTTAATTCTAATTAGCCTATAATAATAATTTTATATAACTGATCACCTATAATAATTATATATGTCCAAAATGTCTACTAGAATTTATCATATTTAATTTACAAAAGAAATCCTGCTTTATGATTCGATCACTCTGTTATTGACTGAATACTTCGCATGTACTTTAATAAAGTTTTTAAAATTATCTTCAAAAAAATTTTTCAGTATGTCCGGTTAATATAAAAACTTATTTAACAAGGACACCGCACCAACTTTATGATTTTCGGAATCTTTATCTTTCAGGACGACTAAGTATAATAAACTAAATAACAGATTGAGAAACCTACAGACGAACAACTCACTGATTTTGTGATTTTCGGATTTTTTTGGGTTATTCATGCTTCGAAAAGTCAAAAATGCCAAAAAAATCAAGATCGACAATTTTCAGGAATACTAAAGTTTCCCATACTCATGCTATAATGGAATAAAAGCTGAATAACCTACAAATAGACATCATACCTGTTTTATGATTTTCGGATTCCTTGTACTTCAAAACGTGTAAAAACATTAAAAAGAAAAAGAAAAAAGAGAGAGATAGTGAGAGACTGAAATTTTTACGACTATTAAAGTTCCCAATAACTGTAGTATAATGGGAAACTGATAAAAAATAATAATATAGTAGTTGTCGCTGTGGGCGAAACTAAAATCGGTTTCGAACATTGGTATTATTATTTTTTTTTTTAATTAATTAATTTATTTTTTTAATTTACAGATTAAATGTGAATATGAAGAACAATCGATTAAATGACACAATTACCTTAATTAGAAAGATACAACACTATATTTCAATGCAAGTAACATAACAAAGTAAAAATCCAATTTAAGGTAATATTTATAGTTTGTCATCTTTAAAAACATTGTCTCAAGAAAGATGAAAAACATCAAAAGTACAAACAGTTTGTTTCAATTATAAAAATAATATTCTTGGCTGAACAATGGAACACTCTCTCTTACCCTTCCTTCTTCCAATCAATTTATTCTGACATCTTAATTATTTGAATTATGAAACTGCAAAAGATTTGAACACTTTCTTTTAAATAAGTGCAACTGCAAGTTAAAATCGGGATACGAAAAGAAACAAAAATAGTTATTTTTAATCTGACATAAGAAATAAAAGAAATGAAAATGAAAATAAAGAAGACAAATTAAAGTTACAGTTATAAAACAAGCATAGAACTGCGACAAACGAATAATTATTGAAATGATCTGAAAAGAAAAAAAAAAACTTTGACAAACAGATTTTATTTTGAAAGATGTCATAAAATTAATATTCATTACAAAGCTGTGTTATAAGTGAACAGAGAAAAAAAGAATTGGCGAAGAAAAGGCTGAAAAACACGATTAAATATTTTTATGAAGTGAAGTAAAACGAATTATAAATGACAAGTAAAATGTTTTTGTAAATTACACATGATTATGAACGAAAAATTATTTTTGATGTGAATACTTATTTAAAAATTTATATGTACCATATCAATTAATTTACATCGTGATTGTTCGTGTGTAAGTATAAGTTTAGACTATTCCATTTGTTAAACAAAGTGACAACTGACGTTTGCTCTTTATTAATCATTGTAACTTTTTCGCCAGTTAAATCATATTAACTTTTCCTTTACCGTCCTTCATTTCTTTCAAGGTGAAATGCTTACTTGAACCCTATGTGAAAAGTCATATTTGAGTTCTAGTTATAAAGTTTAAAAAAAGCCTATGAGAGCTTTTGTAATTAATATTTTATGTAATTAATGCGGAAATCTAATTAAAATTCTATAAGATAAGGCAGCAAAGACAATTCAATTAAAAATTAAAGTTAAAACAGCAAAGACTATTCGAAGCAAATAGAGAATAAGTCAAGACAATGAAACTAAAAGCGAATAAGTACAGCCTCATTTAAAAAGGCAAGTTTATTTACATTCATAAATTTAATTGTATTTGTTTGCCACAATTTTTGTAAATAAAGCCTCTTCGTATATGAGAAAGGTTTCTCTTTATACATATTCAGCTTTCAGTTTATTTGTAATTGTTTTTCCAATTCATGTCACCCTCTAAAAATCCGTAAATAAAACTATTTATAGAAAATGTAAATGTAAGAGCGAATTCATTCATCTACACGTGCATTCCCTTCTTTGTTTTTTGAGAATTGCGCAGATAAAAACCAAATACGGAAATTTAATATATCATGAATTTTAATGAGACCACAAAATCTAATTTAAATATCGTTTGCAAGACCATAATGTTTAAATTAACATAATTATATCAAATTCGCTGCATCACAAATAATCATTTTATCTTGCAAAGTAAATATCTCATTACTATTAGTTAAAAATATTGCAATTAAAATCTAATGTTGTGGCCATCACAAAACTTTCTTCTATGTTTTCCTTCCCTGCACAAATTTACGCAGTGCAAATTATTTATTAATATTATTATTTATGAAGGTAATTTTCCACAGTGAATGCAGATGATTTTCTTCTCGGAAGAGTGTAACCTTATTTTCGAAATAAAGTCAATTTTGGACCCTATAGACGACATTTTAGGAAATGCATTTTTACAGGGTTTTTTTTACGAAAACAATTTATAAATTTCTATCAAGTCATCACATATTGAACCATTCGTTTCAAAGATATTGTGGAATTCTTTTTAAAAATATTAAAATTTACAACCCCCAGAGGAGAAATCGAGTTTTATCCTGGTTAACTGTCATCATTAAATATATTATATATTTAATATATTATATATTTTAGCCAATCATTGTGAAATTAAATGTATATTATATGTATATATTATATATACATATAATATACATTTAATTTCACAATGATTGGCTAAAATAAGCCTCATTATGAACATAACACGAACGTTTGTCCTAAGATGCCATATTAAAAGTTATAATAAAAGAGGACAACAGTGCCACCTGTTGAACTATATGCGTTGAATAGGAATCAATTTATGCCAAGGTGCAACTAAGTATAACTTTTTATAAAATCTTGCGCATCAATTCTGGAGCTAAGAGCTGTCAGAAATTTTTGTTGTACACGTATAGATAGACAGATGAGCATTTTAAAGCGTGTGAAGGATATTTCAAAAATGCAAAATCCATCGGAACCGGGAAGTCAAAAATTTTTTGGAATCTAATACTTTATTTTATTGAACACAGAAGTAAGCAAAAATTTTATTTAATATTTTCGCTAAAAGATAAATTTTTATCTTAAAACTTTCTTAAATTTGAAAATTTTTTGTTTTAAAGAACTAAGTAATGATGTAATTTAAAGTAATGAATTTTTAATAAATATATATATATATACCGGGTGATCCAAAAGTCAGGACGAACTTTAAAACTGAATAATTCGAAAACGAATCAAGATACAAAGATACGGTTTGCACCAAACGGATGAAAAAGAAACCGGGTTTTGTGTGGCAACGAAAAAAAAAATAGTTCTCTTGGCGACCAACAGATGGCGCTATAGTGTTTTATTTCACCAAAAGATGATTTACAAATGAAAAAAAATGTTGACAACTTACAAGTCAGCTTAATTACAGTCAATTAGTACTACTACAGTAACTGTGCAATATGCTGCCCATCATTCAGAAGTACAGCTTTGAGACGATTCACCACACCGTTCACAGGATTTAGTAGCATTTCTTGCGTTATGGCAGATACATTTTGGTGGATGGCATCTTTCAGTGCAGCTAGTGATTCCGGTTGGTCGCGGTACACTTTTGACTTCAAGAATCACCACAGCCAAAAGTCACAGGGTGTCAGATCGGGAGATCTTAGAGGCCATGCGTGATTAAAGTAGCGACTAAGAATGCGATATTTCGATTCATATAAGCTTCGACTACCATTACCGGCTGCAGTTGCTCCTTTTTATGTCGTTTGTTGCTTTGCATAATCCTACACCAGAAATCCAACAACGCCATCTGTTGGTCGCCAACAGAACTATTTTTTTTTCGTTGCCACTCAAACCCGGCTTCTTTTCCATACGTTTGGTGCAAACCGTATCTTTGTATCTTGATTCGTTTTCGAATTATTCATTTTTAAAGTTCGTCCTGACTTTTGGATCACCCGCTATATTATTTTTTAGAGTGGAAAAAATATCAGCAATTTTCCAAATAAACATTTTGGGATCACTTAATTTAGTAATAAGAACATCCGAGAAAGATTATTGGTGGATATAACGGAGAAAAGAAAAAAAAAAAAAATGTATGAGCAAAGGAAGCTTGAAGATATTTTGAATTCCTTGACATAAGCAAAGAATTAAAGAACAAGAGTGAGAAACTATTTCGGTTGCCAGGGGAAACAGAGAGAAAAGAAAGAAAAAAAAAAGGTAAAGACCTATAATGTGATTACTTATAGAATGAGGATATATACGAATGAGTGATGTGGTAGTATTTGGAATATAAATAGCTTCAGACTATAAATAAGTAATTGGAGGAAAAAAATAATTTTAAAAATATGTGTCCATAATTAAATCACAGTAAAAAGATAATATTAAACTTGACAAAAACCTACGAAATGATGAAGGAAAGAAAATATATTAGTACACTTTTCTAAATGAAGCATTTTTGTCCCTTCGGTTTCTATTATTCATCAAAGGACTCATTTACATCACGCCAGTTACTGACACTGGGGTTAACTTAAATTTCCCCTTGTATATTTTTTAATTGTTTCATTTATTCAATCGTAATTATACAATTATGTTGATAAATATCATGTAATCCGAATTTTTTTCAAAGAAATATAGTGCCATATGTGAGCTATGCTGACTGCAACTTTAAAATGAACGCGGAGTTCATGAAAAGCATATTTCCTCACTCACACTACAGCCAAAGAGTAATTATACTATATAGAGTCTTTCAGTTTTCCTAGCTGCTACCTTTGCAGTTGACAACATAGGTTGACAACACTAACAACCACGTTGTTTATTTTTATCAGGTAATTTTTACAACTTTTTTGCTTTTATTTCCTTAAAATCAGGAATGGTAATAATCTCGTGATTTTTTGGCCGTGAAAAGTAGTTTATCATCGCATTAGCAAACTAGTGCTTCTGTTGCGGTTGTAGTTGGTAATTTTATAGTAATCTGTTTAATTAGTATTTATAAATAACTAGGAACTAAGTCATAATTCTGAGCATAAGCTACTGTCTGTGTAAAATCCTATGTTAAAAAAATTACTATTGCTTCCAGCGGAAGTTGACATTCTGTATACTTAAAATAATTTTTATTTGACAGAGAGTAGAAGCATCCAGTCTTTCTTGTTTTGTTTGACTTATTTTGGGATGTGTAAATCTGAAAATAAGAAAGAGAAAGAGTGCCTTAATTCTTTTCCAACAAGTTTATTGTCTTGACTCTTTGAAGAAAACTTTTGATCAACAAATTGTGAAATTTGCAGCTTGCACGTTTAGTCAAAACCATGTAGTTTAGCAAGAATACATTGCATATGTATATATGTATATATATCCATATATTATTCAATCTAACATACACGATATTAAAAATAAAACATCTCCTGAACCATTTTTTATATTGTATGAACAAACAAAATAAGTTTGCAAACTGGTGGGTTTAGATGGGAATTAATATATATATATATATATATATACTGAAAACCTTTTCAAACATTGAATAGATGAAAACAAGAAACATTGAAACAGGTGAAACAGAAAAAATTCAAAAAAAGATTGCGACTATCGCAGACATAACAAAAGCTAAACAAAAATAGATATAGTTCGTGAGGCAATTAATGTAATTTTGAATTGATGACATTTATAAAATGTTATAAGTTCTCAGAAGTTAATACAATGCAAGAAAAGGAAAATCAATTCAACATGAAGAAGGTAGTTTTAGAACTAACAATAATACTATGAATGTTGCGCAAATGCAGCATAACAAATCATGTATTATAGCGATTTTGACACTAAAAGTGCTTTTATATCTTGTAATTAATGCTAAGTTTGGAGATATTTTTCAAAGCAGCAAATATTTGGGGAACGTGCGTTGCCTTGGCGTACATGAATGTCTGAACCAAAACAATGCAAGTAATACTTTCCTATGTATATATGTCAATGAAACGGTAGTTTGATAATTTTCCTGCATTGTTATGGGTGCGTAACAGCGTAACATCATAATATACTATAAGAAGCAAGACAGACAACTCACGCTTCTAAGTCTTATTTGTACTTTAGAAAAAAGTTAAAAAGCGTTTACGATTTCGATTAGACACTCAATGGTCTTCTGTAATTATATTTCAATTATTTGGATATCTACGATATCGATATATGTTAGAGGCAACATAGAATAAATGACTTAAGTAATGGAGTTTAAATAATGCATGCGAAAAACAATTTATTTTATCTATATAGTATTTTTACAAAACAGTAGAAATAACACGAATATTAAGATTATAAATTCAATATGTGTTAATAAATATTTTATCAAAATAGGGTTAAAACTACCCGAAAATGAATGCATAAAGATAAATAATTCATTCTAAGCATCTAGTCTGTTGTCGACTGTAAAATAATCAGCTGAACAAAACATAATTTAATGAGGTCTGTATAGTTTGCGCCTTATTTTTACATTTTTAAATGCATAGATCAGATGTAATTCCAGAAATTTCATACTATCCAAAATCAGCATATTAGTGAAAAGATATTAGACTTATTTTTATTTTTATTTTCTCTTACCCATAAGGTAGAGAAAGTATTGTTTATGAGTCAAATTTTCGAAAGTGCATTTTTGTTATATTTACACGTTTTGAGGCCTCCTGATTCCAAAAATCATGTTTTTAGCGGTTGGTCTGTGTGTGTGTCTGTTATCAGCATATCTCAAAAACAAATTATAGCAGAAAGTCTAAACTTGGTATTCTAAATGTGTATGATATAGGAATGTTACACTAAACTTTTCGTTAAGATCAAGCAAATGGTTCATGTACAGGGACACCTAAGAGAATTCAAATACATTACGTCTATGGGGGAAATTGCAGGTAAGTAGAGTTTAACATCTATAGACTGCACGAAACCAAATGAAACGAATATGTATTTTTTATATGCATAAAAACATGTCTCATGTAGAATACGGTAGGGAAATCATTCACTGTTCCTTTACAGGGCTACACAAAAGAACTAGATAAATGTCAGTGCGACAATAGTTGCAAATTGATGGAAGTGTATTTCAGGCTGGGCCGTGCATTATTACTATAGGATTATATTTAGGTGCACCATGTGGTCTGTACATAATCTTCAAAAGATATACGGGGCTTCAAATATTTAAGCGATAACATAATTTTTTGTTGTTAGAGGATGTGCTTTACTATAATATTTTACCATTTCCTGGAAAGCTATTCAGAAACTGAAATGAATTCCTCATAGAGATATGATAAAGTATGTTTTAAGCTAAATATTCATCGCTTGTTTTTTGTATATTTACACGTTTTGAGGCTTCCTGAGTACCGAAGTAATTTTTTTAAATGTTTGATCTTTGTGTCTCTTAGAGTAATTTAAAAACGAATAGTTTTAGGAGATCCAATTGTTGTATTTTCAAGTTAATATAAGTTTGTTGCTGGAAAAGTTTGATCAAGATTGATAAGTTTCAAAGAATTTTGCATGTGAAAGTTGTCACTATTATTTTAAGTGAACTTTTTATAATATATATTATTATATATATTATTATAATTTTAAGTGAACTTTTAATTTTAATAACAGATTTAAATTCAATACAAATGTAGGTGTAGTAATTAAACAGGGGGTTGAGGGGCGCCGCCCCATACATAACTAATTATCATATAAAACTCTTCCGAAGACTAATTTGAAATATTTTAACACAGGTTTACATAACAGTACTCATTATCTTACCTTCTAATCTCAAACCTGTATTCATAGTATTGAATTTCAGAGTAAGAGAAAGTCGTGTGAGTGACACACCAGATTATTTATTGGGTATAATGTAAAAGAAACATTTAAATAACAATGGCTATAGTAGAAACAATAGTTGTAGTAAGAATAATTTCTGGATACAGGAAAATGAAACGTTGAAGATAAGTGATACGGAAAATGATAGACAGGAAAATGATAAGTTTCAAGGAATTTTGCTTGTGAAAGTTGTCTGAATAATTTTAACTGAACTTTTAATTTTAATAACAGATTTAAATTCAATATAAATGTAGGTGTAGTAATCAAACGGGGTGTTGAAGGGGGCGGTAGCCCCCCCCCCCCGTCCTCATACAGAACTATTACCATATAAGACTCTTCCGAAGACTAATTTGAATTATTTTCACATAGGTTTACATAACAGTACTCGTTATCTTACCTTCTAATCTCAAACCTGTATTCATAGTATTGAATTTTAAGGTAAGAGAAAGTCGTGTGAGTGACACACCAGATTATCTTTTGGATATAATGTAAAAGAAACATTTAAATAACAATGGTTATAATAAAAACAATAGTTGTAGTAAGAATAATTTCTGGATGCAGGAAAATGAAATGTTGAACTCTTTAACCGAATTATAAAAGTTTAAGTATATATCTTTAATAAATTATGAATTATTTAGTAACTCTTAAAATAGTAATCGATGGTGTTTCCTGGAAAATTCAAACAAGGGGAACTGAAAAAATAATATGAAGATAAAATTAAGATAATATGAAAATTATAAAGGAAATATCTATGGGATGTATGTGGAGCAAAGAAGTCATTAGCAACCTATAATTAATGCTCAAAAATTTTAAAAATATATTATAAACAAAGAAACCATAAATTCCAAGATTCACAAATAGGATGGGGGGAAAATACTGTTTCCTATGCACATACACAAGGGTTTAAAATCAATTATTTAAGACGTGAAATGAACCAGTGCAGTTAAAAAAAAAAAAAAAAAAACTCCGAAAGAAAATTTTATTGAAAATTCATAATTTAAATAATTATTACCTAGATTTTTAGTAAAACTAAAAAAAGGGATATTGCCTACCATTCTTCATACTTTTTTTTTAAACAAAGACATGTTTTATAATTTCTTATGTATAAAAGCCTCTACAATTTAGACGAGCCTATGCAATTTAAACGAATATGGCACCTTAAAACAGAACTTCCAGTAAACTCATAGTAAAATTTACCTACTAAAAATTAAAGAACTTTTATTACCATACTTTAATCTTTTAGGAAACATACAAAATACGTTCTGTTTTTGCTTCATAAATATTCAGTTTGAACTAGTCTATATAGTTTTAATAAATATCAAACGTATAAAAAATTTCAAAGGAAACTCTTACTCAAATAATTTTTGTTAGAAAAAATTAGGGAATGAAATATCTATACAAAAATTTTATTTAAGTTTAAGGTAAAAAAGTATTTGTTAGACTTTTTGAAAACAAACAGAAAACGTTCCATATTTTGTTATGTAAATGCTTTTCCACTTGAACTCAAAAAGGGGTTTGAAGTTTATTATTTTTTCTTTTTCCTTTATTCTTCACTTATATCCACATAGCAATATTATATCCGCAGGCGAGTTCTTCTTTTGAATATATTTTGAGAGGATATGCTGTGAAAAGGCGGAACATTCCTTTGAGAAGAACTTTTCGCAACCATAGAACTATAAAAATTCTACAGTAGTCTCGTGGTCTTCTAAAGAAATAAAGATTAGTTGAAGGTAGTTCGCTATGCACGGTGAAAAAGAAGTGAAGGATTTAAAATTGAAAAGGCGCCGAAATGAAGGAATTGAATATTTTTGTAGATAAAATTATGCCCATGAGTTAACAAATAGATTCGAGCATTTTTTATTTATTTATTTTTATTTTTTGAAAGAAATAAGTCTTTTGTAAAATATCTTTTAAAAATTGTTAAATAATTTTTAAAGAAATATTCAGGATTTTTAACATGTTTTTAAGCTTGTTAGTATTTTTATTTATTTATTTTTTTTTTTTTTTTCAAAAGTTTCTGCAATTTTAGTTTACATTAAGGCTGCTCATTCCCTCACGATTTCCCCGTCTCTATAGTCGCCAAATCTCATGTAATTTTACAGTGAAATTTGTTTATAGAATTATACATTACTTAGTTATTAGTATTTTTAAATTCCATTTTCAGAAAATTCACAACCGTTAAATTAGTAGCCGTTCCCCAAAAATTGAATTTTTTAATTTTTAATATTTCATTTTACTGCTAAAAAATGATAAAAATCCATTTAGTGAAAATTCACATTTTTAAACGCTAAATTCAAATTAAAAAAAAAAAAAAAAATAGTTGGCATAGGTGGACTCTGATCAGTTCCCCATCATATTTATGTTCTCACAAATTTCTAGTGCGAGACATATTATAATCATGTTAGAAGAAATGAATTTGACCAAAGCTTGATACAGTAACAGAATAAAATCCCCGCCTAAAAGGCTATCCACCGTTCACTTCGATATATTTATCTTATTCTAATCTATTAATTTATTTTATCAGGGTCAATTCCATTGTTTAGTTTTCATGCTACTATTTCCAATGCAATAATCCTCAAAATTCATATTTATATGAAAAATTTACAATTTCGCTATGTTGACAAAATCGTAAATTACGAATAATTTACAAAATTTTCCTATTAGAATATTTGCATTCAATCATGTTCAAACCAATATCACAAATGTAATTTTGAAGTTGTCTAATGTACTTATGATCCTCAAAATGGAAGTTTATGCTCAATTTTGCCTTATTCTGACATGTTAAGTAAATCCTAAATTCCAAATAACTTACGAATTTTTTAAATTGGAAAAACTATAGTCTATGATATTCATGCCAGTATCCTAAATAATATTTAGAAAGTGGTTTGACATCTTTACGATGAAAACATCCCTCAAGATTGACGTTTATGTGAAATTTTGCTCTATTCTGCCATGTTAAGAAATTCGTAAATTTCCAATAACTCACGAAATTTTTATATTGGAAAATTCATAGTCATTAATATTCATGCCAGTGTCCTAAATAATATTTCAAAAGTGGTCTGACATCTTTACGATGAAAATATCTCTCAAAATTGACGTTTATGTGAAATTTTGCCCTATACTGCCATGTTAAGAAATTCGTAAATTTCCAATAACTTGCGAAATTTTCAAAGTAGCATATTTATAGTTACTGATGTTCATTCCGACATCAAAACGGATATTTTAAAACTGGTCTGACATTTTTACAGTAAAAAGTTTCCATTTAATGCACGTTTAAGTGAATTTTTGTCCTATTCTCCCATGTTAAGAAAATCGTAAATTTCTAATAACTTACGAAGTTTTTAAATTCGAATCCTGCAAATGAATAGGGTTCTTGCCAGTGTCGAAAGTAATATTTTAAAACTGATCTGACCTCTCTGCCACAATTTGTTCTTGAGATATCGTGTACACAGACTAACAAACTAACTGACTGACACACTAACAGACGCCCTACAGACAGACACCATACAAGTTTTGTCATTTTCGGATTCCTCGCACCTGAAAACATGTAAAAAAGTCAAAAAACCGAGGTCGAAAATTTTCACGATTACCTAAGTTCCCCATACCTGTATTATAATGGGGAACTAATAAATTTTTGGAAAACGAGTCCTAATTTAACGGTTGTGTATTTTCGGAAAGTGAAAATCGAATTTAAAAATAACAATTAGGCAATGTGTAATTCCATAAATAATTTTACTCATAGAATGACATTGGCTTTGGCGATCTGTGATGTACCCCCTTAAAAATACAGTGAGATGAAGTGAGATTGTGTCATGTGGGATAACAATGAAATACCGTAATTATTGTACTACGACCTACAGACCAGCTGTGCAATCTACTGGTTTTTCTGATTTCCTTCCATCCTCCTTATTAGAAAGAAATTGATATCTCATTAAGTTACACTTTACAGTATGAAGTAAAAACCAAATTGACACATTCACATCCTATATAGCAGGCCTGTCCAATCCAAAACTTTTGGCGGGCCGCACTCAAAATCTATTTTACACAGGCATTGTTTAAATGTAGGGACCATATACATATACAGAGTGATTCGCTACCAGACCGACAAACTTGCAGGGGGTGTAGGGAGTATAGAGACGACTCAGAATCACATAGGAATGCAAGATCAGAAATGCAATCCTAACGAGATGGGGAATTTTTAGTCCCTTTATAATTGTTTTAAAACACACACAAATGGTTAAAATTTTTATTGAATTCAAAACACTTGTGTTAAAATAAGCATATGAATGACAGAGTTTTCCTTCACCTGATATATTTTTAATACGTTTTAAATAGTATGATGCTGACTGATACTTTCTAGTTCTCTAATATATCAAGAAGACAAGAAAAAGTGGGGCGTGGACAAGTCCGTGAATTTTACTTACACGAGAGTTGAAGGGCTAAGGGCTATCAGTATCACACCAAAACTGTCAGTAGTTACTCACAAACTGCTAGGATGAAAACTATGATTACATGGTGATCATGAAATGACATTAAAGTACAAAAGCTTAAAATAAGTTTTGAGTTTCCTATAATAATTATACCCCCTATCTCGTTAGGATTGCATTTCCGACCTTGCATTCTTATGTGATTCCGAGTCGTCTCCGTATCCCCTACACCCCCAGCAAGTTTGTCGGTCTGGTAGAGAAGAGGTGGCCAACCCGCGGCCCCCGGGCCGCATGCGAACCGCCGTGTAGCATTTTGCGGCCCGCGAGTAGATTAACGATATTTATAGTTTGAAACTTTATTTAAATTAATAAATCCTTTCTGAATTTTTGAAGTAAAAATACCTATAAACGGTTGCTGAATAAAGAAACTGGCTACTTTTGTAAAAAATATGACGAAATCTATTATTCATTCTTTTTATTATAGTTATTAATATACAATCATAAATTCATTTTGACAGTTCTATTGTTAATTGATTAACGAAAAGTTAGTATCAATGTATTTTGCTTTAAATCTTCATCCTCTCTTCTCCCGAAAAATATACATACATGATTCATACACTCACAAACACTTATAAGCACATACATACAGTGCGGCCCGCCTGAATAAAATAAATTTCCAATGCGGCCCGCCAAGTATTTCGGGTTGGACAGGCCTGTGATAGAGAATCACCCTGTAGTAATTCTTTTTCCGATGGGCTCGTGAGGATTTAAAACAGAAAATATGTATATTTGTTACATTTTTATTCTCAAAATACCTATAAAACAGTCAAACACTTATGATTATACATTCATAAGTATAATAGTAAGAATCAGTTAGTTATCTGATAATATTTTAT
Source organism: Salticus scenicus (assembly GCA_963930645.1). Lineage (NCBI taxonomy): Eukaryota > Metazoa > Arthropoda > Arachnida > Araneae > Salticidae > Salticus > Salticus scenicus. Next base: position 285,897,950 of record OZ005648.1, read on the forward strand.
TAACATCAATGAGCGTGATATTTGTTTCTTTAACTACATTAATCGGCATGTTCATCAAAAATGTCAGAAACGATTTATTAACTTTAGATGTTTTAAACGAAGATGTCAATTTAGAAATTTTCTGAATTCAATCGCGGGCCGCAGAATCTCACACGACGGGCCACATGCGGCCTACGGCCTGCGGGTTGACCAGCCTTGCTATATAGTGTTGATTATATCTCTTTTTACATTAATGTACAACTAGCTATTAAATCGCGCTTCATTGTAGTACAAACCACGCTATTAGCCCATTATCATCCTCTATAACGCTATTTCAACTCGTTCTACTATATGATAATCGACGAAGTGAAAAAAAAACTAAAATAAAATAAAATTACCAGACAAATTTCCAATATTTGAAAAATAGAAACGTGTAGGAAAGAAATAAAACACTTTTTTCACCAAACTCAATAAATATGTACAGTGTAGGAAAAAATATTAAGGCCAGCCAAAAGACTTCATTATTTTCGCCACTGCTTATTTGAATTGCATGAAAATTTAAACATAATAATAATAAAAAAAAAAAAAAAAAAAAAAAAAACAGTTTTAATTATACATACAAAAATATTACGACACATGCAGTTATTTTTTAATTAAAAATTAATTTTATTATTATTATTATTATTATTTTATATAACATGCTACAGTCGATAACAAAAGTCTCCGAACACTAGCAAAAATTCCTATGTAAAAAAAGTACACTTAATACAGTTTTGTTAAATAAATCCTTGTCGAATACTGTTTTTAGCCTGACTAAGAACAGGATTCGACAAGGATTTATTTAACAAAACTGTATTAAGTGTACCTTTTTTATATAGGAATTTTTGCTAGTGTTCGGAGACTTTTGTTGCCCACTGTACAACGTGGAAAAAATAATAAGGACATTTTTATAGCTAATTTCAGTATTTTTGAAAATGGGAAGAGATAGGAAATTAACCCAGCTGAAAGTAGGTAAAATTCTGAATTCTAAACAGTGTAGTTTAAATTCTAGGGAAATAGTTAAAAAAGCAGATTTAAATCTAGTTAATAGCTTTTTTTTTAAAGTGATAATTATGCTCAGTGGAAGGGCAAAGGATATAATGGGATATAGCCCTTCTGCATTGACTACTCAGCAATTGAGAGCTGCTGTTAGGCAAATAACTCGAAAAAAGTTTTCTTCTTTTCCAATTAGACATGATTTTAAGCTTTCTCGCCCCAGTCTAATACTACGCAATAACCTATAAAAAATTCCATATCTGAAATGCAGTAAAATCAAACGCCAGCCACCTCTAAGTAAGAGACATAAAGTGGTGTGCTTAAAATTTTCAAAGAAATATGTTGCATTGGAGGATAAACAGCTAAGTGACGATTTGTTTATTTTTTCTTTTTTTTCCCGACGAAAAAGTTTAATCTCGGTGGGCCGAGTAGTTTTAGATACTACTGGAATAATTTTTGAAGTGGACTATCTTTTTTTTTTTTTTTCAGTTTGATAGTGGTTCTGTGATGATTTCGGACGGTTTCACTGTTAATGGAAAAACACCAATGGACCTTACGCACCGTGCGTCATTGCGGGTATATAAAAGTTTCTTCGCCAATTGCTGAGCTCGAAACTTTTGTTTGCTTCTCTGGCAGCCAAAACCAGCCTCTTAAATCGGTAAATATCCGCAGCCGTTGCCACTGATGCATAAAGTCCAGGAAGCCTGTCAAGATATTTCTGCATCAAATTTATTGCCAGAGGCACTTCTGGTAGCATCTAGCGAGTGGATTCTTCAGCCAGATGCTGCGTCCATTCAAAGTTCAAGATATACAAGGAGGCATGATTAGCTAGGATCCTGGATCCTAGCTAATCGTGCACAACTGCTTGAGTGGCCATCAAGAAACCCTGGTCTGAACTTAACGCAAAATTTCTGGGGCATTCTAGGAAAGGAAGTTTAAGGAAATGATAAAACTTACAGCACCAAAGATGAGCATAGAATAGCTGTATAAAAAAGCTAGAAAATCATCTCAAAAGGCACTTAAAAAAAATTTCAAATTCTATGATTTCGGGAATGATTAAATTAATTGAAAAGAAGATGTAGTTTTTAAATATTAGCCGCTTATTACGTGATATCTTAGTGGCCTTAATATTTTTTCCAGCTTTTTACATGCATGGAAGAAAGAAAGTTTCAAATACAAAATATTTTAAATTTTTGTAATTTTTTCCATATATAACAATTAAAATTGCCATTTCTTACATTTTGTATAAAATTTGAAATGCTTTTGTAAGAATAATGCTGTTTTTCAGTGGGCCTTAACAACTTTTTTTTTTCTTTTCTTTCTAGCATTGTAGTGAAAAACATAAATACTTATTTATTGCTGTAAGAAATGTAAAGATAAGAAAATAAACTACTTTGTGCGAAATGGTAATAATATTAGCAAAAAGTTTACATTTCTGTATGTAACAGATTTCAATTTCTTCCAGTAAAGTAGTTACATTCTCACCTTATTATACATTGCGGATTTAATTCATAAGATTCTCATTTAATGCTTTTTATCTTTCCTTTTCACTATTCAAGGGTTTCATTTAAACATTAGACCATTGTTAGTTCAAATCATTGCTAGGCTATTTTGGAGGAGAAGTTTTTCTAAAAAATAATGTAGTGTTGTAGCACTCACACTACTGCCAATTAACCTGTTATTAAATTTAAAAATTTACTTCGAATTACAGTGAAACTTGAATAATTCGAACTTGTTTAACTCGAAATTCTGAATAATTCGAAATTTTTACTCGGTCTCTTGAATTTCGTATTAAAATAATGTTAAAAAATCATGGATAATTCGAATTCTGTTTTGGATAATTCGAATTTTTCATACGATTACCATTAAAATATAGTTGAACCTCGTTAACGTGAACCTCAAGCGGGATAAAAAATTTGTTATGTTACCTGTAGTTCATGCTATCAGTAACTAATTTTCATATAACTAAACTAATATTAATTTTGACGGTGGAAGCAGTTCATGTTAAAAGTAATTCACGTTAACAGTGTTCACATTAACGAGGTTCGACTGTGTTACAGTAAAATTTGTTCCCGAGATTTTTCTCAGCTAAAGTGCATTATTATTTTTAACAGTCTTTCAAAAGAAGGATAAAGAAATACAAGAGTATTTCCTACCTGGGTGCATCAGAATGTATGGTCCATATACATGAACTTTGATAGTTTTTTTTTTTTTTTAAATTGAAAGTCATGTCTGTAGAAGATTCCATTTTTGTATCAGTTGATAGATTGAAGTCGTATGCTATGACACAAAGATTGTACTTAAAGAAGCAATCAAAAATATCTGACTATTTTATAAAAAGTGTTAAAAAAGATTTAATATGGGGGGGGGGGAGGTAGCAGTATTCTTAAATATAAAGCTTATGTGTTAAATCTTTGATCGTAGAGTTTTTTTTGTTTTTTAAATTTATCTCTTCTTTTGACAAAATAGTATATGTAATTCGAATTTTTGGATATTTCGAAATGTTCCCTGGTCCCTTCAACTTCGAATTATCCAAGTTCTACTGTATTCAAAGAACTTTTACCCACATCAATCACTGAATCATTATATTCATATAATTATCAAATATTTAAACGAAAGACAGATAGTCACAATAGTTTAAATGTAATAGAAAAATATCAATATACTATAGAAATAAACCAAAAAAGAATTTTTTTTTAATATAATATGATATTTACGATAAACTAAAAATGAATTTTTATCAGTTATTAAATAACCTAATAAAATTAAATTACATTTGATAAAATAAAATAAATAATAAAAAGCGATTGTTTGAGATTGACCAGTTTATTAATTCTTTTAATAAGCACTAACACATGATAGGGAAAAAAAAATTATACTAAATAGCAAATTTTTAAGTGCATAAAAAATAATTTTTTATTTGTTTATTTATTTAATATTTTTAATAATACAAAAGTAAAAAAAAAAAAAAAAATGTTTCTAAAACGTATTCATACTATTGAGAAAATCACATGAAGGATCGGTGGGGGAGGAGGGGGTGTTCTAATTTGATAACAATTTTGCATATTACATAGCAAATTCTTAATGATTAATTATTCTTATGCATTAACTCCTGGATAGTTTAAATAAAGTTTATTTTTTAAATTAATTTAAATTATTATCTCAAATTAAATTATAATTTAATAAAAGATAATAAATATTTAGTGATTTTCAATTTATAAATTATCACTTCATAACAAAGAAATTCAAAAATCTGCTCGAAAAATTTATTGTGTGTTCTGATTAAATTCAAATAATAATAACTTAATTATTAACTTTATAAATAACCACCATAACTTCGAAAACTCGTAAAGTTTGTTTCAGATCAAAATAATAGCACGGCTCTTTATCAGATAAAAAAAAAACTAGGGACGAGTGCATCATCAAACCAGCAAGGTGCTCGCGCGCCTATTAAGAAATTTCAAGTGACTCCTATAAATAGCTTCCTCTGAAACATCATTTGTTAAATTTCGAAGTAGTGCTCTATATAGCAAACAGCGAATGAGCAAACGATTTAAAAACTATTAAAACAAGGGAAAAATCATTTTTTAAAAGTGTATACAAAACGGGTTCAGTGCGAAATTAATATATGTTAAAGGGTTAAACCATAGCCTCCTAAACTAGATGCCTTCCGCGTGGCTAGGAAACTTGACAACAGTTCAAACGGTAGACAGCGCTACCTGGTACAAATTGCGCGATTTTTGTATTCAACTGTCACCAATAATTTTAAGAAGTGATATATATGATATGTATCATCGACGTTTCTTCGATTCCATTCGCCTTTTATGTATATCAAATCCCGCTTTTAAAATTTTTTGGTGGCTATTGAATAAAAAAGTCGCGCAATTTGTACCAGGTAGCGCTGTCTACTGCTTGAACTGTTGCCAAATTTCCGAGCCACGCGAAAGGCATCTAATTTAGGAGGCTATGGTTAAACGATCCACAGATGCGTGTTCTAACCTTTCGAATTACCACATTAAATTATTTTTTAATGTTTGGAAACGGTTTTGAAAATCCTTGAATTGTTAAAATTTCCTAATAAAATAGTCAAATCCTTCTTATTCTCTAGAATATGTTAAATAATATATAGTAAGTTGCAGATGTTAACAATAACAGAAAAACAGTATTCACTTTCTTCTTTAGAAAATACTTAAAAGAAAAAAAAAAAAAAAAAAAAAAAAACCCATAAAAATAAAAATAATTAAAAACAACACTGAAGATTCTTTTTTAATCCTATTGTAGACAGAGAATTTTTAATTCAATAGTTAAGAGAGACCTAAGTTTTGAATGAAATTGTTAAAGAACTGAATATGTGAAATTAATTCGAATTTTGTGAGATTATGCAATTTAAAGTCATTAGGTAAATATCGGTTATTAAGTTAATGTTTAAAATAATGAAAGTTATTTCAGAAAGCTAGTTTTGGTCTTCTTTGCCTCTTCAGAATAAATTTTCAAGAAAATTTTATTTCCAAAACTCAAGATGAAAAATGAAAAACAATTCTTTGAAATTTCAAGTTAAGCATGAGACTGAGAGAATTATGAATAAAATTATTTAATTTCTACTTTGAGAGATAACATAATTTCCTTGAATGAACACTGGTTATTAAGTTATTGTTTGAAATAACGTTGTAAAGTTATTTCAGAAAGCTAGTTATAGTCTTCTTTCCCGCTACAGAATAAAATTCTGAAAAAAATCTTAACATTTTATTCACAAAACGCAAGAAAATTCAAAACAATTAATTTAAATTTCAAAGTTGGGAATGAGATTGTTAAAGAATTGAATTTATGAAACTAATTTCTACTTTATGAGATAATGTAATTTAGTGTCATTGAGTGAACATTGGTTTATTGATTATTAAGTTAATGTTTGAAATAAAGTTGCAAAGTTATTTTGGAAAGTTATTTTTGGTCTTCATTTCCGCTTTAACAGTTTATCCTCAAAATTAAAGACGGAAAATGTAAAACAATTCTTTGATATTTCAAAGTTGTGAATCAATATGTGGAATTAATTTCTGCTTCTTAAGAAAGTGCAATTTAATATCATTGAATGGACCTTGGTTATTGAGTTAAGGTTTGAATTAATGTTATAAAGTTATTTCAGAAAGCCAGGTTTTGTCTTCTTTCCCACTTCTGAATAAAATTTTCAAGGAAATTTTAACATTCTATTCCCAAAATATAAAATGCAAAAACAATTACCTGAAATTTTAAGCAGTATCCATAAACTATTAAAATATTATCGAATTAACTTTAAGAATGTTAAGACTTCTTGTAAATAAAATTGAAAATTTAAGTAGTATTCTCAAAATATTAAAGTAATATCAAAATAATTTTATAATTTTATAATAGTATTTAGTTATTTAAATTTTTTTATTTGTGTGACCAAAATGATGATAAAGAGAGAGAGAAAATATCCTAAATTATGCTTAATAATAAAAAAAAAAAAAAAAAAAAAAAAAAAAACTAGTATGTTGTGGCCACCACGAGACTTTCTTCTATATTTTCCTATACAAATTCACTCAGTAACAATAATTAAAAAAAAAAAAAAAAAAAAAAAAAGTGGGACTTTGACAAAATTTTGGGTAAAATGTGAAAATTATTCTAAGTTTGTCAAAACACGGAAACCGTGGGACTGACAAAATTGGGGGAAAAATGCAAAAATTTGTTTAAGTTTGTCAGAACACGGAAACCGTGGGAGTTTGATAGAATTAAGAGGAGAGATAAAAAAAAGTGGGACTTTGACAAAATTTTGGGTAAAATGTGAAAATTTGTTAAAGTTTGTCAAGACACGGAAACCGTAGGACTTTGACAAAATTAGGGGAAAAAAGCAAAAATTAGTTTAAGTTTGTCAGAACACGGAAACCGTGGGAGTTTGATAAAATTAAGGGAAGAGAAAAAAAAAACAGATTATTTTTTCTAAGTTTTTTTTCGTAAAAAGTAAAAAAAATCGATAACTTTGTTTTAAATTATCACAGATTTATAGTTCAACCATTCGTTTTAAAGGTACTGACGAGACCTTTCGAAAGAAACCCATCTTGAAAATTTTTGCCCTATATCACCCTGTTAAAAATTTAGAAAAAGCGGGATGGCAACGCAACCTGTAAGACGACTTTTACCAAAAGTTGATAGGCACTAATTTATGTCAAGGTGCAATTACATACCAATTTGTATGAAATTCTGTGCAGTAGTTCCAGAGATACAGTTGCCACAAAATTTTGTCACACACACACACACAGACAGACAGACAGACATTTTCTAAAAATGGTAAAATCGTGTTCTACAGCTCTCAAAACGTGTAAATCCATCAAAAACCCGAAATCGAAAATTTTTACGAATCCAATACTTTCTTCTATTGAAGATAGAAGAAAGTAAAAAAGGGAAAGCGTCATATTTGTTTAAATTTTCATTATCTTTTTCCAATTATCACTTGGAAAAAAAAAAAAAGAAAGAAAGAAAAACATAAAGCAACAATTTTTTAAAGTGTAAATTAATTATTTTTTTCCTTGAGCATTTATCTATTTTCGGGAGAAAAAAAAAAGAGAGAGAGAGAGAGAAAATGGGAGAGAAAATTACCTGCAGTTTCCCAGAAGAAAATTTAATTTTTATTAATCCAGAACTTTTCAGAAGATTTGATGTTGATCGTTGCCAATTTCACAAATACAAAAGTGCTTAAATAACCATGCACCCGCTATGGATGGGTTCTGGAGAAGGAGTGAGCTGAGAACCCATTTCGGCATCATGCTGTGAGGCCCCTCGTAGGGGGACACACACACTCGAATTCGAAGATGTTTAGGAGAAGGAAGACTATCGCAAAGTTGATCTCGTTTGTCTGGAATGCATTGATCACAGGGGAAATCTTTGAAGATATTTTGAGTAGAGGAGCAAACAAAATACTACATGATTACATACGCTAACAAGAGAGAAACCCTGGTTACTCTTCCTGTTCATATCAAACTTTTCGTTTCAAAAAGGTGAATAATTTAAATTGAGTTCATTAGATGTAAAAGTATATGTTTTAAATTTTTCCCGAAGAAAGAATTTTATATTGCTATTGATGTTCTTATATATAAAATTCATTCTTCCTGACTTAATTGAAAAATCATAAGCAAGTGGGAAAAAAAAAAAAAATCTCTAAACATTAAATTTGAAGGAATCGAACAATATTCTTTGTTTTCCTTAAAAAAATAAAATCTTTTTAAAATTATGGAGTCAAAATTGAGGTTTTAAATCCAAGTTCAAGATATGATAAATCTGCAAGTGGTCCCTTTGCAGAAAAAAACTTTTTACTTAGATAAAAAATTGTATTTTTTATATATATATATATATATATTATTTTTTATTTCTAACAACGTTCTATTAATAGTGTAAGTTACCAGATTTTTTTATTTTTATTTATTTCCTGGCGAAAAAATTCTTTCTTTAAATTTAAAATTGTAATGCCGAAATCGATTCTTTAGAACCAAAATAATTCATAAACATATAAGATTTACAAAATTGAGATAGATGTATGTTTCTATCTTTAAATAACACGTACTGACAAATATCCTATATAATTAAAAGAGGGCCCCAGAAAATATAAATAAAAATTTTAAAAATAATTACATTTAAAAAGATGAAATCTTTGAACATTTTTAACTAAAAACGTTTTGTACTAATGTCCTTCAATTCTGTATTTAGGTATAAGATTGTATAAATAAGAATAAGCGCAGAATAAGAATAAATCGATTGTTGTTGTTAAAAAAAAAAAAAAAAAAAAAAAAAATCAAAACTTAGAACATAGATGGCCGCGAAAATTTAATTCCTATTTACTGTTATAATAATAATAATAATAATAATAATATATAGATACGAAATTTCGAGAATCGAGTGATTCTGATTACTTTTTATGTAATGATCCACTGCAAAATGCGAGAAATTATTTGTTCTCTTTTTCCCAACATTTTACGTATACGTATATATCAAATTGCTGACAGCTTTTAATAGAAATTTATTACTTTTAGTATAATTGTTCAAGAGAATAATCCAGGGCGATTAAATTCAAATAACTTTTAGAAAAAATAGTCGTTAAAAAAAGGGAGAGAGGTAGTAATAATAAAAAAGAAGTTTGCATGCACGTAGAAATTATTATATTGTTACAAATTAGTTATTTATACAGACTTATGGACGTTGGAAATGTGACATATAGAAAAAAAAAAAAAAACTAAACAAATCAAAGATTAGGACTAAAAGAATTAATACATAAAAATTTTAACGGTCAGTAATCCCTGATAGACTTTTTTTTTTTTTTTTTTTTTTAAATTCCGGACGGTAACTTCGACTGGAGTTGTATTTATACGGTTTCGAATTTCTGAATTTGAAATTTGAAGATGCAGAACCAAAGGGTGGCGAGACAAGGAGGCTCATCACATGATAGCAAAAAAGTAAACTGATCTCCAACTCTGACAGGCCAAGATCGATGTTTCCAAGCTTGTGTGATGTTTGTGTATTTGTATGGGGGGTAGAAGGGGGTTAGAGCAAGAACTGCAATTTTCATTCGTGTATGTTACTTTTCTTGTGAAGGAGGTGTAGCTAAATTTATTTTTTCCTTACTCACCCACGCATATATGGCAGGAAATAACAATTTTTAAAAACACTTCTTTTTAAGGTACTCTTAGAACGACACTCAGAGGTACTCAAGATTTAAAAGGGGGAAAAAAAATCATTTTCACAAGCTGCAAGTATATCCCCGAATTCCTGTACTTCTGGATAATATAGAAATTATTCTTTTATACTATTAAATAGCGTTAATAAAAATATTCAAGATCTAAAAATATATCTACAATTTCAGAATCAATTAACGATTCATTTTACGTTGTAAAAAAAGAGAAGTTTTAAAAAAAAGTCGAAAATGGTATATTATTGTTATTATTTATATTATATTATATTACATCGTATTATATGTATTTATTTTATTTTGATAAAACGGAAAAAAAAATAATTGATAATTTTATTTCAAATTATCACAGTTGAATTGATAAACCCTTCATTTTAAAGGTATCGATTGATTCTTTTGAAAAACACTCATATTAAAAATTTATCTCCGTTGATAGATTTGCCCTGACATATACAGTTTTATTCCGTTTAAATGTTATTATTTTTCAATTTCACAATGATAAGTTAAAAATTATCCTCATTGTGCACATTTATACAAAATTTTGCTCTAAACTACCATATTAAGGATTTTGAAACTGGACAAGAGAACCTGTTGATCGATATACACCAAAAGGTTACAGGAACCCACTGATGTTAAGGTGCAACAAAATATAACTTTTCATGAAATTACGTTTATTAGTTCTTAACCTAGCGATGCCACAAAAATTTTGTCAAAGAGGGAGTGGCTCCTCCACTTCGGTAACCCCTTGAGGTATTATTGTTATAGAAAATGGAAAATATTGCAGCTACGATGAATTTTACGTGAACAAGTATCATAACTATACACACGTTTAGCCGGCTTCAGCATCAAACCTACAATCTTCTGATTACGAGCACAGCGCTGCATCGCCGTCTGGCTGTCATAGCCTTATTTGACGAAGGTAATATTATCGTGCGGTGGTATGCAAAACGGTTCAGTCAATGCCGACTGATGAAAACTGCACAGGCTTGTCGTGTTGAGGTAGATTTCGAAATTTCTGAGGTATGCAAATACTGTTAAAATCAGTAAGGGCTAAAGATGCCACAAAATGCCATCTCAGCATGTTAATGAAGGAGCGCATTGTTGCAATACTGGAATATAGTTAATTCTACACCAAATGTTTCGAATTCTGAATTCTCTGATCTCTAAACTATAAAAGAGGCTCCAAAGCTGTACCGATGTTATCGGATGACCAAGAACAGGTCGGCTAAGAATAATAACCGAATGAGACTGATATTTGATGCTAACTGTGTGTTGTGAGAAGAAAGAGATTTTGGCCCTGACACAACTATCGCACACTATTTTGGAGCAAACTGTTTACGGAAGACGTTGGTCCTTAGGGCAAACCACCATTCGTTTGCATATTCATGATATTTGTACATTAGCGAAGACGCCGATATAAAAAATGATATGGAAAATTAGAACAATAGTGTGACAAGAAATTCCAGTTGCTCCATGATTTGGAAAGCGTTTTAATTCGAAAGCATTACAGTAAATTCATTGTTTTTTGCAAGAAAAGTCATTATCTGTTTAGATACTACGCTCGGCAATACAGGCTAAAGCAATCCTAAAAATGGGTCGATTACCAACTTAAAATACAGAGAAAAATCCAGCATTCGCATACTTCGAAATGCAGTCGGCTTAAATTTTTGATGTATGGATGATAAAGCTCCACCTCACTAAGTAGTCCTGGTTTTATTATTATAATTATAAATATTTTACAGTAAATTGTCTTTCAGTTTAAATTATTTATTTATTTTGGTACGCAAAAAATCTATGAATAAGAGAAATTTAAAGACTCTAGAAAAACAATTCGATTATTAAAAAAAATAATAAAAGCTTCAAAAGAAGTATACCATTTACTGAAAAAATTAAACATACTTGTATTCCAAATAAAAATACCCATCAGAGTGCCAACCATTCCAAGTGCACTTTTAAAATTAAACATTTTTGTCCCGGTGTCTTTTCATCACCATTTAAATTTTCGCTTATTTCTTTCTAGTGACTTGGCATCTACTTTTTAAAAATTGTTCCAAAAGATTCAAGATTTGAAGCTAAAATAACATAAAATGCTTACAAAAAAGAACTTCAGATCCTAAAAATATTCCACAATATTCTCTAAATAATGATGATAAAAAGTAAGACAGAAAGAAATGATTAAAACAAGCCAAGTTAAAAGAAAAAGTTATATAAATATGCACATTGAAAAGATTGGATCTTCACAAAAAAGATTTCAACGAGTAGAATAGGAATCTAAAAACAAGACGGTACTCGCATACACCCATCACAGATGGAGGATGGGATTATACTTTTTTTTTTTTTTTAAACAAGGAACTAAATTACTGTTGCCTTCTGCCTTAAAAAAAAAAAAAAAAAAAAAAAAAAAAAGATAAAGTAGAAGAAAAATGCAATTCTGACAAACAAGATTATTCGTGGGAGTGTACTATTTTTTCTTCAAATATAGACTGCATTTCGATTCGATTTGGTGGTGTATGTCAGTAGATACACAAAGATTCTCTTTCTGGTATTAGCTTCGTATAATGTTTTAAAGTTTTTTATTTATTTATTTATTTTTTTTCAAAGTTTGTTAAATTTTACACAGAATGATTTTGAGAGACATTGTTAAAAAGATTTTGTCGGTTCTCTTTATAACCTGATTCTTTTCACAAATTCTTTTTTTTTTTTTTTTTTAAACCTTTATATCTTTTTATAAAGTAAAAATCAATTGATTTAGATAATGTTTAAAGATTCACTTACCTTCTTGAAAAAAGTAATAATATTAATGATAATTACGAAGAATTCTTTTTTAAAATCTTTCAAAGACATTACATCAATCCTGTTCTTTCAATACCTGAAATATCCGTATTAAACTAAGATACAAGAATTTAGATTAACTAATAATCAATTATCTAATTTTTCGTATTCAGTGTTTTTAATATAGATATACATTAATTAATTAATTTATTATTATTATTATTATCATTATTATTAATATATATATATATATATATATTCTTCATTCGGAAAGAAAATAAAGCTGAAGCAAATCCTAAGTCATTTTTTTAGATACTTAAACTCAATGAATTAACTTCTTTTTTTTTTTTTCAATGGCACCTTCAGATATTCTACCTCTTTTCTGTTAATTCTGAAATAAAGATTTTTCTTCCTCCTCGTACAGCAAAATGCAGTTTTTATAATAAATATTGCATGTAATAACAAAAATTTTTGGTATAATATTTATTTTAATTTTAATTTTACAAAATAAAACGTTTCATAATTCTACTGATTGTTTCAGTTGTTCCTTTATTTTTTATGCGTATTCACAAAAGAATCAAATTGCATGAGTAATAATAATGTCCCCCCCCCCCCCCAACAATAAAGTGGGGAGAGGAGGGGGATTTTTACTTTTCGTCTGTTCAATAATCACAATTCATTTTTAATATCGAGTCAAATTAAATGTGTTTCATTATTGTTAGTAAACATATAGTAAATTTGTAAACCTTATGATAAACTAGCTGAAATACAGATATTTCCTGGGTTCATCGGACAGAAACGTGGTCCAGTAAAGATAAAAGCGACAACAAAATTTAATAATTAGAATGGATTAAAAGAACTTGAATGAATAATGTTTGCACCAACTATCCCGTTTCTAGCTAAAGTAGTTTTCAACTTATCAACAAACTGACAACAGGCTTCCTCTCTTTTAACTCCCATTTCACACCTCTCTTTAATAGCAACTTTTTAATAGCACATTGAATATGTACTTGAATGAAGAAATTTCATACGAAGTATCAAATTTTTGTCTCAAGTTGTTTCCAAATTGTACAACAGACCTCCCCCTTCCTTTTACCTCCCATTTCACCCTACCACTGTAAAGGGAATTGAGCACTTTTTTAACAGTGCAGTGATTAGGAATTTAAATGAAGAATTTCCATACCAAATTTCAACTTTTAGCTCAAGGGGTAAGAAAATTGCAGAACATACCCCCTTTTATGCCAGAAGGGGGCAGGGAGCAAGTTTTAAAAAGCATAGTGATTCCTTCCAGAGGGTAAGGAAGGTGTGTTATAGAGGTCTGCATGGGCCGGGCTTTCGGGTTCGGGCCGAATTTTTGAATTAGCTCTCGGGCCGGGCTCGGGCTTAAAATTTTTTTTCAGGCTCGGGCCGGGCAGGGCTCGGGTTCAGTTTTTTTGTGTATATTCGGGCCAGGCCGGACCTGAATGAAATTTTCTTCGGGCCGTGTCGGCCCGAATCTTTTTCTGGTTTCCTCGTTAATCAACGAAAAAGGAAAATGATAAAATATTTCTTCAGTCATTTATTTTACGTAATTTTACAGGCTTGTATGTCACATAAAGTTCTATTTTGTTAAAAAAAAGTGTCTGTAACGTCAACTTAATTGTCTATCAGTCTGTCTCTGTCCGAAATCTGATTTTTCGCAAATATCTTTAGCATGGCTCGAAATTAATATATTTTATTTAAAGTAATATTAGATGATTTCTTATTCAAAATAGTATGCATGTCACTACCAGTTTGCGTACTATAAGGGTTTGTTTCTTATGATCTGTTGAGTTTAGGTGATATAAAGGCTATAAAAATCTTTCCGCTGTAACTTTTTCTCTAAGGCTCCTTTTCCTTTTCTCCAGTGGACGAAAGTAGCAGAATTTTTATCATGGGCATAAGCAACTTTTCTATTGAATATGGTTGGATTAACATTAAAGTTTTGTTTACTGGAGCACATGAACGATTCGGATACATTATAGTATATAAGAGAAAATGGTTGAAAGTGCATTTCCAGTAGTATTAACCATTTTAAATACCTTCCTATATTGTTTGATGAATGCTAATATTTTCGACTTGACTTTCTGTTTGTCTTTGTGCCTTGTCTATAATAATGAATTTCTGTTTATATATAAAATTGTAAAATTTCAGCAGTTTTGTTAAAGAACGTACTATTGCTTGGTTATATAAAACCTCTGCAAAACACATACTAAAAATCTTTTTCATAAAAAAGCATTCTTTCTTTCTTTTTTTTTTTTTTTTTTTTTGTTATTTTACATATTTTTGAATCGGGTCGGGCCTGATTTTATCGTTTTTTTGTCCGGGCCGGGCCATAAACTGTTAAAAAATAAACGGGCCGGGCCCGGGCCGCATTTTTCGACTTCATAACGGGCCGGGCCGGGTAAGTAAAGTTTTCGTACGGGCCGGGCCCGGGCCTTGAAATTCCGGCCCGTGCAGACCTCTAAGGTGTGTGCCAATTTTCTTCTGAATCCGTGAAAAGTTGTGAATTTGTCTGGAGAACAAACAAACAAACAAACTTTCATATTCATATATTGATAATAGCTTGCAGTGTTCAATACAGTCCGAATGTCATTTATCATATCGTTAGCGATCATTTTATACCGATTATTAACCCTCAATGATTTTTCAATGATTAAAATCTGCATTAAAATACAACAATTAATAACCCTTTTCTTATCTGACCCCAACTATGCATTATTGGATTATCTTTTAAAAGACTATCAATCTACCAAAAATGCATGCATTCAATCATTTTCATGCCATGCTTGCATTTTACTCGCAGAAGAGGGTGGGATTGCGTATAAAGTGCCGCTATGACATAGATTTTTCTGATAACACGAAAGGAGAACCCACGCCCTCTATTAAAAACATTTAGTCATCATATCCGCTCATACTGAAAAGTAAAATAAAAAATATTTCCACGCAGACGAGAAAGGGGCCCAACGATCACCCCTCATTCATGTACGCAGCATTGAAAGAAGAATAATGCAGCAAAGTCACCTAAAACCCAATCGTAAAAAAAAAAAAAAAAAAAGCCTTTCATAAAAGGAAGAAAGACATGTCGGCTCGAATTATTTGAAGTTTGCAAAAGCAATATGATTACATAAAGCAGAATTTCTTACTAAAAAATTTATAGAAAAATCAGATAAAGCAGCGAACAATGTTGTTACAGAATAAGAATCTTTCTGTAAGCTTCTGTTAAATGTCCGATGAAATCTAATTCAAAGTAAAAGAAATCCCCGTATAACACTCATTTAGGATAAATAGTCTTCTGGAAAGTTCGGCTGATTCGAATGCTTCTCTAGTTTTTCGCAGAAAATTGTAAAGCTAGGAAAATATAACAGAAAAAAAAAATACACAATTTGTAACAAATGATGTTACAAAATCATCTTAATTCTAAATAATGGACCTTTCATGATAGAAAGAAAGGCATGTCAGTTCGCATTATGTGGGGTCTTCAGAAATAACATAATTAGAAGCAGATTTTACTTCGATAGAATAGCGGAGAAAATTGTTGTTGATATAATGGTTCCTTTTCTACTACTATTTCCAAAATATACCAAGAAGAAAATCCAAGATAAAATTTTTTTATTTATCTAGATCATTTTCCCCTTCGCCCCGAATTTGTAAGATAATAGTTTTCTGAAAAATTTGGATGACTATGTATATTTTATTATCAACAAAGCTGCTGTAAAAGTATAATGAAAGAAGCGAATGTTTGTTAATTTAGCTTCAATCAGAAATAATCAGCCATTAACAAATTAATTGCAAATGTTAATCAAAGAAAAAAAAAAAATTGATGTAGACACTACATGACTTCTTTGTGTATCTATTAAACTATACTTATTATTAAAGAAACATTGATATATATATTTTTTTTTCATGTGAGAAAAGTAATTTGTAAATAAACAGGCGGGTTCTAATTGAATAATATATACTTTATTTGACGAATATTATTGAAATAATCACATTAAAATCCTCGTGTCACGAAAAAGCAGAAAACCTCAGAGAAAGGAAACATTGCTTATTTAGAAACTAGCCGCCTTCGGCGACCAGCTGGTTCGCGATCCTTGAAAAATCCGACTTTATGAAACTCCCGCACGGTGGCGCCTGCGGCGCCTTTTTCCCGTTTCATATCTTACAACAGCTTATTGACATATAGTGGAAATAGCTTTATTGAAAAATTTAATCGCAGTAAATTCCCGATCGGTAGCCTGCCGCGCCCTCTTACCGTTTGAATATCTGAAACAGCCTGTTCGCTCACAGTGTTACGATCTTTCAAAATTCTGACTTCAGCAAAGTCCCGCTCGGTGGCGACTGCGGCGCCTTATCCCCGTTTTAGAACATACAACACCTTCCTCGTTCATTAGAATTTAAAATATTGAAATTTTAAAATATTACAGCATCATTTCGCGGTAGAAATTTCTGTAATCTACTGTTCAATTATAAATCAACAAACCTTTCAAATGATGTATTACTTATGAAAATATTTTAATTAGTAGCTGAGATACAAAAGAAAACCTAAACAGCAGACCTTAAAACGTGTAAATCGGGTAAAATCTTGAATTCCACTTTCGATAATATAAAAGAACGTTAAAATATCTTTCGAATGATGTATTAAAAATAATTTAATCATAATTAGAATTTGAAATAATGAAATTTTAAAATATTACAGCGCCATCTGGTGGTAGAAATTTCTGTAATCTACTGTTCAATTCCAAATCAACAAAGCTTTCAAATGATGTATTACTTATGACATTATTTTAATTAGTAGCTGAAATACAAAAGAAAACCGATTCAGGACACCTCAAAACGTGTAAATTGGGTGAAATCTCGAATACCACTTTTGATAATATAAAAGTATTTCAAAATGTCTTTCGAATGAAGTATTAAAAATAATTTAATCATAATTAAAATATTAGAATAAAATTTTATTTGCAATTAAATGTAAATTAAAATGTAATTTTTTTATTATTATTCTCCGAGATTTTTTTTTTTTTATGCTCTCTCAGTAATCCGACTTATCCATGGTTTTCTCCGAAACTTGCATAATTCCGGGCTTATATAACGTTAAAAATCCTTAGTACGATGTGTGAGCAGAAATTGGAATTCGAAACTCTGCAAAATATTAAAGAATAAAGGTGTTCTGGGTATTCCGTTGTTTTCTCCGAAACTCCCGTTCCTTTTCTACATCTTTGCCCCTTCGCTCCCCCCCCTTTCCGTCGCTAATAATAATTTTACACTCGAAAATATCCGCAATCGATTTACCTTGCCTTAAAATCTAAATATGCCAACCAATTTCAAACGCTGTAACTCTTTTTTTTTTTTTTTTTTTTTTTGCCCCCTTCCCCCCTACCTCAAGCCCTCCCTAATAATTGTACTCTTTAAAAAATATTCACAATCGGATTATCGGGCATTAAAATCAAGTACTACGAAATTTCAACGGCATATCTCAATTTAAAATATTGCAAAATATAAAAGAAAACTTAACCTTTTTCCAATAAATATGTAATTTTTTTGTTTATTGATATATTTTCATGAAAATTGAACAGTAGCTTTATAATATGCTGTCTAGGCCGAATATTAATTCAAATGTAACGTGAATGAAAATTAGAAAAAAATTAGAAAATTGCAATTTCCCCCAGCACTATAAAACACGTGACATCTTAATTGATTACAATAATTTCCTTTTTCATCCAGACAGTTGTCTGCGATCTGTTTTCATGGCAAACAATTGAAATGATGTTGCCATCTAAATTTTATACTTTAGTTAATTTTAAAAAATCTAGTTGTTGTATCAATAAGCTGCTTGCACTCTTAGATTCGGAAAAAAATTCCCCTTTCATTTGGTACCAAATTCGTAACGATCGGACTAATATTTCTAATTTATTTTCCATTTTTTCTGCTTTTAACTCCGTTAAAATATCTATTTTTATGCAATCGCGGCGAATTCTAAGTCATTGAGATCGCTCCTTCATTAGACATAGGTCTACATTTTAATTAATATCTTCGGAACTAATTAAAATTTTTAAATTTTTTTTTCACTATACACTCGGGCAGGCTTCTGAGCACCCGTATGTCAAATATTGTAGTTCTGCGTTTAATAGGGGCTGAACGTATAGATGCTCAGACAGACATACAGACAGACAGACATCTTCTTTTATTATTATAGACTAGCCGCCTTCGGCGACCAGTTGGTTCGCGATCCTTGAAAAATCCGACTTTATGAAACTCCCGCACGGTGGCGCCTTTTTCCCGTACTTCTGCGTTCAGTAGGGGCGAAACGTATAGATGCACAGACAGACAGACAGACAAACATCTTCTTTTATTATTATAGATTTATTTTCCATTTTTTCTGCTTTTAACTCTGTTAAAATATCTATTTTTATGCAATAGCGGTGAATTCTGAGTCATTGAGATCGCTTTTTGATTAAGACATGGGTCTACATTTTAATTAATATCTCCGCAACTAATTAAAATTTTTAAATTCTGTTTTGACTATCAACTCGGGAAGGCTTCTGAGCACCCGTATGTCAAATTTTATACTTCTGCGTTCAGTAGGGGCGAAACGTATAGATGCACAGACAGACAGACAGACAGACAAACATCTTCTTTTATTATTATAGATAGTAATCATAGCCTCCTAAAGTAGATGCCTGTCGCGTGGCTCGGAATCTTAGCAACAGTTGAAACGGTAGACAAAGCCACCTGGTGCAAATTGCGCGACTTTTTGATTCAACTGACACCAATAATTTTAAGATGTGATATATGATATATACAATAGACATTTAATCGATTTTATTCGTCCTTTATGTATATCATATCCCACTTAAAAAAAATTTTTGGTGCCTGTTGAATAAAAAAGTCGTGCAATCTGTACCAGATGGCGCAGTCTACCGCTTCAACCGTTTGTCAAGGGTTCGAGCAACGCGACAGGCATCTAGTTTAGGAGGCTATGTAGTAATCAACAACTTTTCATATAGTCTCTCAATAACAAACGCACAGCACAGATGTCTGATTTAAATGGAATGCGCTGGATTGCAGAGAGATCCCCTCGTCTTTTTGATTGTTAGTAGAGAGAAACTGGCAAGTCATACAAAAATAAAAAAGATAGTTAACGCCGCTTCATACTGAGATAGAGCTCTCAGACTTTACCAATCATAAACCTGTTTTTTTTTTCCCCCAAACTTAAACATCAAACTCACGAAGTTGCCAAGGCCAACCTCTGTAGAGTTTAAAAGACTGATATTATTATATGGAGGTTTTACTTGTATATTCACTGCAACAACAGTTATAGTAAAGGAAAAGTATTTTATCTAACCTTTATAACAATATTACTACATGAGCTCTATTTCCAGGTCCTATTACCTCTAGGTCCACCAGCGGCAGAGTGGTTCTGTAGATACGGGCTAGGATCCCATAGAAAGACATCCTATAGGCCTAGGACCGAGTGTAGTCAATCGGCCATAAACCCTACAGCAACCGGTTATGTATATAAAACAGGAAGTCATATATTGACAAAAAGGGAGGTGCACAACTAGGTCGTATAACAACTCTAAATACAAAATTTCAACGTTCTTCATCTAATCCTTTTCGAGTTATGCAAGATACAGACACAGACACAGACACAACCATATGCACGTACAGACGTCAAAAAAAAAAAAAAAAAAAAAGTAAAATCGTACACATTATTAAAGTAGGACGTCATATAAAGACGAAAATTGAAGGTGTACCATTATGTGTTATAACAGTCTCAAATACGAAATTTCAACATTCTTTCGGACACCCATTTTTTTAGTTATATGAGGTAAAATAATCATTTCCTATATAACGGATTGATTAAACCGCTTTTAATGAAATCTACATTCTGCTGCTATGAGCACAAATAGCATTTATATTGAAAATTGTCACACTGGAAAAGTAAAGCATATGTATTCCAACTCATCTACCTCGTTCTATATCACACCGGATTTTAATTACAACTCTTCTCAATTGTTTTCTGATCCATTGTTCGGAGTTGTGAGAATGTCCAAAGTTCTTATTCGCAGGCTTTCAATCATTCTCAAAACTGAACAAATCTCTGAATTAATCATTTTCCCTGAATCCTACCAAATCTAGCCCGAACTCAAACAAAGTTCTAGAGCGAATGTTTTGAGAGAGATTCATGCTTCAAAGTCCTTAAATACTAAAACAATTTTAACACTTGGAAAATATTAACAATTTTATTTACACCGAGACTGAAATTTATTCAGTTGTCTAAAATTAATTCTGGTATGGTAGAAGGTTTTGTCAGAAAATGAATGCGTTGGAAAATGTTCTACAATATGAAATTGATTACTATAGAAGTTAATGAATGGCGATAACTAAATATCCTTGTGTATAATAAATGCGCGATTTTCCTCTAATTTTTAAATTAATCATGCATAATAGTTTCCATTTCAATGAAGTATAATAATACAGATTTCACCAAATCTTTTCCGTTTATACAAAAACATTAATGAATACAAGTTTCCCCCCCCCCTCCATATTCCAAATTAAATAAAAGAAATTGTAACAATTCCAGTACATATAGATATCAGTTGCAATCTTTATACATTTTCTGTAATTAATATTTTCAATGGAAGTTTACTTTGACTATTTAAAAGTAATTGTTTAGGAATACCCAACTGATAAAATGTGGGATTCTTTAAAAGTAGCCTTTTTTTAATTATTTTAATTTTTTACCATGTTTTTATTAACTTCGATTCTCGTTTGTCTGTTTGTCCGGTACAAATCTTGCAATCGATTTTTAACTAACTCCCTACTAGCTAGACATTTGAAACTTTCAGAATAGCTCAGAACCCGATGACAACACAATACTTCGAAGCCCGATTTTCGAACTTTTGATTAGTTTTCTTTAAATTAATTAAAATATGAAAATAATAAACTCCTAATATCTTTAAAAATATCCATTGAAATATTAGCTATAATTTAATTGTTGCCGAAAAAAAATTACGAGTTCATTTTCTTTCGACATGAAAATAAATACATTTAATTAAACGTGAATGTTGAAAAATTGTAAAAAGTTAAATTATGCATCTCACAAAAATCGACGTCATTATCACTTTAAAAATTTTAGAAGCATTGATAAAGTGCTAATGTAGTTCTATAGCTATGATTCAATAGAAAATTTAAAAGCATGGTATATAAAAAGTTTTTTATCTTATAATTATTATAATCTTCAGTTCTAGCTTATGCAAGTGAAAAGAAAAATGATATTTAGATTCTTGAAAGAAGATTCTTTATTAACCCTTTATCTACCGCATTATGAAACAGACAAAAATTGTGTGCCAACCGTATATTACCATGTTTTTATTAACTTCGATTCTTGTTTGTTTGTTTGCTTGTCCGGTACAAATCTTGCAATATATTTTTAACTAACTTCCCTACTAGCTAGACATTTGAAACTTTTACAGTAGCTCAAAACCCGATGACAACACAATACTTCGAAGTCAGATTTTCGAATAGTTTTCTTTTAATTAATTAAAATATGAAAATAATAAGCTCTTAATAGCAATAAAATAGCCATAAAAATATTAGCTATAATTTAATTGTTGCAAATCATATTCTTAGACTGACTAAGAACATGATTCGACAAGGATTTATTTAATAAAACAGTATTCACTTTCCTTTTTTATATAGGAATTTTTGCTAGTGTTCGGATACTTTTGTTAGCGACTGTACGTTGTTCTAAAAGGAATAACATTTTATTTTTAAAACCAACTTTTTTTTTTCTTTCACTGTTATTTTTATTTCACGCGTGCTTAAAATATTGGTTAAATTTTATTTTTTATTTTCGCGTATTTTATTAATGATTCATCAGAAAATTTAAAAACATGCTATATAAAAAGTTTTTTTTTTTTTTTTTTTTTTTTTTATCTTAGAATTATTTTTAGTTACTTAAGAATGGTATTTAAAGATATATGCAATAAAAATTATGAACACTTGATCATACTAATTAATGAGGATTTTTTTGTGATGTGGTGCTTTTGAGTACCACTGATAAATAGAGTTCGGAAAAGCTATTTGGACTTTAAAAAATTATTTACTTTTTATGTTTCTTATATTTTTTTCTAAGATTAGTAGAAGATTCTTGAAGTAATATAGGAATTAATTATAACAGACGTAAAGATCGTGGAAAATGTCAAACAAAAACAACGAGAGTACCCTAAAAAATTCTTTCTGGAATAAAAACGGCTACATGTATCGGCTAGTGTCTTGTAAGAGAGATTAAAGTAAATGTAGTCATATGTTCTATTCTTCTGAATATCTCTGACATTTCTTCTATAAATTGGATTTTATAAACTTTTTAAACTAATGGTAGTTAGATAAAGGGTTAAAATACGTAGTTTTGTCCGGTATGAAGGATTATTAACTTAATATGTTAATAAAACTAAGCCTAATGTTTAAAATTTCAAGAGCAACTCCATAGATTAACAGTATATTTCCATTTACGTATAGGGAAAAGGCTGGAATATACATATTTTTAATTAATTTTCATCGATCAGGAATATAGGATTAAAAAAAAATTAATAATTCAACGTGAAACAGAAAAGAATAATATTGAAAGAATAATTTACATATTTCATTACAATTTGCTTTGTAAATATATCATAAAAAATATTATACATTTGTACAGCTCACAATCACTACATTTAAGTAATAATAATAATAATAATAATAATAATAATAATAATAATAATAATTATTATTATTATTATTATTATTAAACTGGTCAAAAATAATATTATTTAAAAACCAATGCAGTTATTATAAATTCACGAATCGTCATCTACCTCACAATAAATTTCTTTTTATTTTGTTCAATTATATTCAAGTTATGAGCAAACGTTAAGGGTTTATATTCCAGATTAAAATTGTAATTAAAATTTATGTTCTCTAATTTCAAGGATGATAATTACTAACAATTATGTAATTAACAATTTTCAGATAATCATCGTTTGCTAAAAACTGATCATCATATACGTATTAAAAATTAAATTACAAAATAATAATTTAAGACTCAATAGAATAAAAGTAACAGTCCATTATAATTATGCCATCAAAATCCAAATTATTCAATAAGTTATATTTAAATTTTGAATTATTTAACCAGTAAGTTATATGATGTTTTAACCAGAATTAAATTTATTCACGAAAGACTTATCATAGCATAATTCCTTGATCATTAACTGTAAAAACTTGGGTTATATGATATTGAATATAAAGTGAACCAATATGGATTTTAAATTAAAACATTGAGAGAATAAGATCTAATGAACTAATTTAAAACATTTTAAGACCAGTACTTAAATGAAAAGTAATAGGAAAGTCTCAAAACCGTGGAAGAATTTTCAGGGTATACCATTCCCATGGTTGAACAAAAGCAAGATTTCGAAACGCTGATTCGCATTAAAGCTAAAAGGAAATTTCATTCACAGTAATTAAATAAATGAATTTCATATATTTGTATTCGCCAAATTTAGGCCTTATCCCTATCTTATATATATATATATATATATATATATATCACGTTTTTGTTTATTTTTCTAAATTTACTTCTTGGTTTTTGGTAACCAATAAATAGATATCCGTCCATATTTAATACATTTTCGAATACAGTAAAAATCTTTCTGGATCAGTCAGAAGAGTAGGTTAATTTCTTTTTTCTGAAAAAGTGGCCGAAATTTTGAAACAAGATGACGGATAAAGTTTATTAATAAACTTGGTGAAAATTATAAAGTGGGCCATGTACATATGGAGTTTTAAGCAAATTGTTTCGTAAATACCTTTTGAAATTTTCAAGTTACTGACATTTGAAAACAAGATGGAAGATCATGTTGGCCAATGAATATATCAAATGTATTTCTAAAATAAGTCTACTGTAAAAAATTGATTCGAATTAATTCAGTATTTTGAAAGTTACTGTAATAGTAATGACAAATTTTCAAGTGGCCACTATACTTGGAAATAAAATGGCGATTAAAGTTGCTATGATATTTGTATGGAAAGTTCACTGTCAAACTATGTTTCGAATTAATTCAGTATTTCAAAAGCTATAGTTATGACAAAGTTTCAAGTGATCGTCATTTGGAAACTAAATGGCAGAGCAAGTTGCTCAGCAAACTCATCCAAGATATTTGTATCAGTCCACTGCCCAAATTTGTTTCGAATTAATTCAATATTTCAAAAGCTATTGTGATGACAAATTAGAAGTGGAGCTGGTTTCAAGTGGCCGCCATTTGCAAACAAACTGGCGGAGCAAGTTGCCTCGCGAACCCATCCAAGATATTTATAAATCCACTGTCCAATTTTGTTTCGAATTAATTCAGTATTTCAAAAGTTATTGTGATGATAAATTTTCATGTGGAGCCTGATTTAAAGTTGCTGCAACATGGAAACAAAATAGCGGAGCAAGTTGCCCAACGAGCTCACCCAATGTATTTGTAAGGTAATTTCACTGCCCAACTCTGGTTCGAATTAGTTCAATATTTCAAAAGTTATTAAGATGACAAAGGTTTTAAAGGCAACCTGATTTCAAATGGCTGCCACTTGAAACAAAATAGCGGAGCAAGGTGCCCAACGAGCTCACCCAATGTATTTGTAAGGTAATTTCACTGCCCAACTCTGGTTCGAATTAGTTCAGTATTTCAAAAGTTATTAAGATGACAAAGGTTTTAAAGGCAACCTGATTTCAAATGGCTGCCACTTGAAACAAAATAGCGGAGCAAGTTGCCCAACGAGCTCACCCAATGTATTTGTAAGGTAATTTCACTGTCCAACTCTCGTTCGAATTAGTTCAGTATTTCAAAAGTTATTAAGATGACAAAGATTTTAAAGGCAACCTGATTTCAAATGGCCTCCACTTAGAAACAAAATGGTCAAGCAAGATGCTTAGCAAACACATCCAAGATATTTGATAAATAAATACCTTGTCCAGCTTTGATGCGAATTAATTCACTAACTTAAAAGTTATAGAGATGACAAATTTCAAAGTGGCCCCGTTAATTTGATGTATTCTTCATTTTCTTTTCAAAATGAGGAATCAAGTTGAATAATAAATTTGTTGGCAACCCTCATATGGTGTATGTGTATATCAAAGTTCAAGCTAATCCGCATTTAAATACACTTTTTATAGTGTGGATGTAAATTATACATATAATAGTCATAAATAATTATGGCCTGACCCTTCTTGAACGAAGACAAGCTATTTTTAATGAAAAGTGGTAATTTTTTTTTTTTTTTTAATATTGTATATATGCTTTACTTTTTGAAAAGAACTTTCAAAGCTATTAATTTTTTGTAAGAACATTCTAGATCGTAAGTTGTTAGTTTTTGAGATATTGAATTACAAAGTTTCTGCCACTCAAGTTTTGAACGGTTTTTATTTTAAAATGATAAGTTTAATATTAAACCAAAAATTGTTTGATCATAAAGAACAATCAATAACTTACTAATAACCACCAATTTTCATTTCTGAAGAGCCATAATTTTTAAATTACATAACGATAATCCATCATGAATACTAAAATTTATTTATAAACAAACACGACTTCATTCCAATGATTCATTGCATCATAAGGGATCTATTCAGATTTTGATTTTTGGGTACTGTTTTGGGGCAAACAAAATATTTTTGTGGAAAACAAAAAAAAAAAAAAAAAAGAAATACCGTGTAAATCATTTATTCTATATATTGTTTAATATCTGGTTAATAGATTTTCGTTGAACCAAGTAATTAAAAGTAACACTAAAAACATAGAAACATTTTATAAAGGGATCATTTTTATAAAACAAAATATTGTGAAGGAGCTCATTTTACAAATTTGAATTTTGTAAAGGGTCCCTCTTTATGGGTTTGATTTTTGTGAAGGGTCCCTTTTTATGATGTATATTTTGTGAAAGGTTCCTTTATCTGAAGTGAAATTTTGTGAAGGGACAGCAAAAGGGGCCAAACTTTGTGCATAAATCGAACTCTGGTCATCAATGGTGGCTGTAAAAATAAGTTAAATTCACTAACGTAATTGAGTTATCTCCAATCAGTGTGAACGAAACCTATTTTAGCGTATAAGTAAAATGCAAACAACTCAACTCTACTGCTTTCAAGCTAACGCAGCGAACACGTTCGTTGAAGTCTGAAGTGTAAAACGCATGAAGATTGTTATTCTGACATATTGGATCTCATTAATTGTGGATAATTTTAATCTCTAATTATTTAGGCTTTTTTTTTTCTTTTAACGAAAGAATAAAAGTGCGAAGACCGCGTACATACTGACAGCGGGGGCTTTGAACAGACTGTCTACCTCCAAAAGGACGAAACTTGGTTAGTATGCATATTACAAACGGAATATATATATATATATATATATATATATATATATATATATAGATATATAGATATAGACACGAACAAGCAGCATTGATGCAATCAGTTTTACTATTTGGCTTTTAATGGGAGTAATGGTACCACTCAGATTTTTTGCTCCCTTAACTGTAGTTTCTTCGAGTTTTCACTCGAGTTTACACCTCGAGTATTCACTCGAGTTTTGTCAGTGTTATTTATATATTTATATGTATTATACTCATATTTAAGTATTTTGAGTACGTTAAAAAACATAAATTAAATCGTTAAAATAATATATATTTATATGTATTATACTCATATTTAAGTATTTTGAGTACGTTAAATAATATAAATTAAATCGTTAAAATAATAATATAATAGTTAAAAGTATTTCCCTAACTCTACTTATATAAATATTTCATAAAGCTTCAGGCAGTCTATCCATGTCTTCTTATAATCTCTAATCTTCACCCATCTTGGCGGCTTGACTTACATAAATCAACATCACTTCACACCACTCATTTAATATTAATAACAACCTTCCTCCATAGTCTCATCTGTTACACTTGCGAAGAAGATTGAGCTAATGATGTGCTATTCTCACACACGATTCATTTAATCAATCAAGAAATCTGACAGCTTCAATTATTACCATCTCATCATGTTATCCAAAGGGAAATTTGCTTCGGTTTGAAGAAATAACGATTTGATAGTACTATGTATAAATCTTCGAGATAAGAAAGATGCAATATAATTTATGCCTCATTATTAAGAATATTATCATAAACTCAGCATTATCACAGAATCAAAGAATTCCCTCTAAAAATTATTAATATCTTGGCATTTCTTTTCTTTTCTCTTCATTTGTATAACAAGAAATGTGATTAAAAAATCATTTTTAAGCTATAAATTCTAATCGAAAGAGAAAAATGAAAGTCATAACAGAATTATAAAAATATGTAAAAAAAAAAAAAAAAAAAAAAGCACCACAGAACTGACATTTAAAAGTAATAAGTACAACAGGCCCGGACTGGCTCCTTTGGGGGCCCTCGGCTAAAAATCTAAAAGGGGCCCCCTTACCGAGGGAGTGAACAGGATATTAAAATATTTAATTTTTGAAAATTAGGCTTACATGTTTAAAAACCACATTAATCTTTTTTTCCACTTGGAAATTAGTTGAGTAAATTAAAAATTAAAACAATTTCTTCTTAAATATAAATTTAAGAAGAAATTGTTTTAATTTTCCATATCTATTCGTTACTGTAATATTTCATAAAAATCCAGTTAAATTTCGTTTTGTCACCTGTGGTACTAATAGCTATAATGATAAAGCCGGTAAAATCTTGTTTAAATATTTAAATTCAGTTTTAAAAGTAATAAATTCTGCTAATGATTGTAACATTATAAACAATAACCAGAAAGTTTTAGAATATTTCAGGAATAATTCAGAAAGCATTACTTCGGTAAATACCTATGATTTTGAAAATTTGTTTGGCAGTATTCCACATAACTTGGTATAATAGAAGTTTTTGAAAGCATTTATGATGAATTTGGCAGCTACTTAAATTGTGCTAAAAATTACTGGACTAATCTTATCAGGTTTTGTATTTTTGAAAACGTTTTGTTTAACGGGAAAGATTACTTTTTACAGCGGAGGGGGATCCCAATGGGAACGAGTTTTTCGAGTGCTTTCGCAAATTTATTTTTATATTTTTTCGAAATTTTTTTTATAAATATTACTTTCTTCAGATATATTGATGATTTAATTGTTTTTAACTGTAATTGTTTCGGAAATATCTCTAAAAAAATATATCCTAAAGAATTTGTTTTGAACCGTACAGATACTGATAAAATTTCTTTCCTAGATTTAAATATAAAGAGAAATGAAGATAAATGGCTCATTGGATTATATGATAAAAGAAAGGATTTTAATTTTAAAGTTAATAGTCTTACTAATTGGTTTTCAAATATCAGTAGAAAAGTTTAAAAAATATTATGTTCGCACAGCTCAAAAGAATTCATACTATTTGCAATAATGAAGAAGATTTAAAATATGCTCTTGAAGACTTAAAAAGTACCTTGCTAATTAACTGCTACCCGTCACAATTCTTAACTGTGACTTTTCAGAGTTTTCCTATCTCGGTTTGTTCTACTTCCTCATTCAAGGGCGATATTGAAGTACCGACGAGTAGCCCCGTCGGCCGAAGATAGTTTGTGTTCCATATGAAGGGTTGTATTTTTATTTCATTTTATACTTTCTTGTTTACCTTCAGTAATTCTCTTTTGTATTGTATTTTTTTAAATGAATTAATGTAATTTTGTAACTTTTACAATTTGATAATTTTATAAAATATTTTTAGTAGTTTTATACATTATATGTATGTTTGATTTCTCTTCAGTTATTGGTGGTTTTCTGTTTGGTGAGAAGTTGGGGGCTAAGGATAGTTATTAGCTTATAGCTACTGTCCTTTCAGAAACTTCTCGTTCACCCCCACACTGAGGGGCCTCCCTGATGAAGATCTCAGTGTTTTTTGGGGTATAATTTCATTCATTTGTTTATATATTTCTGCATTTATATATTACTATATATATATATATATATATATATATATATTATTGATATTTATGCGTAAAATAACTAGGTCCCTTAAGTCTTTTTTTTTTTTTTTTTTATTCCTAAAGTTCCTTTATTTTTAAGGGAGATGTGCTAAATGACCTGCAATTTTGCGCTTTTGAAAGGCAGTCAGAAGGTTAATTGTATCATTATTGTCTCTTAAAGGCCGATTTTGTGACTAAGTGTAACTAGTTAACCTAGTATTTAAACGTTTGGAAATTTTTTCAACATCTAAAGATTTTCTCTTCTTTTCTTTTCGAACCGCAATTTTGATTAGACACGTTTTATGCTGACACAGCTTTGACCCTGCTTTATAACAACTCTACAACGAGACTAATTAGCAAGCGAACGAACAACAAAGAAGTTAGTTAGATTAGATTAGAACACGGATTAAAATACTATTTTAATCCTGATTTTAACCATACAAGATAAGAACAAGAATTGCAACTCCAAAGTGACGTAACTATCATTTTAAAATTTCGTGGCTGGCTAAGATAGGAGAAAGCAAAGATAGAGGATGAAACATGAAGCAGCGAGCTCTAAGAATGAAACATTGCCGTGTTAACCTGAGAGCATTCTAGATGAAATTAATCAAAAAAGACCAGATTTTTCACCGCGAAGCCTCAATATTTGGTTGCATTTAAGTTCTTTGATCGCGAACTTGTCTTAAACTGTATGGGAGCTTGTCTAACTTAAACTGCACAACATGCGATGGGTCAAAATTGATTGTAAATGAGAAGATTATTGAAAATAAATAGTCAAATTACTCTAATGTAACTAATTCTAAAGTAATTGTATTTATTTTTAGGGGTTTTCTGGGGCCCCTTAGAGGCGGGGGCCCTCGGCGATCGCCGACCAGCCGACCTGGCCAGTCCGAGCCTGAGTACAAAACTTTGAACAAACACCATAAAAGGCAAATCTCGTTACACTTGTTTCGAGCCGAAAGAAGCCTGGTGAAGGGTCGTGTTTTCTTTCAACCCGAAACAATTGTTGCGAGTTCATTTCATGGTGTTTATTCAAAGTTTTTATTTATTATTTCATAACAGAATTGTTTATTTAGAAATTTGGGATCTTATTCCATGCTGAAGTTTTTTGTTCAAAATTCAAACAATACAGAAGTTTTTCTAACAAAATGTTTACGATATTTCTTATTTATAGTCTCAGCATTATCAATTCATCAAAGAATTTTCATATTCCCGCTAAAAATTATCAATATCTTGGCATTTATTTTTTCTTTTCTTTACGTTTATATAATAAGAAATGTGATTAAAAAATCGTTTTTAACTCACAAATTCTTATCGTAAGAAAAGATGAAAGTCACAAACGATTTAGAAATACTGGTTGTTTATTTATAAATGCAGGATTTTATTCTAAGCTGAACTAAGTTCTTTGTTCAAAATTTAAACAATACAAAAAATTTTCTGACAAAATGTATAAAATTATTATTATTATTATTATTATTATTTATTTATCTTTGAGTGAAATGTTAGTAATAACCTCGTGAAGAAAATTTCTAAAAGTACACTGTCATTTTGTAAATGGAAAAGTTCTCTTACGATCATGTGTTCTTAGAAATAAAATTTGCAGGTGTGATAAATAAGATTTAACACAACAAATAATGAACTTAAAATGTATTTTACCCTGTTTTTATTAACTTCGATTTTTGTTTGTTTGTGTGTTTGTTTGTTTGTCCTGTACAAATCTTGCAATCCATTTTTTACTAACTTCCCGACCAGCTAAACATTTGAAACTTTCAGGATACCTCAGAACACGGTGACAATAAATTTTTTTAATACTTTTAGTCAACTGTTTCAGGTCTCTATTGCCTTCGGCAACGTTTATACGATTCGACATAAAATTTATTTAACTAACTTCTCGATTAGCTAGACATTTGAAACTTTAAGAATAGTTCAGAACACGGTGAAAATGCATTTTTTCAATACTTTTAGCCAACTGTTTCGTGTTCCTGCTGTCTTCGGCAGAGTTACCAGTACAAAGCTTGCACTCGATTTTTCACTAACATCCCGACTATATATTTGAAACTTTCAGGATAGCTCAGAACACGGTGACAATACATTTTTTTAATACTTCTAGTCAACTGTTTCAGGTCCCTACTGCCTTCGGCAGCGTTTATATGATTCAACAGATAATTTATTTAACTAACTTCCGTACTAGCTAGACATTTTATACTTTCAGAATAGTTCAGAACATGGTGAAAATGCATTTTTAAAATATTTTTAACTAACTGCTTCTGGACCCTGCTGCCTTTGGCAGCGTTACCATTACAAAGCTTGCAATTGATTTTTAACTAACTTCCCGGCTAGCTAGCCATTTGAAACTTTTATAATAGCTCAAAACACGATAGCAATGAATATTTTTAATACTTTTAGCCAATTGTTCCTGGTTCCCAGTGCCTTCGGTAGCGTTAATATGATTCAATAGAAAATTTACAAACATGGTATATAAAAATTTCTTTTTATCTTGTAATTATTTAAAACAGAGAACACAAATGTTTTAGAATTTCGTTAAAGTTCTGTTACCATTTTAATTTGTATATTTCATAGCGTAAATTTTAAATAATTTTGAAAATGCTTTGTTTTAACAATATGAATAATGTATACATTCGATGGAAATCAAATATGATGGATGTATACAGTTAAAATTTTCAAGGTAGTTTGAACCAAATTTTGATACAGTATTAGATGCAATTCTATGAAGCACTAAATTGGGAAAATACTTTTTGACATTTAATGTTTTATGATAAGTATTAAATTATATGATGTTAGACCAAAATTTACTTTGTTCCAGTCCAAAGTGTGATAAAATGAGGTATTGTTTGAATTTGATATTTTGTTATACATTTTTCGATTTGAATAAATGCCATTCTACATCCAGTATAAAAGAAAAAAAAATTACTTTTAAACATAACATAAAATATCAACATTTTAAAAAGTTCATTACAAATCCTATTTTGAACGTCATAAGTTTAGTTGTAGAGCAACATCAGAGGCTGAATATATTGAGTGGAGAAAGATTGCATGCATATTTTTGCAATACGTTTTACATACTTTATCGCGTTTCGCATTAAACAAACTTTCATATCTAACTCTTCAAGATCTATTTTAGTAGTTCCCCGATGCCATCAAGTATTATTACTTTAGCTCTTTTGAACTTACGTACCAAAAGCAAGTTCATTTTCACCCCTTTTACGCAACATTAAATCTTAACTTGCTCATTTTCCAACGCGTCATATGTGTTGCCCGCATACGCAAATCTGGAAAGAAATGAAATTTTATTCACGTGAAGACAAACTGCCATTTAGAGGCAGTAATTTAAAATAATATCTTTCTATCATGCTAACGAGAAATAAAATCACGCAATTCAAATTCTTGATATCCACCTGAATTCCGAATTGATCATATTTTTAAATGGATGTTTCGTCGGAATCTAAAAAAATAAAGTTTTAAATTTTGTTTATAAACTTATAAATTCTTCCTAAAAAAAAAAAAAAAAAAAAAAGTTCGTGGGAAAAAGTTACCCCCCCCCCCCCCAAAAAAAAACCCCTTTTATTATTATTATTATTATTTATTTTAATTAATTAATTAATTCTTTATCTTTTTGTTTGTTTGTTTAAATAAATGTACTTTAAATGAAAAAAGAATTATCATTTATTTATTTATTTATTTTAATTAATTAATTCTTTATCTTTTTGTTTGTTTGTTTAATTAAATGTACTTTAAATGAAAAAATAATAATAATAATATACATATATATACAGTAGTCAAGGAAGAATGCTGAATGATTCGTTTGGGTGGCCAAAATCATACGTAGTAAAAAAGCATGCATCAGTGTATACATAGTAGTATAAGCAAATAACAGTAAACTCCGGATTATCCGAGAGCAGGTTATTCGCGGGTGTAGAAAAAGGGCGAAATGATGAAACGGTGAAAGCATATGATCAAGAAAGACTGTATTCTCAAGAAGGAACCAAAACAGCAAATAATTGATTTTCCCACACACACAAAAATAAATAAAAATATAAATCTAAAGTACTATGTTGTTTTTGTTTTATTTATTTATTTATTTATTTTGTACAGTACAAATACGGTTCTGTTTATACTTTAGCATACTTGCCAACCATCTCATTATAAACCGTACAATCTTTAGTACCCGCTTTTTTTTTTTTTTTTTTTTTTTTTTTCACACCAATAATTTTTTAGAGTAATTTTAGTCTTATTTAATTGTAACAACATTTGGAAAGAATAACTTTAAAAATATAGTGGTGAGAGAAAAGGGGCGTTTTTTCAGGGGGCGTTAACAACTGTGCGGTTATTAATGAGATGGTTTTCAAGTATGCTTTAGTTCATAAATTAGCGTTCGTAGTGTTTCAGATTCATTTTAAGCCGCATGTCTCGACATAATGAGCCATAATGTGCAAACATAACCATAGAACACCCCAAACCGAAAATTTTTTAATTTTGACAAAAATTCAATTCACTTTTCTCTAAATGAATTTTGTCAACAATTAAGTGAAAAATTAACTCTCCTACGGTTTCAATTCTTTTCAATAAGCAGAAAATATGGGTATGCAAGTTATTTTACAATCATAACGCTTCATTAAATCTGAATAATCTATATAATATTTCTCTAACGTGGTCCAGTTACGATTAATTTTTTTTTTATAGAAACGATACGATAATGACTTAATAAAATACGCGAGGATAAACAATAATACATAAGTAATATTTAAGCACGCGGACTCAGTTCAGTGATCTAATAATTAATAATAATAATGACCATCTTCTGTCAGGAACAATTCCGGTTAGACCGCTTCAAAACAGAGACTTTTGGTAGCTTTTTTTTTTTTTTTTTTTTCTTCTTAGAAATGCTATGAATTTTTATTTTTTATTTTTTTTAATTAATTTGCATAAAGGTTGCACCATTAGAAAGATCTTTCAAAACTGAACATTTTTTTGTTCTTACACTTTTCCCTTAATCTCAATATGTAAAAAGATTTCAGCGAAAGTTTATAACTACCATTGCAATTCTAAAATACCCATGGAGGATAAAATTAAAATGTAATATAAAATTCAATCATAAAAATTATGGGCTTATAGTTATTACATCATTTTCTTGCAATCATGATAATGTACTTATCTGATATAAACAAACAGTTGATTGTGACGTCATATTTATCAAATTTGTTAAAATAAATAAGGTTACAAATAAGGTACCTAAGGTTACTTCGTTACAAATATGGTGTATTTTTCATTTGGCACCTTATTTGTAACGAAGTTTTATTAGATATTTTAGAATAATTAAAATATGAAAATAATTTCAAAATTGGATATTTAAATTTATGATTGTTGCCAAAAAAAAAATTACCAATTATTGTTATATATATATATATTTGAGGAGAGGGGGGGGGGGCATAAGATGAAATAATGCTTTCACGGGAAAAATTGCAAATTAAAAAATATCAAATTTGTCCATGCATATAAAAATTACTTATTAAGAGTGGACACTACCTAATCTCGCCGACAGCTGTGGGCCATGTTATTCTATGGGAAAAATTGTTTCCATAATTACTCATTCCCTAATGAATATATTTCAATTCTGTTTTCACATTCAAAAAACTCATAAGCGTTAAATTAGTATTTATTCTCCAAAAACTGATTTTTAAAATTTTTAGTATTTTATTTAGCTACTAAAAAATGAGAAAAATGCAATTTCTGAAAAATCGAATTTTTGATCTCAAAATTAAAATGTAAAAATTTAAAATAATCAATTTTTCAAAAATAAGTACTAATTTAACGGTTATGAATTTTCTGAATGTGAAAACGGAATTTAAAAAAATACATTGGGTAATGAGTAATATATAATAACATTGGCAACGGCTGTCTTCAGGATTAGGTATTGTTCACTTTAAAAAGAGTCGAAGGAGGAAGCGAAAAATAAGTACTGAGTTATATTACGATAAATACGATATATAATATGTAATATGATACGTTATGTTACACCTATCGTCCAGGGTTAGTAGGTATTTTCGTTAAAAGAAATGGTTTTTTCTTCCGGTGCAACTTGTATATTAGTCCCGTCAGGTGCAACTTGCACATTAGTCCCGCTTAAATATAGTACCCAAAGAAGCTGGCAAAGCATTCGTTGATTCACTACCTTAACTGATTTCACATTCAGTCATTTTTGACAGGGTTATATACTAGTAATAATAATAAAAAATAGACGACATTTGTGTGATGAGATCATTTTATAGAAAAATGTATTTTTAAAAGTTGCATTTTTACAACCTTTGCAAGCGTCATTTTAAATCTAAAATCATTTTAATGAAAAAGCCCCATATGAACTTTTGTCATAAATTGACTAAAAAGCGCAATAATAAAAAGTATAATCAAAATAGGTACTAAGTTTTTTTAACACAAAATTATGCAAAAAAAAAAAAAAAAAAATTGATAAAAACGTATCGCCAACATAGTGACAAAAAATTAAAAATCGCCTATGGTGTTCTGTACTGTGTCCTGCCTCTCGAAGTATGGCAATTAGGTCGTCAAACATGAATTTTATTTTCAAGCCTTTCGTGAATGATATTGGTTTGATTATCGTTAGCATTTCATCCCACAATATTAATTTGTTTCTAATAATAATTTGGCTTCTGATGAATTAAAATTAAAATTATGTGGGAAAATTGGCCTAAGGTTTATGAGTTTCAAATTTTAAAGGTAAATAAGAAAAGAAATAAATTGCGAAAAATTCGCACGGGTTTGCTTTTGCTAGTAATAATAATAATAATAATAAAACATCAATGTAACGCTAAATAAATAGATACTATATATTTATATATTGAAAATAACAAATTTACAATTATATATTTGAAGAAGTGAGGTTCGTACCTAAAAATAAATAAATAAATAAATAATTACTGGATGATTTTCGATTTTATTGAATAAAAAAGGAAAAAAAAAAAATAATTACGGAAACTTCCTATGGCAGAGCATCGCAAGTTGACCCCAGGGAGAGATGTTCGAAATCTCGAAATGCTTCATCTCTCCAAAGAATTCCATTCATCATAAATAATAACGCTTCTAAAAAAGAAAAAGAAGCAAAGGTGATTTGCAACAAGAAACTGTTAACTTTTTCACCTCCCCAGAGGCTTTAATGAGGGTAGGGGGAGATTTTGATGAAGTGTTATAAATCAAGATTTGCTTTGTGTGAAGAGAGATAGAGAATGTTGATCTCGCATCGTTTAGAGAGAGGCACTAAAAAGAAGTCTTAAAATCTTACGCGATTTTCGAAGTTTTTTTTTTTTTTTTCATTAATAAAATATAAAATTATTGCAAAAAATTTAGGGATATGTATAGACACACACATGGATATGTATAGAAACACACATACATATGGTAAAATTGAATAAAACATATCACTATTTCGGTGCAAGGCCGTATCCAAGGGAGGGCGTTGTGGGTTCGTTCAAATGCAATTTTGCAGATTTATACAGAAATTTTGAATTATACTTCATTTTTAACACTCAACATCTTCTATATTATTAATTATGTACTAAAGCTTGAATCCTTTCTGAATTTTTTTTTTCTTTGTCTACAGTTTTGTTATATATATATATATATATATGTATATATATATATATATATATATATATATATGTATATATATATATATATAAACATTTTTTTTTTATATTTTCCAAGTAAATACTAGGTGAAAAGGTCTTGAACTCTAGACTTGCCAAGAACCAATTAAGTCACACTTTCGCTTTCCAGTAACAATTAAGTCACGAGTTAAATCAGCGAGACCAACCACAAATTAAGCAAAAACAAAAATACTTTAAATTACTCTGCACCATCAACAAAGCTAGAAAAGGCTTGAAATTTTTGACTGAAATATGATTATTTTTATTTACAATATTTGTATGCTTATATGTAGGAATCGCACAGATGTTTAGACAGAGATAATTTTTGCTTACAGCAAGAATAAGTTCTAGGAAAATTTTACAAAATTTGAAAAAATAAAAAAAATTAATAGTAAAAATAAATAAATAAAAAATAAATATCACAAACCAATAGAGAAACATTGTTCTGAAACATAAACTCATGAAATATGAAAATTTGTAGTGAATAATTTTTTTTTTCTGCGCATGTGCGAAATATAGCACAATTACACAGATTAAAAGCTAAATATATACCGGCAACTTATATCAAAAGTTCATTTGGATCAAATAAAAATGTCAGGAAATATGTACAGTTTTTGGATATTGTTATGGCAAAGGACACCTGTCAAAAGAGATAGAATTTTTAATTATGCTCACGAGCAAAATTAGATTAACAACTAGCCAAATTGGCATGTGGGATGCCAAATACAAATGTATCAATGTTGAAGAAAAGAGCTAATATATAGAAATTATATTTCAGGTAAAATGTTCGATGCTAAAGCACAATGATTTGTAATGTAAATATAAATAATAATCCCAAAATCAGAATAGTGCGTTAAAGATAATATAAAGGCTCAAAGAGATTCTAATCTTCGTTTCTAAGTACACAAACATGTTTCCAGTTAAAATTCTAATTCTACAAATAGTCACCTAAATTACTAATATAACAAGAAAATAGACTCCTGTTTAAAATGTACACTATTACTGAAAATTGTTTTAAATATGATTATTCGTAAATTATTATGAATTCTAATTCTTTTATGTAAGTTCTGTTTACGATTTTATATAAAGACAATTGTTCAATCTTCTATCAGTTCTATCAGTTTTGCAACTGTCTAAGAAAGTTTGCGAAAAACAGAAAGGATAAAGACCTTATAGTATATTAAAACGAACTTTATTTAAAAACTGCAGTTTTCATTTTCTTAAAAAAAAAAAAAAAAAAAAAAAAAAAAATCCGTTTATTTTATTTTATTTTATTATTTTATTTTTATTTAACAGCATAAAATGCAACACTTACTTCCAGGATTTATAGCTTATATTAAAAGACTATATTTTGGAATATTTTTGCATATTCCATAATCTATAAATTTATTCAACTATTTCGATTTCTAAAATTTAGTTCATTTAAAAAATGCATAGCCTACCTGAAAATATAACTTTTAAAGACCAATAAACTGTAATGTATTCAAATTCTTTTGTTAGGTCCTATATTCGGGGTATTAAAACTATACATTATGTGCCATTTTTTACAGAAAGCATGAGGGGCATTTGATTAATATATCCAAATTCCGTTATGTATAAGCACCCATAAACTGTAGTGTATCCTAATTTTATTTTTTGTACTTCTATAAAAGAATGAAAAACATAGCACATTCCCTTTTAAACAGGGACATTTATAAAATTTTATCATTTTTGTAACAGTTTAAGAAAATTTACAAAAAACAGAGGGGGCAAAGACAGACCTATCAGAATTATAAATGCTTTTGAAGGCGAGAAGTAACAAGCCTCGGCGAGAAGCCCCGTTCTCTACATTCCCGCGTTTCGGTTTCTTTTTCTCGTCTATTTTTCCTGCATTTTTTTATTGGTGTTAGTTTTTCTTTTTTTTTTTTTTTTTTTTTTTTCATACATTTGTGATTTTTCTTTAAAAATAAGAAAAAGAAAAGTAAACGTCATGGCTTGAAACGTAAAATTTCATGTGAAAATTCTAAAATTTTCAAAAATGATTTATAAAAATTATATTCGAAACAGTTGTACAAACATTCCACACAAAAGAAATAAATAGTGATATCGATTAAATATCCCGTTTCATAGGGAAGTTTAAAACACATCGAATTTACAGGTCTATTGAGAGGGGAGGGAAATTCAAATGTCGCTCTGTATCAGAAGGCATGTCTAACAATGACAAACCTATGCAAGAGGTGACACTACAATGTATTCATTGTCGCATAATGTATAATAAATGACCTATAATTATTTTGCATTGAGGTTACGCATAAACTTAGACAAGCCAACTGAATTCAGGCTAAAAATAGGAAACTTACTGAATTAATTTGTATAATTTAATTTTGGATTATCCAAATGTTTAATTTCAAAGCGATTTAATTCTTCAATTTTAATTAAATATGGTATATAAACTCATAAATGAGTGAAACTAGATCTGATTAAATTGAAACAGTAAGAAAATTCATACACCAGTTGCATGGGTCATTCTTTAAGTATAACGAATTTACAACTACTGTGTCCCTTAGGAAATAATTTCTTGAGGTGTATTAAATTACTCAAAAAGGAATAAAACTGATGCATGTCTTGGATTTTTGATTCAACATGGAATTTGCGTAACTGAAAATTGCGTGCTCACCATTTGTAGTTGTTTTAAGATGCACACAAAAAAATTCGGATACATTATGGTCCATTACACAAATATGTGAAATTTGAGATAATATTCAAACACTCTTCTATACATTTCCCCTTTACTTATTTAATGAATTATTTCCTCATTCAAATTTGCTTCATTACCTGGTAACTACTGTCTGTTCGGAAAG
This sequence comes from Salticus scenicus, assembly GCA_963930645.1. Classification (NCBI taxonomy): domain Eukaryota; kingdom Metazoa; phylum Arthropoda; class Arachnida; order Araneae; family Salticidae; genus Salticus; species Salticus scenicus. The sequence continues at coordinate 285,937,964 of OZ005648.1, forward strand.
TCGAATATAATCTGTTTTTTAATGTAATTCAGTTTTCTTGTAAGGCTGATTATTTAATTAAAATAAATTATTTTTTAAACTTTCCAAAGTTCTATACATTGAATATGTTGAAAAACTCACGAAAGTCCACGTAAAAGGAATTCTTCCTTTTTCAAACAAGAAACAGTTTTACTGGATTTCATACGGGAAACTAAAAAAAGGAGGGGTTCTGAAGGAATAAACACCAGAAAAAAAATAAAGATCAAAAAGTGAACTGTTGAGTATATGATAGAAATGCATCTGTCCAGAAAGTCATCTCTCCTCCCCTCTTTGGGGAATAAATCCAGGAGCAGATTTGGAAAAAGAATGCGACAGTGATAAATCGATATAATTTGAGCTCAATTGAACCGGTTGCATTCCTATATAATTTTGTCATGTAACTTAATATAAATAACATCATATGAATAACTTTGACGAAACGAATTTCTTTTATTCATTATTTTTAATATTCAGTTATTTTAAAAATACAAAAGTAAAAGTTTTATGGTCTTATACGCGGTTTGAGTTTGGTTTGTGATGAATAGAATCTTTTTAATATTAAAAATATTTAAAGGTAAATTCAAATTCATGAATTTTAAATTTTAAAGAAATAGAAAATACGCAAAATGAATATATATATATTCATTCATTCATTATAAAAGTATGTAAAAGTGACAGCAATAAATCAAACAATTAGAAATAACCTGGATTATTTAATAATACTCAAAAATTAAACTTTTAGGCTGTCAACTTATTTATATTATTATTATTTTTTTCAATAGGCATAATATCTAACAAAACAATCATAAACATTTCATCTTATAATTTTCAAATTTTATGGTACGAAAAATCAATTATGAAATTATTATATGAAAAATTAATTAATCTTATCAATAAAAAATTTTATAGCCTTTAATTTCTAAACACGTGGTATCCTTAAACACAGGGGTGGCCAACCCACGGCCCGCGGGACGCATGCGGCCCACTGCGTAGTTTCTTGCGGACCGCGAAGAGACTAACAATATTTAAAGTTTAACAACTTTAGTTAACGGATCAAAAATTAATGAGTATGTTCTGACTTTTCGAAGTGAAAATACCTTTCAGTGATTATGGTAGCTAGAGAACTGTTGTAATGAAATATTATTAGATCCATTATTCATTCTTCTTACAATAGTTTTAATATATAGTCATATATTTTTCACGATTCTATTGTTAATTTATGAATGAAAATAATTTAATGTATTCTGCCCAGAATTTTCATCCTGCCCTTCCCCGAAAAATTTTTATACATACATGAATCATATACTCACAAACATATATGCACATATGCATATCTACAGTCATAAAAATAATAATAATAATTTCCTTCCCCGACTAATTTCGCCGTAAATTATCGTAGAAACCAGCAGTTGATGCCTAATGATTGGTAATAACATCTAGTTTTTAATTGAATTGCTAAATTTTGTTGAGGGTGTAATCTACATATTAAAACTTGCACAAACATCTTTTTTTCTTATTTTTGTCCGCGAATAGTCTCACCCATTTTTGACTACACATTCGAATTTCTGAGGTCAAGGTGGTTCGGAAAAAGATATAGTTTATATTCCTTATATCAAGTCTTTATACAGCTACAAGCAAAAATTGATCAGGGGTAAATCTCGATTCTTTTAAGAATTAAATTAAGATATCACAGAGAAAAGTATTTTATCCATTTAGATAATATAATAGGTAGGTTGGTTGGTTGGTTGGGTTTTACGTCGCACTAGTGCTGCGCAATGGGCAATTGGCGACCAGATAATAATCGGAAAAGAAGCGTAAAAATTTTAAATATAAAATAAAGTTAAGTAATGCTAATTAAGCAATAATGTGTACGTCTAAAATTACTTGAATAACTATTTTAAATCTTACTCAAGCAAAGTATGTAGTGATATATGACACAAATGATAACAAGTGCAATGATAACAACCCCCTAAGAGCAATAAATATTGAAATATCACTATAATTCAAAAAATAATGTTAGGAATGAACTGTAAATTTAGAAAAACATATTTTTGATGATACTCATTCTATTCGTGGGAAAATTAATGTAGGTCATAACTCATATTTTTTTTTAAATATGAAATTATTAAAAATTTTCATAATTCAAAAAAATGTGTTTTAATCAAAATATATGCATGGAATATATTTGGCTTTCTTCATTCTAACGAAAAGAAAAAAAAAAAAAAAAAAAAAAAAAAAAACGAAATTTTAACATATTAATTTTTTGGGAAGACATGAATTAATGTTTACTACATTCATTTAACATTAGCATCGCCATATTTTAACAAATTATAACTTTGTAAAAAATTGAGAGAAACATATATGAACTATACCATTTTCTGGGCTAATTTGATCCAAGTAATCCAAAAAATTTCTCGATATTGGGGGTTATGCCTTTGAAAAATATGAAGTTGATGCCAGTTTTAATATGTAGACACCCCTTAAGCAAAATCTAACTAGACCGCTCTAAACTAGGCCTTAGTACTTATCGATTTGGCACCAGTCGCATGTCTCTACACTAATTTTCGGCAAACTTAGTAGGGTAAGGAGAGGGAGGGGGGCTTTTTTATGATTGTACATACGGGGCAGACCGAATGAATAAAATAGATTTCCAATGCGGCCCACCAAGCGTTTTGGGTTGGACAGGCCTGCTTATACATGTAATAAATTTATCCACGTATAAGGAATAATTAATCATTCCTTATACTAGGATAAATTTGATTTCCCCCCCCCCCCCCGATAACCATTTTTTAAAGTTATTCTAAACAAACCACCATTTTTTTTTTTTTTTTTTTTTGTGTGTGTGTGTGTGTGTGTGTGTGTGTATGGATAACATGCAGAAATTCCACTACACCATGTGGAGATCGGATTTTAATTTTGAAAGAATTCAGGAAATCGACTCTTTATAAAAGAATATATATATATATATATATATATATATAGATAGATATTAAATGCCTAATCATAGAAATGTCGTGAAAATCATCAATTAAAATAAATAAAAGATTGCATTTCCTTTTCCCTTTAACGTTGCTCATTGCCTACAGATTTTCTTTTGAAAATTGCAAAACTAAACTTAGTAAACATTATAAACTGCAAAAAATTCGCAACAGTTGCTTTGGGTCGAAATAATAGCACGTGCTTTCATCAGGTAAAACACTACGCACTGTGAATCTTCATAGTAGCATGGTGCAAGAACATTTTGAAAGGAGTTTAAAGTGACTCCTGCAAATGGCTTCCTCCGAAACATTTGTTAAATTTTGGATTAGTGCTGCTATCTAGTGAACAGAGAAAAAAACAAAAATTTAAAAATATTTCAAAACAAGGATAATATATTGAAAAATTCTTGCTCAAAAAAATGTTCAATATTTTGTGTGAACGCGAAACCAATGAACGTTAAAGGGATAATAAGTAAATCAATAATATTGATAACTCATTTTGTAAGTAATATGATCAAGTGTTGAAAACAGTGAAATAAGATTTCTAGAGGCATGTTATAGGTATAGGATGTAATATTTAATACGACACTTCATAAACAAGGGGAGAGTGAAATGCTGCCAGAATTCGGCCTAAAGAAAAGAAAAGTAATAAATCGATTACTGTATGAGATTAATGTTTAGAGAATGGCAACAAGCCTTAGAAAGCCATTTCGTCCCTACCCTCAAGGGACTAGGAGTGTTTGTAAGGGCAAGGCAGACGATTAGGAAACGTGTTAACGGTTAAACAGCCATCCCCCCCCCCACACACACACCCCATCACACACACACACACACACTTTTCTACGTTTATTCCCAAATGCTGCATATTTTATGCGCTATCCTTACCCCAGAGCAATTTAAGAGAAATGTTTTGAATATCGTGAAAATTTTATATAATTGTAAAAATAATAATAATAATAATAAATAAGTAAATAAAATAAAATAAAATAAGATTTCCTTCCTGAATGTTGACATACATTAATATCAAAATTTATCCCAACAGCGTTTAAAATCATGCCGAATTTGAATTTGCTATTTTTTAAATACTTTTAAAATATAGAAAATACTTTCAGTGACATTAATAATAACAATAATACAATGCTTAATATCAGGAACAAAGCTTCGAGGTACTGACTTTAAATATATATATGCTATATTTAAAATATATAATTTGTATCATAAATTTTGTAAAAGTGTAAAAGAACATTGATAATGATATAAATTTTGAAAATGTTTAAGATAAAATAAAACCAACAAACAAGATAAAAAAAAAAAAAAAAAAGAAGAAGAAGAAAAATTTTAATTGACCTTGTAACGCACACACAAATAAATAAATAAATAAATAAAATCAGAAAATGACATTTGGTTTCATTTATACAAATATGTATGTTTAAGACTAACGTAAGCATGAGTATACAGGGTGTCCCAAAAAGATTGAAACGCGGTTTAATTCTTTACCTGTTAGAGATGAGAGGATAATGTAAATTGCAAAAGCGTACAAAATAAGATAGGAAATAAAACTACGTTAATAGAAATATCTTCCTGTTAATTTTCAAAAAATTACATTTTTTAAAATTTTTATACGACCCCTCTAGAAAAATTTGGCCAATTAGAAAGTTTTTATTTAGAATGCAACAACATCATTGCAAAAAGCCGTATTCTTGTATCTTTAAAACTGAATGAATACTCAATTGAAAATTGAACTTTGATTATAGGGACTATATATCAAAATATAAATGTAAATTTGTGATATATTATAAAAAGATTAAATGTATCATAGCATTTGCATGTTTCAAAGTCGAAACTAAACAAGATGCTAAATTCGAAACAAAAATTTAAAATTCTAAGGATTAATTTAAATGCATTTTTTCGACACATTATGTTTTTGATCCAAAAATTTCCGCTATCAATTTGTAAATGATTCCTATTTTCCCCGTAAAGCCATCCTTTGAAATGATACGTAAAAATTGTATAAGTCACTTTTTTTTTCTGTATCATAATTCGGTTGGTTTTAAGGATATAGTTTAGAGGTCTGCACGGGCCGGGTTCGGGCCGAATTTTTAAATTTGTTCCCGGGCCGGGGTCAAAATTTTTTTTCAGGGTCGGCCCGGGATTAATTTTTTTGTGTATACTCGGGCCGGGCTGGGCCTGAATGAAATGTTCTCCGGGCCGTGTCGGGCCGAATTTTTTTTTCTGGTTTCAACGTTAATCAACGAAAAAGGAAAATGATAAAAATATTTCTTCAGTCATTTATTTTACATAATTTTACAGGCTGGTTTGTCACATAAAGTTCTATTTTGTTAAAAAATGTCTGTAACTTCAATTTAATTGTCTATCAGTCTGTCTATTCGAAATCTGATTTTTCGCAAATATTTTTAGTATGCTTCGAAATTAATATATTTTATTTAAAGTAATATTAGATGGTTTCCTATTCAAAATAGTATGCATGTCACTACCAGTTTGCGTACATGTACATAACAAAATAAATTAGATACGTTACTGTGTATAAGGCTTTGTTTCCTATGATCTGTTAAGGTTAGGTGGTATGAAGGCTATAAAAATCCTTCCGTTGTAACTTTTTCTCTAAGGCTCCTTTTTCTTTTCTCCAGTGGATGAAAGTAGCATCATTCTTATCATGGTCAAAAACAACTTTTCTATTCAATATGGTTGGATTAACATTAAAGTTTTGTTTATCGGATCACATGAAAGATTCGGATACATTACGGTATATAAGAGGAAAGTGCATTTTTATTAGTATTAACCATTTTAAATACCTTCCTGTATTGTTTGATGAATGCCAATATTTTCGATTTGACATTCTGTTTGCTTTGTGCCTTGTCTATAATAATGAATTTCTGTTTATATATAATTATCTTGTAAAAGTTCAGCAGTTTTGTTAAAGAACGTACTATTGTTTGGTTATATAAAACCTCTGCAAAACGCATGCTAAAAAATCTTTTTCATAGAAAAGCACGGATTTTTTAAAAGTATTTTTGAATGGGGCCAGGCCGGGTTGGGCCTGATTTTATCGGTTTTGGTCCGGGCCGGGCCGGGCCGGGCCATACAAGGTTAAAAAATAAACGGGCCGGGCCGGGCAGAATTTTTTGGCTTCATACCGGGCCGGGTAAGCAAAGCTTCTGTACGGGCCGGGCCTCAAAATTTCGGCCCGTGCAGACCTCCAATATAGTTATGCGGTTTTTTCTAATGGTCTTGTTGAATGAAAAATAAAAACTTTGTAATTGACAAAATTTGCGTACAGGGACTGTATGAAAATTTAAAAAATGTAACTTTTTAAAAATTAATGGGAGGATTTTTTTTTTTTTCTTAATATAGTCGTCTTTTCTACCTTAATTTGGACATTTTTTCAATTTACATTCCCATTTATCTGTAACGGGTAAAGAAATAAAGCACGTTTTAACCTTTTTAGGACACCCTGTCCCAATATATATATATATATGTATGTAGGGTATTACTGAATTCATGGGCTAAACTTTAAAGTTAGGTAAAATGCATATAAAGGAACATTTTTTGTAAAACAATATGGAGTCGGAATCGGAAATGAAAATATTCGTCGAGCCCACCCTTCCGCTCCTTCAATTTCTTTTTCTTATGTATTTTTCCTTTGTTTTCTGAATGGTGTTAGCAGTTTGTTTCACACACTTGCAACGGTGCAATTAATTCTTCTTCTTCTCTTTTTTTTTTTTTTTTTCTTTTCATGCTGTTTTCAATGGATTTTTCACTTTCCTTCCCGTTTTTTTCCCACCACCTACACTTTTCATTTCCGACCCCCCTATTGCTGCCAAAAAAATACTTCTTTATATGTGTTTTACCTATCCTAAAAGTTTGACCTATGAATTCAGGATCACCCTGCATGTATATGATTATTACGAGAAAGTCTTGTTTCAAGAAATAATTTATCTAATACAACTGAAATTTGATATTTGGACTAAGACTATTTTCACATGTTATGAAATATATCTTATTCTGTTTACGGTAACAGAATTAAGATATATTCTGTAACATAACATAAGAAAATGTGTTAATAATATGTTAATTAATAAAACTTTATGTCCTTTCACACGTGCGTGTCAAATTTTATTCTTCATGTACAATGCACTATACATGATTAAAATTTCGAATATTAACAGATCATTAGATCACCCCAGCGATTCTGTTGTTTAATTAGACGTCAATATTGTTACAAAATTGTAAATAATTGTGTTTATTTTTGTATAAATTCTTTCAAAGAGGCTCAGTAAGTTGATAAAGTGCTAATTTTGTGCATTTCTAGTCGTTTTAGCGTTGAAATATCGTTATTTTCCCTTAAAAACGCATTAAAAAGCCCCAATAAGGCAAGTAATGGATTTGGCGCCAAATTTGGCCCACCTTGGCGATTTTTTTGGCGACCTTGGAGAGAAAATCCTTAATAGGGATATACCAAATATGGAAGCTCTAATCTCATTGGCTGATGAGATACGGAAATTACTGGAACTCTCCACACTTTTCTACAGGGGTATATAAAGGCTGTTTTCTTCGCCAAAGTCAGTTTAGTTCAGTCTGAGATCAGCTTCTGTCAATGTTGCATTGCTTTGAGCCTCTTTGAAAGAGACTTGCTTTGTGTGCTATCGCTATACAGTTTGTACTGGGGTTTTGCTATTGACAGATGTTGTTTAAGCTGTGTTTACTGGTTGAATTGAAGCTGATACTTGGTTTATAGACCTGTATTTTTCTGGAACTTTCTGTGAATAAATTATTGAATTTTTGTAAGTTTCGCCTTTCATTCTCGGACAACTCACGAACCCCTAAGTACGCAACAATATATTAAAAAAGAAAAGAAAAGAAAAACAGATGTATTAGGATTTGTCGACCACTTAATATTTTTAAATGACTTTTAAAACAACTTAACCATTATTATTATTATTATTATGAAAAATTGGTGTTGCCTACATTCTATGTTAGCTTAAATGCATTGAAAGTGAGAGAGATAAAAAAAATGTAAAATACAAATACAATACTATGTAAAATACAAATGTATCTTAGTAGTGTACTTAATTGCTTTAAACATGTTGCAATCCTTTAATATTCTTTACTAAAACTTATAAATTTCAATAACTAAGAGAAAATTAGATATAAAAGTTTTTGCAAATAATGGGTTAATACGTAATAATAAGAAGAGTCCTTAGAAATATGACAAATTTTTATAAACGACTTATACCGACTGTTCAGAATCCGAAACTAAGTCTAGGCTTCGATAGGTTTAAGAACATCTAAGGACGGCGTCAAACGTCATTTTAATCACTTTAAAAATGCATTATCTATATAAATAAAAGAAAATATTTCTCTGTTTGCTACGTACAGAAAAATCTATGACACGTACAGTTCTGAAATTTTTTTTCCAGGTAAAGGAGTGGCGTGTGGATTCGTAACATACCTTTAGATTTCCGATATTCCTATTAATTTTTTTAAAAAATTATGTGAATTTGTTTGTTTTTTCCCGACACTTTTCTATGAGTTGGAATTACAAGCTGCCACCAATAAAAAGAAAATGATCATAAGTTTTTATTTATTTTATTTATTTTTAACGTAAAAAGAAACATTTATTTACACGAGAATAAAAAAAAAAAAAAGAAAATGTTAACCTTGTATCTGTAAATATTTTTGATGAAACTGACGCCATTATAACTTTAAAATTATTAAATACTATCAAACTCGTGCTAATTTCTTGAACTTTATCTCTTTTCTTATTTAGTTTAAAAATTTGAAACTCATAAATCTGATATCAACTTACCCACCCAGTTTAAACCTTAAAGACAAATTAGTACTAAAACCAAATTAGGCGAGATTATTGTTTATGGTACGACTTGGTGAGTTTCTAATAAATCGCCAATTTGGCGCTTTTTTGTCAAATCTTAGGGATTCACAACACTTTAGCTGAAACCATGAATCAATGCCATATTCAAGATGGCAGAAAACGAAATCACTGCAGAATACGTTCTAAAACAACAACAAAAGTTTAAAAGCAATAACAACAACAGTAATAATAATCTATACTAATAAAACAAAGTGTTTTTGTTTGTCTGCGATGTACAGTTCTCAAAATTTCCTCTATTCATAAAGGAATACGTGTAGTTTTGCAACATATTTTAGACTTTTGATATTCCTTCTAGATTTTTAAAAATATTATATTTTACGCGATGTTTTTTCCCGATTTTTTGTTTTTAAAGAGGATTTTTTCGACAGGAAAATACCATTTCAATCTTCAGACCCTATTATAATAAATTCTATTCTACATTGAATAAACTTCATTCATATGCAAATGTAAATCATTTTTTTTATGTTAAAAAAAATGAATGTGTAAACCGTTATCTATGCACCAGCGAAGCGGACAATTCCTGCTATAGTTTTAAATCATTCGAAGCATCTTCACAAGTAAGAAACTTAATTTCATTTTTAACATTTATCTGCACATTATCTCTGCGTGCTATCTTGTTTAAATCATCTAATGTGTCAGTACGAGGTTTTGTACATAGTGTAAAGGTGTGTATTAGTACATCAAAAACAGCGAAACCCTATGTTAAGTTATGGGAAAATAATCTCAAGGGCTCCTCATTTTTAGTTATTATATAATACATACTTTTAAATTCCGTTTTCACATTCAGAAAGTGTATTGTTAAATAGTTTGTTGAATTCCTTTGATATAAGATTTATATATGGATACAATTTCGATGATGCTAAAAAAAACTAATATGTACTATATATATTTTTTGATGCAGAGTTCTATTGCTAAAATGGAGAAAAATGTTCAGTCTAATTTAAAGAGATGGCCATGGTTTTGCGCTGGGAAGACAATTCACCCAGGAAGCAGGAGCTGACTTTAGGTACTTCATTTAAATTCGTGATAAAAATACTCTTGATAAAATATTCCAATATTGTAGGATTACAGCAGGATAAAGACTTTTTGAAAACATCAAGATAAAAAGTTATTCATTAACGAATATATGGACACGAGGAGTTTCAGAGAAAAACATGAAGCATGTTAACTATACATGAGCAGCGGCAAAAGTCATCAAAGTTTGGCTCATTTACTTCTCATCAATATCACAAGATATATCGCCAAACTTCATTCTGAAAGTAACCAGAGCTACACCCAATTTTTTCAGTTGTGCATAAATCAGTATAATTTTTAAAAATATATTAGCGAATCTAATTTTAGCAAAAATACTGTTACTAGATCTCTTGAGAATCAAAAATGTACGTTAGCAATTTAACCACAAGAATTTATGATTACATCAGTCTTTTAGCCGATACAAAGTACATAATTTCTTTTTAATGATCGGATGCATCTGTTCTTTGCTTAAAAAGTGACACACGAGTAAAGCTTTTTAATCTATTTTAGTTTACTGAGATGAAAAGATTGATCTTCACTGCTCATTGTGCGAGCCTAGCTATATCTCTTACTTTTTTTTTATATATATATTGGAGGAAAAAAAAAGAGAGATAATAAATTTGATATTTTGCTAGATGAGAAACCGCAGACTTTTTTAGATCGCTTTTTATAAAGTGGGAATTAAATTAAATTTAAGAGATAATATGTAATTTTGAATATGTGATTGAAAATATGTGATGTCGATTATCACATATTCTAGAAAAATATATTTTCCTTTATAAATAATAATAATGATAATAATAAATAAATAAAAATAAAATAGAATAAAATATGTAACGAACACATTTTCATAACCTCTAAATTGCAACTTAAATTCTCATTCAGTATGTTCTTTAAATTTTTATATTCTCCTTCTTCCCACATATGTATCTTTTGCTAATTGCAGCTATTTCGAAACCTTTGTTCATGTGTTATTCGTTCTTTAACGTTAGTTCAGATCTACAATAGTTTGTTATGACTTTTTCTAATTCGGTTTCTTTTCATTTTACAAATAGATGCAGTTTTGTCACCATGAGTGCATTCCTTGTCTTATAACATGGTATGTTAATTTTTGCTTAAAAGTTCAGGGTTCTCATGGCGTATGTTGGCGATTAGTGAGGACCGTTTGAATTGTAATTATGTGGTAACTTTTTCAAAATTATGTGTTTATACGTAACACAATTACAACCATTTTTTCTCTACTATTTTGAATTTGGCTTCGATTAGAGGTATGGCGAAACTAATGAAGAAATCGGAGCGTCACATCATCAACATGACTTGAGCTAAGAAGTCGTCGATTTGGGCTCCCACTCCAATACTATTAAAAATTACTTCAATTATAGTTATTCAATAATAATAACTTTATAAAAAGCTGGTCACTTATATCGATGAATAATATATGATATAAAATTTTTAATAAAATCTTTCGTGATTATCTACGAAAATGCCTGAATTAATGAACACTGAGTTATTGTCTAGTCACTTTGCAAGAATTCTGAAACAGTTTTTTATAAAGTAAACTTCTATAACCAACGGCCATCTACAAATCCTCAACTTCAAAACATGTATGACCATTAAACGAGACCATGTTTTTATTTTTTAAAGATTTCTTTAATTTTTATTATTTTATTTTGAAAATTTCGCATCCTACAACTTCAAAATAAATTTTGAAAAAAAAAAAAAAGGGGGGGGGGGCATTTATTTAAGAGTTTTCTTTACAGTTTCTGAATGTGAAACCGAGAATTAAAAATATGTTTTATGATATGAATAACAATGACGGTTATTTGTGATTGTTTTCCCATAAATTAAAATGTCTGATCTTAACGTGCTGGATGTACTATAGTCTCCATGTCGAAAATCCTCGAACTTTTAGAACAAATGTCATAATGTATTTGCGATGCATGCTTTTCTTTCTTGTTTCTTTTATAACTGAGGTCTGGGAAATTACTATAGCATCATATGTACCATTTTCCCTTTATTCCTTGAATAATATTATTGCTCTTTTTAGCAATCAAGTCTTTTGTAACAGATTTAATTAGGCGGAAATTATTAACTAAGTGTACTAGGCAAAATCTAATCTCTTTGTTACAGATAGAAATGATTCCCTAATGGGATAATCAAATTATCATTAAGAAAACAATTTCAAGTAATAGAATTACTTGAAATTGATAACGACATTAAAAACAAATCACAAAATATATAAATTCACAATTGAGCGCTAATGTATTTGTAAAGTTCGTCATTCACTAGCGGTAGAAGAATTAATTTTTTGTCTCCGAGTTTATTTATTAGTATATTTTTGATGGATACTTTTTTCTATTTAGAGTTTTTCTTAATTTCAAGCGAAACTGACTAATAGCATAAAAAATCTGGTGTGTGACAACCACATGACATACAATATCCACTTCTACTCCATTTCACCATAACTCGTCAGCACAGAGAAAAATACGCCAACTTAAAATATATATTGCATAAATGAAATTTCCTTATTTTTTGACATTCATTTATAAAATTTTATGTTTTTTAGCAAATTTTGATTTCAAAATAATGAGAACAATTTCTGAAAAGGAGTGTTATCACAAGGGATGCTTTTCTTAGTGCTGCCGGTTTAATGTGAAATAAAGTATACACAAATTCTAAGAACTTTTTAAAGATAATGTAGTACAGTCGGTGACAAAAGTATCCGAACACTAGAAAAAATTCCTATGTAAAAAAAGTAGAGTTAATGCTGTTTTGTTAAATAAATCCTTGTTGAATCATGTTCTTAGTCACTCTAAGAACATGATTCGACAAGGATTTATTTAACAAAACAGTATTAACTCTACTTTTTTTACATAGGAATTTTTGCTAGTGTTCGGATACTTTTGTTACCGATTGTAAAAAGACATGGAACTGTCCTAACTAAATCAGATGCCCACCAGTTTCCCTAACTAACATATGCGTCGTAAAAACATCTTGAAAGATAGTTTATACAGATCGGGGAAACGTTTTATATGATACCAATTCTCAAGATCTAAAACTGGCGTACGTAATAAGAATGTCTATTGATTTTATTGTAGTAACCATGCAATACACGTGAAAGGATGTCTAAAAAAGGGTTTATGTAGCAAGTTAAAAAAAAAAAAAAAAAAATCATTAGATTCGTCTTTAAGAAACCGATTTTCGGACCTACTTATGATTTTCACCAAAATTTGGCAAACTCACCTGTTTATCGGAAATCAACAATTACACACGAAAGGACATCTAAAAGGAAGTTAATAGGGCGAGTTTGAAGAAAAATCGGGCAGCCGTTTTTTAAGAAAAACCACATGCTGGATATAAAATTGACCAATTTAATAAGGACTTCTATTAATTTTCCTGGAGTAATTAACTAATACATAAGAAATGACATCTAAAAATGGGATTACATAGAAACTTTAAAGAAAATTTGTTCTGTTCTTGGGATATGGACTTCCTATCCCACTTCTATGTTTTTTAGTTTTCACCAAAAGTTTGCAAAATTATTTATACATCGGTTTATTTTAAGTATAAAAATTCATCGTTTTACCCCCCCCCCCTTTTTTTTTTTTTTTGAGATGTAATAGCAGATTATCTCCCCCCCCCCCCCCTCTTCATATATATCTATATATATATATATTAAATAGTTTAACTACAAAAAAAAATTAATCTCTTTTTTTTAAGTCTTTGTTTTTACATTTTGTAAAAAATGAAAAAAAAAGTTTTTGGTGGCAGCCCAAATTATTATACCACCGTTTTTTAAAAATTCGAACATCTAGAAGTTCTCATTACCCAAATACAAGAATTGAATTTCCAGATTTCAGCTTACTACAGAACTTTCATATTCATGAAAGAAAGGAGGGGAAGGAAAATAGAAAATGAATGCAATAAATATACTTCGCATATAATATGAACTTTCCAACAAAACTACACTTAAAAAAAACAACTTGAAAAGCACTTGAATTCTATCATAGTTCATAATTTTAATTTACAATGCTATCGTATACAATAGGGCGACGAGCTATCCATCTTAATCTAAACGAAAAGAAGAAGAAGAAAAAAAAGAAAGATCAGCTGAAACAGACAGTAATTCAAAAATTCAAAATTAATGAACCTTAAAACTCTATTTCAAACGATTCAATTATATTTCATTTCATTTCATTCAATTTACAATCACCATAAAAAAAAAAAAAAAAAAAAGGGAAAGAGAAAAACAAAATTTATGTGAGCAACTTTATTCGAGCAATTTCTATTTAACAATTACGAAGCATTTTTAAAGCGTCCATGAATGGAAGTGAATTTTTAATTTCGCACCAATTCTCGATTTAAATCTCTAATATTAATTACGACAGACATTAAGGAGAGTTCATGCAATGAACACCAGTGGGAAATCGAAGCATTTCAGGGAACGGAGCTAGATTATTGCAGCATTTAAACATGCGTGAGAATTCTAAGAGAAAATTGTAGAGTTCGATTGGTTTCGAGGCATTTGAACAGCACGGATTCTTTTAGCTTCATTGGTGCGAGAACGGATGATCGTGCTTCATCTAAAATTAAATTCATAAGCAGTTGATGGAATTTGAGCTAGACGGAGTTCTAAAATTAGCTCTTCAATATATTGGTTGCACTTGGATACAGAAAATTGATGCACTGTAAAAATAATAGTAACATATGTATATTTCAAAGTTATACACATCATTTAAAATCTTATTTATAAATGATTAATGATGAAGTTTTGAATGATTAAGTTTTCCTTTTCGTTAAAAAAGAAACACTATAGAATGATGAATATGTGGCGTATATAAACAAATGTAAAAACTTATAAGTATTCTGAACTAGCAAACCCGTGCGAAATTTTCGCAATTTCTTTTTTTATTTACCTTCAAAATTTGAAGCTTACAAGCCTTACACTAATTTCACCACAGGAGATTTTACTGTTCATGTTTTATTGCCCAAAACATTTAACGTGGGAGTTATTGAAAGCAAACGTCGTACAGTGAATCAGTCAAACTTTCTTGCGAGGGCTTTGAGACTTTACTCCACTCACCAACATTTTGAAAAATTTTCACTGCATAATTTTTATTATTTGGGGGTGTTTTGGTAAGAAAATGGCAAACTGGAAGCTGTAATATGTAAAAAAATAAGATTGCGGGGGGGGGGAAGAAAGAAACAGAAACTGATTGTTTTTATTGATTTTCATTTATTTTCTGGGCAAAAATCCCATCAAATTTTCCCCTTGCTACAAATGTTCGTGTATAAGAACTTTCTACCTCTGTAGCTCCTCAGGTCAGAAGACATTTAACGGGTATAAAATTACCAAACAATGATAAAAATGAGGGAGGGGTGTATCCAGAAAACGGCGGGTGATTGGGCAAAAACGTAGTCATATTCGGATTCAGGAGGTCATTTTACAAAAGTATATGCTGAAATGGTGTCAGAGGCAATTTTCATGCAGAACAGTGTTATGAATCTGGCTTGAATTTAGTATTCATTCAGAATTAGTACTGTCAGAGCCAATGCGAAAATAGTGAAATAAAAAAACTAATTAACTAAATTAATTAATCAAAAACTACGCCAAAATGAAAGCCAAAATTGAGGCCAGTTCCGTTTCCTGCATTTTATCTTGATGATAATTACTACTAATCTTAATGAATCCTCTGATTTTGCATAAATTTGAACTTTTTAACGATTTTTTTTTCTGTTATTATAGGGTGACCCATCCCTACTGTAGAATGAATTGATTACCACTATCCACTGATGAGACGAATGATGACGATGACGGCGAGCAAAAATGACGAGCTTGCTGTCCTGCAATTGCTATCAAAGGTGGAATTTACATTTTACAAATACACAAAACTGCTATTATATATCGGTGCATTTACATCCCATTTACAGCGCAACCGTTTCCTTGCAGATTGTGTTATGCTCCATAATAGTTTGCAGAACAATTCATCTAAAGCCATCAGTGGTTTAAACATTAAACTTATCTTTAACCTGTTTTGATTAAAACTGTCATCAGTACATGTTCTCATTGCACCCAAATTTACCCATACTTATAATTTACCCATACTTCACCCTATGAAATTCAAGTTAAGTATGTATTACTCAGTTCGGAGTCTAGTTTCATCTACAACAAGGTGGCGCTTATCCCCAACAGGCCATTTCCTTTACGGATCTAAGCAGTCTACCCTAGTTAATGAGTAGAATACCCTATAATAACAAGAAAGCACTACAGAACGGGCGTTTTAAAGTAATAATTACAAAAGTTTGAATAAACACCATAAAAGTTAATAAACTCACAACAATTGTTTCGGGTCGAAAGAACACACGACCCTTCGTCAGGTGAACAAAGTAGGCACGAGTGCTGCAGTCAAAGAGGCAACGCACCAATGAGCGGTTTTGACTGCAGAACTCGTGCCTACTTTGTTCACCTGACGAAGAGTCATGTGTTCTTTCGACCCGAAACAATTGTTGCGAGTTTATTGCATCGTATGGTGCTTATTCAAAGTTTTGTAATTATTAGAATATTCTGTTGTTTAAAGGAAAAATTTACATATTATGTTTCCTTTCAGCTTAAGAATTACATCTTGATAAAAATTACATCTTGACATCCTACTGTTTTAGTGTTTTACATACGATTTTAATACGTATTTTTTGAAATTCATTATTAAGTGCGAAACACGAATGGAGAAATTAAAAATAAAAATGTTAAGTAATATTAATTTAATAATGTCAGATAAACTTTATGTGTTATGTTACGCTGATATACACAGCTCTCACGTACCACATAAACAATAACCAGTGTAATAAAAATTTAAAAGTAAGCTTTTGAAAATCATGAATTTCATGAATAGCTAGGTAATTTTCTTTCAGAAAACAATTCCTTAGTTCATAATTGAGTTCCCCCATTTCGAAAAGAAGAAAAAAAAATATCTTTGCTTTCATCTTAGATGAAATAGAAGAGAGGGAAAGAGTTGCTCGAAATATTATGAAACCCTGGAGATTTTCCCGAAAACGGGAAATAGGAAACACCGGAAATTGAATACGCGTGATCAGCAACTGAAAGGAAAGGTCGGAACAAAATTCTGCAGGATGTTAGGTCAGGTCTCTCCTATTATGGTTTCATGTTTGGAAAGGGAGACTGAGATTTGTCGTTCGTGGTGTACTAGTCATGTAATAAGAAAAAAAAAAAAAAACTTGGATTAAGCATTGATTAAAAAACAAAATGTGCATATGTAGATACAAATGAGAAAATTGATCTATGCATTTGTTGTAAGTAGACATTTTGGTAGTTTTTTTTTTTTTTACTTTCTCTTACCCGAGAAAGTATTGTTTTAAGGTCAAATTTTCGAACGTGAGTTTTTGTTATATTTACATGTTCTGAGGTCCCCTGAATACGAAAATCATGTTTTTAGCGAATAGTCTGTGTGTCTGTCTGTCTGTCTGTGTGTTATCAGCATATCTCAAGAACAAATAGTAGCAGAAATTTCAAAGTCGGTATGCTAAATGTGTATCATATAGGGATGCTACACTAAGCTTTTCGTTGAGATGAAACAAATGGTTCGTGTACAGGGACACTCAAAAGTATTCAAATACATTACGTCCATGGGGGAAAATGCAGGTAAGTAGAGTTTAACATCTACAGACTGCGCTAAACAAAACGAAACGAATATATATTTTTTGTAATAGAGATCGTCAACTGGGAATTTTTTTTTTTTGTGTATGTAAGAGCCTGCTCGCCAATACCTTTAAAACGAATGGTTGAACCATCAATCTGCGATAATTTAAAACAAAGTTTTTTTTTTTTTAATGTAATATTGAGAATAAATTAACTTTTTTTTTTATATTTAGTGTTATACTACTTCTCTGAAATGGAAATCGTCTGCATTATCATGGAAGATAAATTTAAAAAATAATTTTAATAAATTATTTTTACTGAGTGAATTTGTGTAGGAAAATATAGAAGAAAGTCGTGTGGTGGACACAACACACTAGTTATTTGTTGTTAGTTTATGTGCTTTACTAATAATATTTTACCATTTCCAGGAAAGCTGTTCGGGAATTGAAATAAATTCCTCACAGAGATAAGGTAAATAATGTATGTTTTAAGCTGAATATTCATGGCTTGTTTTTTGTATATTTATACGTTTTGAGGCTTCCTGATAACCGTAGTCAAGTTTTTTAACGTTTGATCTTTGTATGTGTCGCTTAGAGTAACTTAAAAACGAATAATTTTAGGAGATCCAAATGTTATATTTTGAAGTTAAGTTTGTTCCTGGACAAGTTTGATCAAGATTGATAAGTTTCAACGAATGTTGCGTGTGAAAATTGCCTGTATAATTTTAAGTGAACTTTTATTTTTAATAACAGAATTAAATTCTATATAAATGTAGGTGCACTAATGAAACGGGGGGTTGAGGAGGGCGGTAGCCCCCCTTACACAAAACTAATTATCATCACTGAAAAAAAAAAAAAAGAAAAAAGAAAAAAGAAAGAAAGAAAGAAACGTTAAAAGTACAGGGAAAATCTGGCAGCTGGGATGCCAGTATTTCTCCGTCAAATATACAGTTTAAAACCGTAAATTTGTATCACTGACATATATTTTACACAGGAATCCTGTAAATCAAACAGGTTTTTTGTTAAAAGTACAGTTTTGTCCTGTATATTTGACGGAGAAATAGGCACCCAAGCTGCCAGATTTTTCCTGTACTTTTAACAGTTTTTTTTTTTTTTTTTTTTTTTTTTAACAGTGATATAAAACTCTTCCGAAGCCTAATTTGAATTGTTTAACATAGGTTTACATAACAGTACTCGTTACCTTACCTCTTAATCTCCAACCTGTATTTATAGTATTAAATTTCAAGGTAAGAGAAAGTCGTGTGAGTGACACACCAGATTATTTTTACTTAGCATTTTTTCTTTTTAATACCTGGTTCATTTAATACGTAATTTAATTGCAAGATTTCTTTAATTCGTTCATTTGAAATATGACTTATCTAATATTATATTTTATCAAATTTTACTGCTAGTGAAAAATGATTTACATAGTTATTTAATTATTAAAGAAAAGCCTTACCGATAATTACAAGATATAAGTGAGTGCTGCATTTTAAAATAACGTTTGCCATTCATTCTTATAATTAATATTTGATGTTCTAAGCCTTTCTGTAATATCATACAAATACAAAATTCAGTTTATTATTATTTTTTTTAAATTGTTTTTTATTCCATTTAATATAATTTAAAAAATAAAATAATGTAACTGCTTTTGCTTATTTATTTGTATTGAGACAGTCAGAAATTTAAATTGTATTATAATGAAAAGAACGACAAAGAAATAAATATAAATACAAAATACATTAAAATTACATACAAAGGAAACAAAATTATCGGTAAAAGGAATAAAGATTGCTCTTATTTACTAAACTTTTCTGGAATCAATTATTCGTTTAGGTACAGAATAACGTTATTTTATTAACCCTCTCAAACGCCTGCTGAGTTGCCCAGTTTTATTGATTGATTACATACTAGGAAAACTAAAACATTTATTCGAAAAGACTATCGTAGTTTAGAAAAATCACAGAAACATAGCTTCGTATTGAAAATGTGTCGGGTATATAGACTATTAAGTAAATAATTCCTAATATCTGTCTGCTTAATTTATTTTTAAAATCTATTTTTTATGTAAGTAGTTAAAAATGTACATAAAAAACTTTTACACATGTATTAAATCTTTTTGTACAAATAGGAAAAGATAATATTTGCATTGGTAAAGCAAACTAATTTCAATAACATGGTGATAACAAAATTAAAGACCGAAAAAGTACTATTCTCCCCTCCCCCTCACTTCTGTATATAACAAACTACCATGCTGTAGCCACCATAAAACTTTCTTCTGTATCATTCTATTAAAACAGCGTTAGCTAGGTAAAAACCACGAAAATTTAATCAACATAGCTCCTGAAAATAAAGATTTTGCATATGCAGTTTCAGCGTAATTATAAAAGCTGTGATGCAGCGTTCCAATAAACGGGGACATTTGGAACAACAGCGCAACTGTCGGCCGATATGTACTCAAATTGAATCAGCGCAGATTTTCATGACTAACATCACATATTTATAGTTTTCTATCCTTATACACTATAGAACCTCAGATATAATCTTTCCATGAATAGGCGAAATTGCAGCAATGCAGTGGCACTTGCTGCGATGGCAAAAATCAAATCAGCATCAATTCATACCAAGGCTCAACCGAATATGACTTTTATGGAATTCAATCCTTCATTTTCGACAGATACACTGACAGGCATACATTTGCAAAAAATAACAAAATTGTGTTCAGAACATTAGGAAACATGTAGATTCATCTAAAACCAAAAGTCGAAAATTTTCACGAATCCAATACTTCCTTTTTGTATGCAGAAAAAAGTAAAAATAAATATAGACAAAATAATAATAAATAAATAAATAAAGTAAAAAAAAAATATATATGAGTTGAGATATTTCCAAAATAATACCCTTATTTACTAAACAATTTTCTGGAATTAATTTTTTGCTTAAACATAGCAATAAACAATGTTCTTCCCCCCCCCCCCAATAGATTGCTTACACTTAAATTAAAAAAAAAGAAGAAGAAGAAAGAAAGAAAGAAAGAAACTGAACATAATGAAAAATTTAAAGTAGATAATCGTAGAAAGATAATCATCCAGTGAAAATATTATTTCATGAGAACTATGAGTAAAGAAAAGAAAATACAGAAATTTATGAAATTTATGAAATTATTTGCAGATATTCCTGCGAACTGTTTAGCTTCTTTAGTTTATCAAGATTCATTTTTTTTTTTAAAGATACGTATTACAAATTCTATAATCTATTTATGAAGCAGTAAAATGAGTGAAAACCCAGTGTCATTTCCGGTAGGAGAGTTAAATCTGATTCTCATGAACTTATTTCTACCCAGGAGCGTATCCAGAGGAGGGGGGGGCTCTAGGGGCTCGAGGCTCCTCCCCCACCGAAATTATCTGAGACAAATTTTTTCATGTTCTACTGAACAAAAATAAAAAATGTAAAAATGAAATTTTTCTCCACAATATCTTTTTTCCTTCTTCTTCTTTTTTCCTTTTGTTTGTTATTATTAGCAACTTTTTGTCTTGTAAAGTTCAAATTACCTAAATGCATATTAGCTTTTTGTAAAAGCACTAAAAAGAGAACTTTTACGTACTTATTGTTGACACAATAATGTGTCTCCTTTCTTTTAACCCTTTATATCCTAAATTATCTTATTTTTGGAAAAATAGTTTGAAACTTCTTTATTGTATTTCTTTATGCATGAGAAACATCTCATATTAAATTTAGAAAACTGTTACAATTCTCTCTATCTCTCTTTTTTTTTTTTTTTTTTTTAATCCAATGAAATTCTGTAGTAAATTCAGGCTATATTGAGTAATTTATTTTATGGGACTTTAAAGTCCCGGTGGGATACAAAGGGAACTCTTCTCTTACCAGAAATAGTGTTTTAATTCCTGTAAGACAAAAGATTCGTCATTCACAAAGATCACAGTTGCATATGGAATTTCTACTTTTGCACAGTCGGTAACAAAAGTGTCCGAACACTAGCAAAAATTCCTATGTAAAAAAAGTACACTTCATACGGTTTTGTTAAATAAATCCTTGTCGAATCCGGTTCTTAGTCAGTGTAAGAACATGATTCGATAAGGATTTATTTAACAAAACCGTATGCAGTGTACTTTTTTTACATAGGAATTTTTGCTAGTGTTCGGACACTTTTGTTACCGACTGTATTTATGCATGAAGTGATGGAGTATAAATTCTAACAAAAAGGCAGCCAATATAAAATCAGCTTTACAGAAAGACATGTGATGAAAGGTGGTACTGTCTAATCCTATTGAAAGCAAAAATGCCAGAAATCACATCACACAGTACAGAATTCAACATGCATATTTGCAGCGAGGCAGAGAGTAATGTCCAGATTATCAAACCAGACTGAGTTCTGACTGGACCAGGCTCTAGTGGATACATGCGGTTCACAGGTTTCATCACTCCTGCCGACATTTACGTCGAGAGCGGCTGACATGTTGCTTCCCCGGACATGCTACACCCTTCCTAGGTTCTATCAAAGAAATTCCATTTCAATTTTCCTTGCTTTATAAAAGGAAAAAGAAGTGTTGAACTCACTTGCGGAATAAGCCGTCATCTGTGGCCATGGTTGTTTAGAACATGAATCATACGCCGTACCACTGAATTAGGATGTTAGCCAGTTTTTGTTATATTGAACTTGAATAGGCTTAACATTGCACTAAAGCTAAACAGAAAGCATAGCGATGGTCTGAAATTCATTGCTAGGGTAGTCCTGAATCATGCCATCACAATTTAAAACGAGAAGATGCTTTCCAAACTTTAGTATACCCAGAGGTATTATATTTAGGAAACAGGGAAGACACGGCGAATTTTACATACAGCAGATACCGTTAATCTACATGATAATCTTCGGATGGCTCCAGTACCGATCGCTCAATCCTTCAATTACGAGCTCGAAGCCTTATTAATCGCACTACCGTGAGTCCAGTTCTTAGTGATTTTTCTCCGTTAGTCAGTAGTTTATAACGTCACGGATTAAGAAGGTCTCTAGCTGAGAATTGTGCATTTTACAGGACTAAGGCCCAAGACATTCTTTAGAATTACTATATGAAATATTTTCTTGCCATTTCCGATTTTAGAAACATTAATTCCGCTGTTTGCCGCTATGCGGAGGTGTAACCGATCTTATTTATAGCGCCTAATCAATTTACTTTTCCTAGATACAAAGTTTAAGGCAATAACTTATACATTTTTTTAAGTTAAGGTAATTGGGAGGGGGGACAAACTTTAGCGCACACGCTTTTAGCGTGCATTTGTGCGGGTGCGAGACCAACATCTGAGTGAAAGGTGCCCCCCCCCCCCCCAAAAAAAAAAAAAAAAAAAAAAAAAAAATCTGGATACGCCCTTGTTTCTACCAACAGGTGGTGAAGGTTGATTTATTTTGCAAGATGACGATTCGGGTAATATGTAGTATCAACTATTCCACACTATTTACAATTTTTGTAAAATTTTAATGATAATTTTTTCAGTACTATTTATTTTAAAAAGTAATTCAAAATAAGATGTTTATGTTGCAATTATTCACGATTTTCTGTAAAAATATTACTCTGTTCCATAATATCCTTTGAAGAAATGAGTATTCCATATTTCCCTTCATAACTATTCCATATTACCCACTTGGTCCATATTACACGAAAATAGCTTTTTTTCTTTTCCTTTTACTAAAAGTTTTGCATGTGTGTAAACTCTATTTTTTTAAATATAAAACCATCAAAACGCATGAACAAAACTTGAAAGTTTTTAATAATCAAATCCACAATGATCCATAATACTTCAGTTTATTATGGTAAGTTCAAGAAATGGTATTTCATATTCAGTTACTCTCTCCTCTATTTGACACTGTACAAGAATCTTTTATCTGATGTTTCAAGTAGTATTTTTACATAATACAGATTTAATATAATGAGTATGAACTTCCCTCTAGATTTTTTCTTGAGATATGCTGATAACAGATTCCCGCACAAAGAGACATACACACTGACAAGCACACACAGATCAAAGACTAAAAACTGATTTTTGGAAATCAGGAGGCCTCAAAACGTCTAATTTCAGAAAAAAACTGAACTTTTAAAAATGAAAATGAAACTTTCAGTGGAAATTACTTGGAAAATTATTCTACGAAAATATATACCAAAAGTTGTGAAAATAATTGCACGAAAGTTAGAAAATTTCCACAATAATCACGAAAACATGCGATAATCAAATTAGTCAAAAAGAAAAATCGTTCTGAGTTAGAACATGTTATTTCATTGCAAGTATAAACATTTCCCCGCTGGTAATAAAACTCAGCAAATATGAATTTAACAAGATTTTATCGATTATGCTTCATCACATACTTCGAGAAAAATCAAGAATTTTTCTTAGATAAATATTGACACTAACTTCTTCCGACCAAAATCTCATCGGATTTTGGTGATAAACTAGAAAAACGGAATCATTTATTCTGTTCTCAATTTTATTTCTGTACCAATTCATAAGGGAACGGAATAATTCCAAATAAGAAAGAAAATACTTGAATACTCTGTCCTTAAGATCGGAGTAAATAGTTTCTGCGAATAATGCGAATCTGTAGAAATGAGAAAGAGTTGTAAGAATCCAAGATCGAGGAAATCCCACAAGTGAAATTTGCAATTCTAATTCTAAGCCTTTTCTCTCGTTTCTCAACATAAAATGGGAAAATACTTTCGATATTCATAGATAACATGCGTGAAATCAGTAATTGTATTTCTGTAATCTTGTGGGAGATATTATTGACATAGTGTACTACAGCTGAAACCAAATATTAAAATAACATTTGTCTCATGCTATAATATTTATTAAGTCTAGAAAAAAAAAAAAAAAAAAAAAAAAATGGCTGCCAGAATATGAATTATTCTCAAGTATTCAGGGACATCACAATAAAAATAATAATTTTGGAGATTTTGCGAGTAAAATATACTATTATATATATGTATGTGTGTTTTCATTATTAAACTTATAAAAAACGTCTTAGTTAGTAAATAAATAAACAAAAGTTACGTATCATACATTTTTTTTTTTTTTTTTTTTTTATCTTAACTTCTGTCATTAAAAGTAAAAAAAAAAAATGCTGATTGGCTGATTTCATCAATTAAAATTGGGTTTAATTATCGTTTGCATCATTAAACATACTCTTTAAAAACCTCTGGAAAATAAGCAATAGGTCGAATGCTAACATTACTTGGAGTGCTTATGTATTTCCAAAATTGCAAAAAGCGCTTACTCAGCATTATTCGTTTTAAAAGTTGCCTCTTCAGCGTTATAAATTATTCTACAGGAAAAATTAGGTTAGGTTATTTTACAGGAAAAATTAGGTAAAAATTCATAAATGTTATTACGTCTATAACATATCTTTTGTTAGGGTGGTGAACACTGGTGCAAATTTTAAGTGTGGCGAACACTGGTGTCTTTAACTTAATTCCATTTAAAATATTTATTATTTTTATATCGTCTTATAATACAACGAAGGACCTGAAAAAATGGTATAGGCGTACGTATACCTTTAACGTAGTTATACAACCGATCAGCGTAACGCAATGCAATCGAAAACCTGCTATATAAGAAAATAAGTTCTTGCAAAGCTTTCAGATCGGTTTCTGTGCTTCAATGTAAGGTTATCAAGTTTAAGTTAGTTTGAAAATGGCATTATAATTTACGCAGGAAAGATTGGACACAGCATCTTCAAGATAGCGATAAAATTTAGATTTTTGTCTAGGTTCATTTCACGAGCATAGTGTGAATATCGCGTATCATGTAAAACACCGAATTTTCGACATCTCGTCTGTTTCTGGTGAGGCCAGAAAAAGACCTTCAAAGAACAGGATTATTGACGACTGGCGAGAATCCTTAAAAGAGATAGACGTATGAAACTACCTCAAATTGCCGCAGATTCCAATGATGAGGTATCACCATGTGTCTGTTCAACGGACAATCAGTGATATAGTTTTTAGGACCAGGGGTCTATTCTGTGTACCGTTGTTGATTGCACCCCAAACATTTATGTCTTGTCTGGCATCGCCAATATCGCCATTCGACTATCGACGGATAGAAGCATGTTGTCTGATCTGATAAATGCCGTTTCCATTTGTATTGGAATGGACGTATACGGATATGTAAAGAACCTCGTGAATTCATGGATCCAACATATCAACAGGATATTGTTCAAGCGGTGGAGTCTCTGTTATAGTTTAGGGCGTATTGCAGTCGCTGCGATGTAGATCTCCTGATACGTCTACAGACGACTTGGACAGATGACATAAACATTTTGCCTGATCATCTACACCCATTCATATTCGTTGTGCATTCCGAGAAACTCGAAAAACTTTAATACGACAATTCCACACCCCACATGTCGATATTTGTTACCGAGGGGGTCCAGAAACGCTTTTCTGGCTTTAGACAATACTATTGGCACCTAAACTCTTAGAGTGAATATTATTGATCATATATGGAATGTCGATTAGTTGAAGACATTATTTTAAGACATTAGATGAATGCATGCCGCCACCGCGTCGTGTGATGGGTTTTTCTACATGACATTAAGTTGGTGTACAAGTTTTTCTAGCTCTTCAGTGTACATATCTTAAATTAATTTCGCATTTTTGTACCCACAATTTACGTGAAATATCTATTTAAAACGACGTATAATTAGAACACCAGTGCCAATGCACTAGTTAAACGTAAAATTGTTTGTTATATTAACACTTATTTGTAGTGTTTTAAATCCTGTAATATTTTTAGTTTATTTTGGACTTGAATGAAACTTTTTTATGTAGAAATTCGAAGGATATCACGGAAATCGTGTTACCTGGAATTGAATCTGTTCAGCAAAGAAACTTTTACGACAATCGTAAAGTCTTATTCTTTAACAATTCTTAATCTCTAAAATCGCTTCTAGCACAAACGATGGAAGAAAATCGAAAAGATACTTTTAAAAAAGTTTTAAATACTTTCTTAGTCCCTTACAAAAACATAATAATAAAAGTGTATTATACTAGTAAAAATTTTAACATTTTAAATGAAGTATTTCTCAGTAGTAATAAATACATTTAAATCATCGCTTGTATGATTTTATTAAATCAAAGAGTTTAAACAATAATAATATTATTGTTATTATGTTTCATAAAGTTTTATTATTACCCTTTTCAACACAATTAAAAAAGAAAAATTACCAAAAGACTTATTGAGTTATAAGTAAATTTCAAGTGTACTACGCAGTTTAAATTAAATCATGTCATTATTTAAAGTTATTATTATTATTATATTATTATTATTATTGCAAACAACTATTTCTTTAACTCTTTTTTTGATATAGCTGTACAACAAGTCAACTTCTTTCCATTTTCATAATAAGGTACATATAAATTGTTATAAATGGGACAAGCCGCTTCAGTTGAACTTTTAGATAAAGACTGTATTCAGCTCAGACTTTATTCAGCCATGAAAAGGGAATGCTTGTCGATATAAAGATAGAGATACAATATCGCGCATAGCCCACGCAGCAATATATGTCAAGTAGAGGGGTTATGTGACAAATTATCCCCAGGTTGTTGCTTCTAAATATTCTTCGTGGAAGCGAGTCCTTTATTTTGAAATTACCCTGCTGTTGACGTTTAGGGGGTGGAAATGGACTTGTAATCCATGTTTTCATGGGGGATTACCCAATGAAATAGAATCCAGGAATTTTGGGGGAAAGACGAGATCATGCTGGAACAACATAACACCGACAGGGGAGAACAAAAATCGATTCTACAAAACCATCAGCAAGGAATATTATTTTCAAAGAAACACGCCTTATAGTACAATTTTGAATGTGGAGAATATAAACTATGATATGCTTCTGAAATAACAATTTCTAAATCAGGAAAATATTTCCACTAGATAGAGAATTAAATTTATATTTCACCTAATACTCGCTTAATACTAATCATTGATCTCTGCTATATTCTAGATGAAAATCGGGGAATAACATAAACTTTGTATCAAAAACAAATATTGCAGACAAATTCTGATATGAGTAGCAGATTCTTAGTACCATTAAAAATATTTTCTTTTAAAGTATTTAAGTCGCTGGGAAAAGTCGAGAGTTTATTGAGCAGGGATTAAGTCGTACTAAAGCTACGCAATAGGAAATTGGCAAAGGTCTGGGATTCACGCCTAAGAGTGATCCAGAGAAAGGCCGTCATAATTTGAACTTTCACGCAGGGGATGGCTGCCATGCTACGGCAACTCCCAGATATATTATTTTATAGCTCAGGTAGGACATTGAAGCCCTGACGGATTTTGTGTGCATCAGCTACCATTAATGTACACGGCGCTATTTGGCTGGATCGAGTATCGAACCTGCAACCTTTTGATTACGAGCTCAAAGTTCTACCAACTGGGCAAAAACATGTCGAAAGATTGGATTACTGGTAACGTCATGAGGTGTTTTGACAGCAGATAACTTTAGTTTATGTTTAAAACATGTTCATCTCTGTTATTACTGTGTCCTATCCTGATAGATTCAGCTTCATTGTAAAAAAAAACCTCGGCCAGATTTGATTGTGTTTCGGAGATTTTACAACAAGTTTAAATACGAAAACTAAATGTTTTCCCTATTTCACTCTTTTACTTCCATAAATTAGAAAAGAGTGCGTTAAGTTTGTGAAAAATAGCATAAAGTTTACGCTGAGAATACTCTACAAGAACGTCGGTGTCGATGATTGTTCGTAGAATTCTGTGAAAGTGATTTAAATCAAACCAATGCTGTAAGATTGAAAAATGTTGAGCAGCAATCATTCAAGCATTTATAAGCTCCAGAAAGAGCTAACAGGGAAACTCCTCGTGAATTTAAAGAGATTTGTTTGACGGTGATATGCTCATTAAATCCGAGAAATATATATAGATATATTAAATGATATTAAACAGAGTAAAGTTATTCTCAATGTGATGACGGTCAGATTTTAAAAGTAACCGCACATTTTCAGCTTCTACAAAGTCATCAAATAATAATTCTGACGTGTACTATCAATAAATGAGCATTTTAAACTAATCCTCCATGTAGAGACGTCTAGAAATTGTTAATCTCAAAGTGATTGTGCTCCATCGGATCAACATGACAAAAATTATTGAAGCTTGTATAACATGTGTTTGCCACACCCACCATTTTTGATTCACTTTGCGCCTTGAGATTTCTATTAATTTCGTTCTCCTCAAAACGCTTTTGTGAAAAAATATTTAATTCGGATGAAACTATTAATCAGAATTTTGCCGGCAAAGACAGGACGAGGACTACAGGCGAGAAATTATGAAACTTACTGAAAGATAGCAAAAAGTTACTGAACGAAACAAACTGACAATTTAACACTGATTGGTATTTGTTCTTTATCTAAATAATTTTTATTTTGAATCAACGCTGATTCAAAATAAAAATTTGCTTCTTTCTGAGAGTATTTGAGGATCAATTTATTCTATCTACAATATCTTTTCCAATTTTTACGATATTTGCTCGGATTTTTTACAGTTGTAACGCTATTCATTTGTTTAACACAAAACGCAAAAGAAATTTCGTTAATATTTGATCATGTATATTTTTTAGTAAAAAAGCTCATATTTCATTAGATAATCAATATTTTTTTTATTCTGACTGCAGAATGTTGTCTTCACTACATTTTGTAATTTTTTTTAAAATAACATTAGAATGGTTTGAAAACCTTACTGTTATAATGAAAAAACGTACGAAGCTTTTTTAATTTTGTTAAAGAAACTTTTATGTGTTTATGATTATCCGTACTGTTCTCCTACAAATGAAAATAGATAATTAAAATACATTTCGTAAATACTATAGATACAGCACTTTCTAAGTAGTTACATACCTTTTATACAGTAAACCCAAACATTATTTTTTTTTTAAATTTGTTATTGGTCCACTTATTGCTTTCGGAGCAAAATATTTGCTGAAATTTATGAAGCAAAACATGTCCTCTACACCCTTGGAGTTCAAAGAGAATCTACAAAGTATTTGTTTAGATATTCGATAGAACACTTAAATTGTAAAGTGTCATCCAAATACTTTTGTCAATATAGTGTACTGTCTGTCGACTACAAGAATCGCAACATTTTCGACAGAGAAAGCCAGAAGAAAGGCATCTACTTTGGATGAATGTAACGCCTTGATGATGTGTTGGCGATGTTTGTATAATAATAACACTAATAATAGTAATAATTATTATTATTATTAATACTTGTTGGTGGAAGCTATTCTTGTGCGAGACAGACACTTTATATGTCATTATAACGTTTAACAAAATTTTCAATAATTCTTTCAACCAGATTTTTTATATGTATATATAAGATTAAATTTTATTACGTTATCTATTATTTATATATATATATATATATATATATATATATATATATATATATATATATATTTTCTGTTAATGTAATTCAAACATACCATTTGTTGGGCGAATTATTGATTTTACTAATATTTTTTTATATTTCGGAACATGCAGTACATAATAAATTATATCTGATAACAATAAAATAAAATATTGCTTTGCCGATTTTTGATTGGATTAGGTATCGTGCTTTCAGACTTTATTTAAAGTGTTTTATACGAGGAGGATTTGTAGATTGATTAAAAAAAAAAAAAAAAATGCAGATTTAGAAAAGTGTTCAGGTATTCAAGTTGAATGTATTTCAAAATACACAGAGTTGAAGAAGTTATTTGCGTGTATATTGTTATCCGCTACAGACATTTATTTTCGATATTGCTTGAATTAAAATGCTTCCAGGATGAATTTCTATAATAATAATATATCGTCTAGTTCTAACCAGGAAACCACCCCCAACTATAATCATAAAAAATTCCAAACAAGCATCATTTGAAAGAGCATGCGTAAACATGTTTTTTGACGCATAAAACTATTGCTCTCGTCAGCTCGTTTTCGAGTTATATATTCTGAAATTTCACTATATCCGGCGTAAC
This sequence comes from Salticus scenicus, assembly GCA_963930645.1. Lineage (NCBI taxonomy): Eukaryota > Metazoa > Arthropoda > Arachnida > Araneae > Salticidae > Salticus > Salticus scenicus. The sequence continues at coordinate 285,968,571 of OZ005648.1, forward strand.
CACGCCTGAATCGTTAAAAACCACACCTTACTGAAACAATGAATGAAATCGAAAACAAGAAATAATCGAAAGTGTATGGACAAACATGTGGTCTGATGCTTAAATCAGTTGCCCATTTAGCTCTGAGATACACTCTATCCAGACATAATGGCTGAAAATTCGCTAATGTAGAATCTAAAAATTGATAAAAGTCATTGTTCTGACAGATTTTATCAGGACTCCTCCCACTCCTTTCTCGTTATACATTTTTACCCAAACCAGGAATGAGAGTTCCGCTTTTTTTTTTTTTTTGCCGCCAGTGCTTTTCTATAAAATATTTTAACCTATAAAATCAGTAAAATAACTGTAAAAGTATGATAAAAATTTCTGCATAACAATACTGGTGGCAGAAAAAGCGGAGGTCTTTCATCCCTGCCAATCTTAAATCTACAGTCAGCACCAAAAGTATCCGAGCACTAGCAAAAATTCCTGTGTAAGAAAAAGTACACTTAATACAGTTTTGTTAAATAAATCCTAGTCAAATTCTGTTCTTAGTCAATCTAAGAACATGATTCGACAAGGATTTATTTAACAAAACAGTAATAAGTGTACCTTTTTTATATAGGAAATTTTGCTAGTGCTCGGATACTTTTGCTGCCGACTGTAGATTTCTCGAGAATGGGCTCACGAGGACAAACAGTTTACGCGTCGAAAATCACTCTACATGATTCCTTCTCTAATATACATGATTCAACTGATTTCTATTATTACACTATTGTGATGTTTTCCTGGTGAGATCAATACTCCATAACTGAGATTACTGCTAATAATATTTTTTCAACACATTTACAATTTCCAGTAATAACTGTTGAAGAGATCGAGATTCCAAAAATACATGCATTTAAAGGACTCTATGAACATTAAACCCTTAATAGTCTTGTAAAATTTATTAAAAGATAATTATATGATGAAAGATGTAATCGGTAATATTGTTCAGATGTAAGTTTTCACTTATTCGTAAATAACATACGTGAAGATTTTTTAATATTCTCTGCTTTCATTAGCTAATGAAGAAGTATAAAATAAGTAATTTTTAAGCAACACATTAATTTTAAATTAATAAAGGAAATATTCTGCAAAAATTTCTAAGTAATATTTTCTTATATAAGTAAATTTTAATTAAACTAAATAGTAATAAATATTAGCATACCTTAGATGAAATGTAATGGCAAATTCCATCAAATGATTTATTGGCGTTTCTTTAAAAAGATTTCAAAAAATTAGTGCAAATTCATCTAAAAATTAAAAAACGACATCATTTTATATATTGTTTTGATATCAATAATTTGTAGTAAACATTTGCTAAATATAAACTCTATAATGCATAATTAACTTAAACAAGTTATAACTGATTGTTTTAGAAAAAATTTAGAAGATTAATTGTTAAAACTAAAATACGAAGGTGAATAAAACATGAATCGGAATTACTGTTTTGAAATTTATTTTTTAAAAAATACAAACATGAAAGATGCATACTATTTTTTGACATAATCTCCTAATTTTGTTATGCATTTTCCCCAATAATTTTGATGTTTTTTAATGATATCTTCATAAAACAATTAGGATACGTTTCCAGCCAATTGTACACGGAAGCCTCAAAACCAGAATCGTTGCCTCTTATTTAAAGTGACCATACGTCTTCGAAATTCGAGGACTGTCCCCGATTTTTGATCTTTTTTCATTTTTTGACGTCAAAAATCTTTGACTACTTGAGGACACTAAATATCCTGAAATTTAAATGTTTGTCAATTTCTCTAAGAATCGTGGTTAAATGCACAAACAATAGCACAAGCTTCAGAATCAACAAAACTCTGAAATAAACACGTGCTTCATGAGCAGAGCAGTGCGTGAATCATGCACTGCCTACTGGCATAGTACAGTCGACAGCAAAATTATTCGAGCGCAAGCAAAAATTCCTATGTAAAAAAAGTACACTTCATACAATTTTGTTTAATAAATCCTTGTCGAATCGTGTCCTTAGTTATTCTAAGAATACGATTCGACAAGGATTTATTTAATAAAACAGTATTAAGTTTACTTTTTTCACATAGAAAATTTTGCTATCGCTCGAATAATTTTGCTGCCGACTGTATGTATTCTATGTTGCTCGATTTATGACAAAACTAGCAGTTATATGAGCACCCCAAATTGCATTAAAAAGAGAGATTTATTTTTTTCTCTATGTACAGGGAATAGCGGGGATTCTGACGATTAAATTGAAGTGCTTATATTTTGTGTTATCACCCACCATAATAATAAATGAGCCGCGGTAGCCCAGTCAGTAGAGCGCCAGGCTCGTAATTAGAAGATTGTGGGTTCGGTACTCGAGCCAACCAAAGACGGTCATGTACACTAATGGTGGCTGGTGCACGTAAAATCTGTCGTGGCGGCAATGTCCCCCATGTTCCCTTCAAAATTATACCACTGGAGGGTCATTGAAGAGGGAGAGCCATCCCTTCCGGGGGGGATTGGTTGGTTGGTTGGGTTTTACGTCGCACTAGTGCTGCGCAGATGGTCAATTGGCGACGGTTTGGGACTCACCCCCAGAGATGGTCCGGAGACATGCCATCGCAACTTTGATCCTCCACGGAAGGGATGGCTCTCCCGCTTCAGTGACTCCCCAGAGGTATAATTTTTGATGGGAACATGGAGAACATTGCGGCCACGACAGATTTTACGTGAACCAACCACCATTAGTGTACACGACGGTCATTGGTCGGCTCGAGTACCGATCCCGCAATCTTTCAATTACGAGGCCCGCGCTCTACCGACTGAGTCACCGCGGCCCCCCTTCCGGGAGGAATCAAAATTGTGATGGTGTGTCTTCGGACCACCTCTAGGGGTGAGTCCCAGACCGTCGCCAAGTGCCCATTGCGCAGCACTAGTGCGACATAAAACCCAACAAACCATAATAATAAATAAAGTGTACTATAGGGGAGGACGGGGTACAGTGGACCACCCCTATTTAAATCTATTAATATTCAACTCTTTTAGTTCATATGGATACTCATGTATGGTAACATGGTACTAGCTATATGCAGCCAAAAAAACCACGTGGGAAATAGTAAGATAACCATTTTGAGCAGTTTTTATGTTTTGAGCTGCTCAAAATAATTTTTCCACATTGGAGTTTTTAAAATTTTATAAAGATTGAACTAGTGACTATAAATACTATATAGCTGTTAAAGGAAGGAAATATATTAATAATAACAGGAGACTTGGCGTTGGAAAATTAAAACCCCGAATAAACTACTACGTCAGAAACGCCAATATTTTTCTTTTGGCGTTTCTGACGTAGTAGTTTATTCGGGGTTTTAAGGAAAGATATTGCTCTTTTAAAACTCTTAAAAAATATTAGCATATTTATAGTCTATATATTATTTTATTATTATTATTTGTTTTACTCTGGCACGGGGCACAGTGCACCACCTTCCTATGTGCCTAAAATTACAAATTAGATTTAATACTTATATTTGTTTTAGTTAAATTTAGAGATACAAATATAATTTAATGTATTAATATCTCAAAGTAACAAATATCTTAATTTTATAATAAAATAAAAACTATAATAAATTTCTGAAAAGAATAAATATTTGAACAGTAATATAATTATTATTAATATCTAAATTTATTAACTATTTGAATTATATAGTATTAATAAAAGAAAAAATATCTAATTTAATAAATAGAAGGAATAATTTATTATTATTGTTGTTTTTAGAGATAACATGTGAAAAGCAAAAGAAGTAGCTTAATATATTTTAGTTAAATTTATCCTACAAATATAATGTAAATTAATTATATCTCGAAATAATTAAAAAAAAAATAAATATTTGAATAGTAGTATAATATTTATTAATATCTAAATTTAAAAAAAATGTTTGATTTATATAATATTAATAAAAGAATAATAAACAATATCTATTTTAACTTAATAAATTTTCTTACTGAAATTTGATTTCTATTTGCTTATTTTAATTTAATTTTGGCTATTTTATTTCATGAAAAATCTTGAATTATGTTATTTAGACTAGAATAACATAAGAAACTAATTTTAGAGGGGGAAAAAAGTAATTTATATCAATTTAATATAAATGGAAGATGCTAGTCCACTGTACCCCGGTGATGGGGCACAGTGGTCCACTTTGTACGTGCTCCCAATTCATTTTTTCATTCATAATGTATTGGAAAATTGTTATAAAAAAATAAAGACATGTTAAGAAAGGCTTAGAGATTATTCCCTATGTTTTTTTTCCAAGTACATTGCTTTTCAGTTTTTTGTGGGAAAAAAAAAAAAAAATAATTAAAATTGTAAAAGTGGTCCACTGTGCCCCGGACTCCCCTATATAGTATGTATGTACATATAATGCATCACGCCTTCTACATATTCCATAAAAACAAATACTCTCAAATATAATGGGGTTTTCTTTTTTATATAAAAACAAAAGAATGTTTCAATTGTAACTTAAAGCGAGTTTGGTACCATTTTTGTTTCGTGGCATCCATGAACACATCAACAAAGATGACGGTTGTAGCTGAAAGTGAACTTCAGCAACAGAAAACATTGTAAAATATAATTAATCACTTTAAAAGTGATATCTGCAAATTTTGTCTAAAAATAAAATCACTATTATACCATAAAAATTATGTTATTAATAGGAATATTTCTTTTAATGAACATGTAGAAGATTAAAACAAAAAGGGCTGAAAACAAATACATTAAAGAAGTATTACATGTTAAGAACAAGCTTATAATGTGTCTGATGCTAGAAAGATTTTGAATAATGTAGTCACAGCAAACAATCGAAACGTCGATGATGACTTTCACGTTATTAATAACGTTACACTCGCACATAAAGAAAAACACATTGAATGCAAAAGCATAAAATTTTAATAATCTACGCCGCAGAGTCTTATAAGATACTCCCACGGATTTTAAAATTCAATTCAAGGTGATTAGTATTTCAACTTTCTGAGACAATTTCAATACTGATGATATTTTGCTTTTTAAAAAACCTGCACTAAGTATGAAAATAACAATAAGAAGAAGACAGGCTTTCAAAATCTGCAATTCAAAACGAGTTCTAAGATATGGAATAGCCTTGTCAAATGCAGAAAATTTGCTTAAGCTTCAAAAGCTTTTGTACTCGGTCTGGGGATAGTAAGTTATCGAGCGACGGAGCTGCGTATTTGTCAAGAACTTTCAAAGCTTATGAAATTTCTATACCAAAGGAAATACATGAAAAAGTAAGAAGGGCTTTAGGAAAAAGATATTTTAGTGCCATGTGAATGCAAGTATAGTGCATGAATATCTGTGCATTAGATAACGATATATATATATATATATATATATATATATATAATATCTTGAATAGAAACAGATTTAGACGACTCTAAAATTATAACACTAAAAAAATTTTTGCTGTGTTACACAACAATATTAAAGCAGCCTGCTTGCCACAAATATACAGAGAAATGTTGCCAGCTGTAACTGTGTAACCTTTCACGTTATGCTACGGTTACACAGGTACAGCTGGTAGCCTTTCTCTTCATGGTTGTGGTATTTCTGTACACGGTAAGCTGCCTCAATGTTGTTGTGTGCTATACTACACAAAATTTTTTACAGTGAATTCATTAAAAGAATAAATTACAATTTAAGAAAGATATTTTCAAGAATGTTTACTTCAATTGAGAAATAAAGAAGAATAATCTGGTGTGTCTCTTACACGATTTTCTCTTACCATGAAATTTATTACTATAAATACAGGTTGGAGATTAAGAGGTAAGATAACGATGTTGTGTAAACCTATGTTAAACAATTCAAATTAGGCTTCGGAAGAGTTTTATATGATAATTAGCTCTGTGTGAGGGGGGGCTACCGCCCCCCTCAACACTCCGTTTCATTAATGCACCTACATTTATATAGAATTTAATTCGGTTATTAAAAAATAATTCTGTTTTTAAAAAATAATTTATTAAAATTATTATTTAAAAAAATTATCTTTTATGATAATGCAGACGATTTCCATATTAGAGAAGTAGTATAACACCAAATATCCAAAAAAAAAAAGTCCATTTTATTCTTAAAAAAAAAAAAAAATATATATATATATATATATATATATATATACAATTTTTTTTTTCTAAGTTTTTTTTCGTTAAAAGTAAAAAAAAAAAAAAAAAAAAAAATCGATAACTTTGTTTTAAATTATCACAGATCGATGGTTCAACCATTCGTTTTAAAGGTATTGGCGAGCTCTTTTAAAAGATACCCATCATGAAAACTTTCTCCCCTCGAGGGGGGACTTAGGCAAGGATCCTACATACACACAAAAAAAAAAAAAAATTCCCAGTTGACTATCTCTATTACAAAAAATATATATTCGTTTCATTTGGTTTAGTACAGTCTATAGACGTTAAACTCTACTTACCTGCAATTTCCCCCATAGACGTAATGTATTAGAATTCTCTTGATTGTCCCTGTACACGAACCATTTGCTTGATCTTAACGAAAAGCTTACTGTAGCATCCCTATATGATACACATTTAGAATACCAAATTTGAAATGTCTGCTACTATTTGTTCTTGAGATATGCTGATAACAGACAGACACACACACAGACATACACACAGACCAACCGCTAAAAACATGATTTTCGTATTCAGGAGGCCTCAAAACGTGTAAATATAACAAAATCTCGCTTTCGAAAATTTGACCCAAAAACAATATTTTCTCTTCCTTATGGGGTAAGAGAAATTAATAATATAGTAAAAGAAAAATAAATTTTGAAAACTATGATGTTATTTGCAGACATTATAAAAATATCAACGATATTTTATTATACCATATATTTCTCTAGTAATAATAATAATAATAATAATAATAAAAGGAGGTTTTTTTTTTTTTTTTTTTTTATAATATTAAATATATTGGCCGGCTTTAAATAAATAAAAAATATTTTACTTATATAAATAAAAAAAAAATATTAAATTAAGTTTCATGAAAAGAATTTTTTTAAATCAGTGTATTTGATAACTAGAATAAAATGGAATTAAAAATAAGACAGGTCTACAAAAATAATGTTAGGAAAATATGATTTGATAATTCTAGCTGACACGTATGTTTCTTGGCGTGATGAAACTGAAAATGAAGCCAGTTTCTCTCTTTTACATACAGACTTTTTGCCTATACAAGGTGTCTACCGACACAATGTCTTCATTTTCGGTAGTTCATATTATGTTTCCATGATTCATTATAATAAATCAGGGGAACATACTATAAAAGTTACCACAAATTATACTGGTGGAAGAGCCACGAAAAAAATTGGTTCGGTAGGCACCCTGTATTGACAAAAAGCTATATGATACGTGACAGAGAAAAACTGGCTGCAATTTTGGTTACAGTACACCAAGAAACATACGTGTCAGCCAAAATTATCAAATCAAAATCTCAGATGTAGACCTGTGTAATATATCAGTATTGAATATAAAGTCTAATCTTTTAAGAAAAATGTTTAATGAAGTACATGGAGATGAAAGGCGGATTTTTAATAGATTGATAGGATGAAAGATTGATTTTTTCACGCATTTTTTCCCTTTCCCATACAAAACTGCGATGTTCTCTTTTTATTTCACGTGTAGAAGTAGTAACTGGACGAGAAAATTATTTCAAATAGTTCACTTAATGAACTATATTTTGCTCCTTACATTTTTGTTTCATCTGAGTACGAGTACAAAAACAGCACAGTTAGGCTTAACTTATCCACAGTACATCTTAACGACGTTTCTGGGATGTCTTTTCATCCAGAAGGCATCTTGAGGATATCCTGGGGAGACGATGTGCTGTCTGGGAGATAATGATTTGAAAACATTCGCTCGTCTAATTACTTCTTCTATTCAATGATACATATAAAAATAATCCTCCTTACCAAAAATGTATAAATATATGGAATAAAATAAAATAAATCTTTTATTTAAACATATTAATAAAACACATTATTTAAAATTTACATTTTAATCAAGATTTTTTTTTTTTTTTTTATGGCACAGCACTTGCAACTTTATGGCATTGGCCGGGGGGTCGCCGAATTGATGACCATTTGTGAAGGGGCACCCAATGGGTGGTCATCGCTACCCCTAACAGGGACAACAAATCCGTGCCTTCTCCGGGATTCGAACCCAGTCTCAGCCGTGTAGGAGTCAGGGACGCTAAGTACTACACCGTCTGGGCGGCCATTTGTTCAAAGTAATAAATAAATAAATAAATAAATAAATTATTTTGCACTTTGAAATTTTACATATTACTGTTACACTGTTAAAATATAAGAAAATGCGTTCAACCAAATCTAAGAAATATTTCTTTTAAAATATTTATATATAATAAATAGTTTAAACTTAAACTTAAAATTGTTTAATTTTACACTATACAAGGTATCCTGGAGGACAGTATTTTCAAATTCGTTGATATTTCTTTTACCTATAACTTGATATTTCATTACTTATAATTATTATTCCCTGATGAAAACGGTTCCAACCACATCATTTTTAGCGGTTTAGCGTAGTTAGATTTCTCTCTTTTTCTCGCGTTTAGGCGATAAAAAGTATTTTTTAAACTTTTATTTTACTGATTTATTCTTTCTTTCTTTATTTATTTATCTAATACGACGTAAAAACACCTCAACCTTAACTTCAACCTCGATTTTCTTTTACTTATAAACTTCTTCATAATTCCCTGTTATTTCCAGAACATAAACTTTCCTGTTTTCCAAGGAACTACAGCCATGAATCACCGGTTCGAGCATTAGAGAGGTTTTGGGATGTAGAAGAAACTTAAGAAAGGTTCAAGTACCGTTACGTCAACCAGACTACTCTGCTTGGTAGGATGTTTCGAAAAAACGGGAAAGCTTTTGCAACTGTCGTTGCAATGGTGCACTTCATTTATCAGAGATCTACGTACCTCAGCTGTAACTACGCAAACGTTTATTTGAAGGAAGAAGCCGATAATTTTCTGGTTCAGGATAAGTACCAAGAACAACTGATAATCGAGTATATCAGTACTTCGCAATTTTCATGTCGTTTTAAAATTATACATTTAAGTTGCAATCAAACAATGTTATGAAATGACACTGCTAAGTGAGAAAAATTCCCAAATTATTCAATAAAGACTGTATCTGACTTTAGATAAAAATCAGAAGCTTAATGGTGGTAAAAGGTTAACATTATATTCAATCCTTGCTAACACTATATAGAAAATAGAAAATTAATAACTAATATTAGTTAAATGAATAATTTTAAATCTATCTGTTCAATCCCAGCAACAGAAGCAGAAAATGAGAGCTGTGTTAAAAAGTGAAAAACTCTTAAAATTATTAGAAAGTTATATATATCTTTAGCTGAAATATATTCATTATTTTTTTTTCTACCAGAATCAATATTCTCTCAGGCCTTTTATAACTTCAATTGCAGCTGACCGCTAATTCATGTCATTTCCTTCCGACATACTCTTTCTGAAGAATGTGACGAAGAATCGAAACTGATAGAGGTTGTTAGAAATAAAGTTCTTCCCTCGTTTTTCTTTTCACCCTTGTAATTTCATTTTTCTATAAGACCATTTCACTAGTAAAATAGGAGAGACCAGCAGGTTGTTATCTCACTTTGAAGCACAATAATTTTGGTTAAAAAAAAAAAAATGCAGTGATACAGAATTTTTATTATTACACTATACCTTTGACTTTCGAATTAACACTCACGGCACAAATGCTCATCAAAGTATGAATTTATGGTATGGAAGGGATTTGATCATTTTAGAGGAAGACTAAGAATCCAGCATGTAATATAGCTATATAATATATACAGTCGGCTGCAAAATTATTCGAGCACTAGCAATAATCCTTGCGAAAAAAAGTACACTTAATGCAGCTTTGTTAAATAAATCCTTGTCGAGTCATGCTCTTAATCAGTCTAAGAACATGATTCGACAAGGATTTACTTAGCAAAACAGTCTTAAGTGTACTTTTTAAACATAGGAATTATTGGCTAGTGCTCGAATAATTTTGCAGCCGACTGTATATTCAAATGATATAAGCTGAAAATAAATAAAACTATTCATTTCTTCCCCAGATAGATTATAATTAATAAGTTTAATGTTTCTAATCTACTTTGATATTTTTTAACTTCATACATCGATTACATACTTACACGAACATTTAATCATACATGCATACTTTTTGCATAAATATATATAAACAACTTATAGTTCAAATAATTTAAAATGCATATAACATATCACATAAATGAATTATATTGCTCGAGCTCACCTGAATACTGTGAAGGGTACGTGATCATGTATATAGTAAGAAGCTTTTCATAGAGTGACTGAAACACTATTCTCTGTATATAAATATGATGGTGAAACCCGCTGAAAGAAACGACATTATAAAAGATTACACTGTCAAAAAAAAGTCCTGTTTGCTGCAGTTTGCTGCCAGAAATTTTCTGTAATTCAGAAAAATACGCTCTATCAACATAATTTTTCCGTTGATAGAACGTATTTTTCTGAATTACAGAAGATTTCTGGCAGCAAATTGCAGCAAACAGGACATTTTTTTTTGACAGTGTAGGCTGTGATAACACGATTTTGCAAAACGAGTATCACCGAAACTGCACGATTCGTCTTGTGTTCTCGAATTGCTTTTGTCACCACTTTGATAAGTTGATTAATAACGATAGTAGTAATAGACGAACTCTGGCATAAGATATCTACGAGTCATAAACAGAAAATATCTACGGAGGCATTTTCGGACCACCTCTGGGGGTGAGTCCCAGACTGTCGCCAATTACCCACTGTGCAGCACTAGTGCGACGTAAAAAAAACCCATACAACTATACAACCGAAGGCATTTTCGATCACTTTAGCAAAATCCGTGGCAGCCAGTGACTTCGCTAAGAATCGGATACAATTCGTGTCTAATTACATATGTTTCAGAGAATACAATTCAATGGTTTTTGGTGATAATAGAGTTATGCAGCATATACAGTCGGCAGCAAAAGTATCCGAGCACTAGCCAATAATTCCGATATCAAAAAAGTACACTTAATGCAGTTTTGTTAAATAAATCCTTGTCGAATCATGTTCTTAGGGTTACATACAAACGGAACGCTTGCAACTTCGATCACATAAATTTTGGAAGTTTTTTGCAAATACAATCAGCAGCAAAAGTATCCGAGCACTAGCATAAATTCCTATATAAAAAATGTACACTTAATGCAGTTTTGTTAAATAAATCCTTGACGAATCCTGTTCTTAGTCAGTCTAAGAACAAGATTCGACAAGGATCTATTTAACAAAACAGTGGTAAGTGTGCTTTTTTTACATAGGAATTTTTGCTAGTGCTCGGATACTTTTGCTGCCGACTAATCATACATTTGGAACGCTTGCAAACGCCTTTGCAACTGAAGTGTTTCATTTGTATGTACCCCTTAGACTGACTAAAAACATGATTCGAGAAGGATTTATTTAACAAAGCAGTATTAAGTGTACTTTTTTTAGACAGGGATTATTGCTAGTGCTCGGATACTTTTGCTGCCGACTGTACGTCTGTCTTGTGTGCCTCTGTTATTGGTATCTATGCTTACAATGAACCTGAGCACATCGCAAGTGAATCATAGAGCAATCAAAGAGTAATGTCTGGTTGACCATGTTTGTTAGGGTACGCTGTCTTTAAAGCGAAGAGTTTCTGCTCCATACAAGTACCGCCTTAAATTATCTTAAACAGGTTGCTATTATGGAAAAGTTTTATGAGGGTTTTAGGTGCTGTTAGTTGTGCTTTAATGAACCGTAAAAGGTATGATTTCAATCTAATTTCAGACAAGTTGTACCCTTGCATAGTATCTGTCTTAACAAACAGGAATAAAACCTTCCAGCAGAAGAACACCCCCCTCTCACAAAATTGAAATCATGCTGCTGTGGTTCGAGAAACACGTGAATAAATTCGTTTCTGCCTTAGTAGGGAGTAGGGTATACTGTTTTATCTTAATCCCGTAAAACCAATTAGAATAATATGAAGTAGCAGCTAATAGCTACATTTTCAAAAAATTCAATAATTACGTGACCGTTTTTCTTTTTTTTTTTTGAAATTTAGTACAAACTGCCTCTATTCATCTTCCGACGATATGAGCATCACACTTGTTAAGGATGTTTGCAGTTGTTTTTCACGCCAAAAGTGAACATGTTATTAGGAAGGTGGTCATAATGATTTGGCTCTTCAGTATTTATATTGACATATAACAGTTTGCTTATAGCATGCATCATGTATTATACATTCTGTAAAGCAAAAAAGTCTGAAAGCTGCTTAGAAACCATTTCTACCTGATCCACGTCGAAAAATTAAAAATAAATATATTTCTAGAAATTTCATATATATATATATATATATATATATATATATATATATATATATATATATACAGTCGGCTGCAAAATTATTCGAGCACTAGCCAATAATTCCTATATTTAAAAAGTACACTTAAGACTGTTTTGCTAAGTAAATCCTTGTCGAATCATGTTCTTAGACTGATTAAGAACATGACTCGACAAGGATTTATTTAACAAAGCTGTATTAAGTGTACTTTTTTTTGGCAAGGATTATTGCTAGTGCTCGAATAATTTTGCAGCCGACTGTATATATATATGCATTTATAATTTATTTTGTCTTAAAGAATTGTTTATTGTAATTGTAGCAGTTTGATAGCAAACTCCAGAAAATTAACTATTCCTGGCTTTTATAGAAGAGAATTCACGCTATACTTACAATAACAGTATTTTCCTAACTCTTCCTCTGTTGGCCTTTTTTTTTTTTTTTTTTTTCCTTTTTCAATCTCATCCAAATACAAACAAGAAATGAATGTGTGCCATTTTTTTCTTCAAGTTTCAATGAAATATTAACTAGTGGATCAACAGATCAGGACCCTCATTGTCCTATTTGCATCACACATAATTCAACAGATATTTTTTATTTATTCCCTATTATATAATATGTGTATTGATTTGATTTACAGTCGGTAACAAAAGTGTCCGAACACTAGCGAAAATTCCTATATAAAAAAAGTACGCTTAATACAGTTTTGCTAAATAAATCCTTGCCGAATCATGTTCTTACACTGACTAAGATCAGGATTCGACAAGGATTTCTTTAACAAAAGCGTATGAAGTGTACCTTTTTTACATAGGAATTTTCGCTAGAGTTCGGACACTTTTGTTACCGACTGTACGTGCTAGAAAAACTGATATGTTTCTGAGGGAGGCTACTCCCCTCAATCCCCGCTGTATCCCTCTTTCTATACCTATCTGTATATATATGCATATACACGTATTCCAAAAAACTGACAGTCTTGTGTTAATTCCCTGTAATTCATAAATATTTGTACCAAATTTCGTGCAAAAAGATTGCATAGTATATCGGAATTATTTTGTGTAACCCTGTAAGCTAATTACTAATTCTATGCCCACAATTTGCAACAGAAAAATATGCTTTTAAAATTCTAACAAAATTTCGTTTTATCTAATGGGGTTTAACCATGTTAAAATACACTTTTAAGAAATACCGACTATAGAGCGTAATAGTACGAAATTCTTTTATGTATCCCGAAAAAGGAGCCACAGTTATTATATACGCCAATAATAAGAATACACCTAATTATTTATAACCCATTAATTTTTTAAACTAATTTGACATCATTTGGATGATTGCAGTACGTCATCGGTATTCTTTTGTGTGGTCCCGTAAATAAATTATTTAGTATATACTTTTTTTTTTTTTTTGGACTGCATGGATACCCCTTGTATCTGGGACAGTCGATGATGGGGCGCGGAATCTGTCTATACCCCCCCCTTTTTTTTTTTTTTTTTTTTTTAGAGAACATGCTTTTAAGCATCTTTATAATGTATGTTAAATCCATTATGTTGAATGCAGCATAAACGCATTAAAGTGTGCTTAAATAGAAATTTGTTCATAAGCTCTAATGTCACGAAATTCATTTGTGTGTCTCTGTAAATGAGCCATAAACATGGTATACGTCAGTAAAATATATTCAGCTTATTCTACGCTTTTTATGAATAATCGTTCGAAATTTGACATAATCTGAATGATTACGAGACATTGCCAGAACACTTTTGTAAGATCCTGTACATTAATTAAGAAGCCTAAGAGCACATATTTTCTTCAGAAAACATAAGTTTAAACATCTCATTAATGCACGCTAATTGAATTTTGTTAATTGCAAAGTAAGGATGTTAAAACGTTTAAACGAAATTCATCCCATATGCTGTAATCCTGTAATGCTAAAACGTTTGGCGTGTCCCTGTACACAATCCATAAACAGACATAAAAATTATACGACTACTTCTATATAAAGCCTGAATGTGTGTGCCAATTTGCAAGTCAGTCGGAGGATTTATGCGGCCGTTATTGCGGTACATACAAATTCTACCCATAGGCTGTAACGATAAGAAACATTTTGGTGTGTCCCTGTACACGAACTACAAATGGAATGCACACCCAAAACTATACAGCTGATTCTGTGTGGCTCATGAAGATGTGTACCAAATTGCAAATTGCGTGAATTTTGCGGCCGTATCGCGGTACATACAAATTCTTCCCATAGGCCATAATGATAAGAAAACTTTGGCGTGTCCCTGTACACAAACTACAAATGGAATATACACCCAAAACTATACAGCTAATTCTGTGGGGCTCGTGAATACGTGTACCAAATTTCAAGTTAATAGCGGGACTTTTGCGGCCGCTGTCGCGAGACAAACAGACGGAACCAAAAATCTTTTTGAGTCTCCACAGGGAGGCCTCCACGGACGTTTTGGCAAAAATGTCATCTTCTGGAATTCACAATTCTGTGTAGTGCTCTTTCATATTTAAGAGAGGGTAAAATGGAAGGTGATATTCATTTAATCGTTTGTTAGTTATTTAGTGTTCCAATCGTTTTTCAGTATTACTAAAATTTTTCCAATGTGTTACCCTATTCAGTTATTCAAAACATCGCAAAAGTTCTTACATTATTATTGTTGTTGTTGTTGTTGTCGTGTATAGCAAAGTGCAGAAATGATAAAAGTAGAAATAAAATAATAACAAAAAGGGGAAAAAAATTAAATATTGCCAAAAGCGTGGATCACAGCCTTGGCAATGTCTATAGCTCTTTATGAGTATAAAACGTACATCATAATGGATGGTTACCAGAGTGGAGGTCTGAACGGGTCGGGCTCACGGCCCGAGCCCGAGCCCGACCCAGCCCTCGGGCCGGGTTCGGGCCGAAATTTTGAATTTGCTCTCGGGCCGGGCTCGGGCTTAAATTTTTTTTTCAGGCTCGGGCCGGGCTCGGGCTCAGTTTTTTTGTGTATATTCGGGCTGGGCCGGACCTGAATGAAATTTTCTCCGGGCCGTGACGGCCCGAATCTTTATCAGGTTTCCTCGTTAATCAACGAAAAATAAAAATAAAATATTTCTTCAGTCATTTATTTTATGTTATTTTACAGGTTAGTATGACACATAAAGTTCTGTTTTGTTAAAAAAGTGTCTGTAACTTCAATTTAATCAGTCTGTCTGTCCAAAATCTGATTTTTCGCAAATATTTTTAGCATGCCTCGAAATTAATATATTTTATTTAAAGTAATATTAGATGGTTTCCTATTCAAAATAGTATGCATGTCAATACCAGTTTGCGCACATATACATGAGAAAAGAAATTAGATACGTTACTGGGTATAAGGCTTTGTTTCTTATAATCTGTTGAGTTTAAGTGGTATAAAGGCTATAAAAATCTTTCCGCTGTAACTTTCTCTCTAAGGCTCCTTTTCCTTTTCTCCAGTGGACGAAAGTAGCATCATTTTTATCATGGGCAAAAGCAATTTTTCTATTGAATATGGTTGGATTAACATTAAAGTTTTTTTTTTTACCGGAGCACATGAAAGATTTGGATACATTACGGTATATAAGAGGAAATGGTTGAAAGTGCATTTTTAGTAGTATTAACCATTTTAAATACTTTCCTATATTATTTGATGAATGCTAATATTTTCGATTTGACTTTCTGTTTGTCTTTGTATCTTGTCTATAATAAAATAAATCTTGTAAAATTTCAGCAGTTTTGTTAAAGAACGTACTTTTGTTTGGTTATGTAAAACCTCTGCAAAACACATACTAAAAATCTTTTTCATAGAAAGGCATTCTTTTCTTTTCTTTTCTTTCTTTCTTTTTTTTTAAGCTATTGTATAGCTTTTATCGCGGGCTTTGAGCGCGGCGACCGAATCAGAAAATTCCGTAACGAAAAAAAAACCTAACACAGTTCGGCAGACTTCGGTAGACTTCGGCTGTACGAAGCTCGCACGAATCGAGACGAGCTGCTCCGAAATCGGACGAATACGTAAGCAGCTGTTTGTGAGAAAGTATATAGGTGTATAGGTATTATCATTTATGTGCAACAGTAAATAGCTGTACGCGTACAATTTGTGTATAAAGTGTCTTTAATATGAATAAACAAAGTGCATTTATTTGTGTATAAAGTGTTTTTAATATAAATAAACAAAGTGCATTTATTAATGAAGAAAGTGATGAAAAAATAGTGAAAGAAAATGAGTGAGTACTCTATATACATACATTTTATTATTATCACAAATGCAGTATTTTTAAGCTATTGTATAGCTTTTATCGCGGGCTTTGAGCGCGGCGACCGAATCGGAAAATTCCGTAACGAAAAAAAAAACCTAACACAGTTCGGCAGACTTCGGTAGACTTCGGCTGTACGAAGCTCGCACGAATCGAGACGAGCTGCTCCGAAATCGGACGAATACGTAAGCAGCTGTTTGTGAGAAAGTATATAGGTGTATAGGTATCTATCATTTATGTGCAACAGTGAATAGCTGTACGCGTACAATTTGTGTATAAAGTGTCTTTAATATGAATAAACAAAGTGCATTTATTTGTGTATAAAGTGTTTTTAATATGAATAAACAAAGTGCATTTATTAATGAAGAAAGTGATGAAAAAATAGTGAAAGAAAATGAGTGAGTACTCTATATACATACATTTTATTATTATCACAAATGCAGTATTTTTTAACACGCTTTTATTAGCTTCACCTGTATGTATGTATGTATGTATATATGTTTGTTTGTTTGTTTGTAACTTCTCTGGGAGCAAACAAAAAAATTATATTGTGAAATAAAATCTTTTTGTAAAAAAATAGAACCGACTCCAAAAAGCAACTACTATTAAAAAAAAATTGTATGAAATGAAACTAAATTGCGCCAAAAAGTATAAAATAATTTCCTTCGCCAAACAACCTATAACACTACAATTAATCATAACTTTTGAAGTCGGCGCAAAATTAAATAAAATTTAATTAGTTTTTAAAGGTTTGTTTTTAGATCGGTAGCAACAAATGCTGTCGTCTCGAATGATCCATTTTCATGTTTCCTTTATTATTGTATTCACTGTATACAATTGGTCCATTGGTAGCATCTACACAGAACAGTGGACATTTTTCACAATGCAGAATTTATGTTTCTACGAAGTTAGAGTTTTCTTTGCAAATTTGGTATAACTTTGATAACTATCATCCTTGGTGGCTTTTAGATTTGGCGTTGAAAACGTATTGCAAAAATATACACGCAAGATGTATATTTTCATAATACATTTTGTACGAAGTATTGTTTCATATTCTTGATTACTCTCTTAATATACCTTATCAAATTAATCATGATATCCCAAAGAAATTAAATATGTTTGCCAGATAATTTTGCGATTTTTCTTTCACCAAGGACGTCAGATCTTCGCCAACTTTGGCTGCTTACGAAATCTTATTTGTTTTCTTGAATCAAAATAGTTTTCGGCTGCGTTTTGCAGGCGACAATGTGAGATGTGTAGTTTGAATAGGATTCGATTTTTGTATTGAATAAAGGTATTAATTTTTATTTAATTTTGCGCCGACTTCAAAAGTTATGATTAATTGTAGTGTTATAGGTTGTTTGGCGAAGGAAATTATTTTATACTTTTTGGCGCAATTTAGTTTTATTTCATACAATTTTTTTAAGTCGGTTAAAAAAAATACTTCCCCTTCGTGAACGATATGGCGTAGAGGTAAGGCGCCGCGCTACGAACCTAAAGGTCCAGTGTTCGATCCCCGTCAGGGGAAATTTTTTAAAAATGGTTTTTGTTAATTCTAAGTTATTTTAATTAAAGATTTAAATGTATGTAAATATTAAGGTGTATCACTCACACGATTTTCTCTTACCCTGAATCTTAATACTAAGATAGATATTTTGTGCTTTTTAGTTCACATTTCTATAAAAGCGTGATCTTTAATTTTTTAAAACTATAATATATATATATATATATATATATATATATATATACATATTTTTAAGCTATTGCATAGCTTTTATCGCGGGCTTTGAGCGCGGTGACCGAATCAAGAAATTCCGTAACGAAAATAAACCTAACACAGTTCGGCAGACTTCGGCAGACAGTCAGTTCGGCAGACTTCGGCACGGTGTTTGTGTGCGTGCGATTAGACGTATGCGTGTAGACTAGCTGCTAACTGCTCATAACTGATTCTATCTCTTTTAGACACAATGCTAGGTGAGACAGCGTGCTTTTTGGCCGCGTCCACGAGTGAGTTCGAGCCTGCGACTAGTTGAACCTTAACGTGTATGTATATGGTACGACTGTACGAAGCTCGCACGGATCGAGACGAGCTGCTCCGAAATCGGACGAATACGTAAGCAGCTGTTTGTGAGAAAGTATATAGGTGTATAGGTATCTATCATCTATGTACAACAGTGAATAGCTGTACGCGTAAAATTTGTGTATAAAGTGTTTTAAATATGAATAAACAAAGTGCATTTATTAAAATCCCTCCCAAGGCACAACTTTGACATGAGTCCCCCCCAAGGCACAACTTTGACATGAGTCCCCTTCCCAAGGCACAACTTTGACGTGAGTCCCCTCTCCAAGGCACAACTTTGACATGAGTCCCCTCTCCAAGGCACAACTTTGACATGAGTTCCCCCAAGGCACAACTTTGACATGAGTCCCCTCTCCAAGGCACAACTTTGACATGAGTTCCCCCAAGGCACAACTTTGACATGAGTCCCCTCCAAGGCACAACTTTGACGTGACTCCCCCCCCCAAGGCACAACTTTGACATGAGTTCCCTCAAGGCACAACTTTGACATGAGTCCCCCCAAGGCACAACTTTGACATGAGTCCCCCCCCAAGGTACAACTTTGACATGAGTCCCCACAAGGCACAACTTTGACATGAGTCCCCGCCCAAGGCACAACTTTAACATGAGTCTCCCCAAGGCACATTTTTGACATGAGTCCCCACCAAGGCACAACTTTGACATGAGTCTCCTCCCCAAGGCACAACTTTGACATGAGTCCCCTCCCCAAGGCACAACTTTGACATGAGTCCCCCCCAAGGCACAACTTTAACATGAGTCCCCCCAAGGCACAACTTTGACATGAGTCCCCACGAAGGCACAACTTTGACATGAGTCTCCCCAAGGCACAACTTTGACATGAGTCCCCCCCCCAAGGCACAACTTTGACATGAGTCCCCCCCAAGGCACAACTTTGACATGATTCGCCCCCAAGGCACATGAGTCTCCCAAAAGGCACAACTTTGACATGAGTCCCCCCAAGGCACAACTTTTACATGAGTCCCCACCAAGGCACAACTTTGACATGAGTCTCCCCAAGGCACAACTCTGACATGAGTCCCCCCCCAAGGCACAACTTTGACACGAGTCCCCTCCCCAAGGCACAACTTTGACATGAGTCCCCTCCCCAAGGCACAACTTTGACATGAGTCCCCCCCAAGGCACAACTTTGACATGATTCGCCCCCAAGGCACATGAGTCTCCCAAAAGGCACAACTTTGACATGAGTCCCCCCAAGGCACAACTTAGACGTGAGTCCCCCCCAAGGCACAACTTTGACATGAGTCCCCCCCAAGGCACAATTTTGACATGAGTCCCCCCCCAGAACTTGAATTAATATCAAAGAAAAAAAAATACTGCATAAATAAAATAAATAAATAATTATAATTGCATAAGTTGATAAAAAATGCTATGCAATAGCTTTACCGCGGCAGTCCCCGAGTGCCACACGTATTTTTTTTTTAACACGCTTTTATTAGCTTCACCTGTATGTATGTATGTATGTATGTATGTATGTTTGTTTGTTTGTTTGTTTGTTACTTCTCTGGGAGCAAACAAAAAAATTATATTGTGAAATAAAATCTTTTTGTAAAAAAATAGAACCGACTCCAAAAAGCAACTACTATTAAAAAAAAATTGTATCAAATGAAACTAAATTGCGCCAAAAAGTATAAAAGAATTTCCTTCGCCAAACAACCTATAACACTACAATTAATCATAACTTTTGAAGTCGGCGCAAAATTAAATAAAATTTAATTAGTTTTTAAAGGTTTGTTTTTAGATCGGTAGCAACAAATGCTGTCGTCTCGAATGATCCATTTTCATGTTTCCTTTATTATTGTATTCACTGTATACAATTGGTCCATTGGTAGCATCTACACAGAACAGTGGACATTTTTCACAATGCAGAATTTATGTTTCTACGAAGTTAGAGTTTTCTTTGCAAATTTGGTATAACTTTGATAACTATCATCCTTGGTGGCTTTTGGATTTGGCGTTGAAAACGTATTGCAAAAATATACACGCAAGATGTATATTTTCATAATACATTTTGTACGAAGTATTGTTTCATATTCTTGATTACTCTCTTAATATACCTTATCAAATTAATCATGATATCCCAAAGAAATTAAATATGTTTGCCAGATAATTTTGCGATTTTTCTTTCACCAAGGACGTCAGATACCAGCATCTTCGCCAACTTTTGCTGCTTACAAAATCTTATTTGTTTTCTTGAATCAAAATAGTTTTCGGCTGCATTTTGCAGGTGACAATGTGAGATGTGTAGTTTGAATAGGATTCGATTTTTGTATTGAATAAAGGTATCAATTTTTATTTAATTTTGCGCCGACTTCAAAAGTTATGATTAATTGTAGTGTTATAGGTTGTTTGGCGAAGGAAATTATTTTATACTTTTTGGCGCAATTTAGTTTCATTTCATACAATATTTTGAAGTCGGTTAAAAAAAATACTTCCCCTTCGTGAACGATATGGCGTAGAGGTAAGGCGCCGCGCTACGAACCTAAAGGTCCAGTGTTCGATCCCCGTCAGGGGAAATTTTTTAAAAATGGTTTTTGTTAATTCTAAATTATTTTAATTAAAGATTTAAATGTATGTAAATATTACGGTGTATCACTCACACGATTTTCTCTTACCCTGAATCTTAATACTAAGATAGATATTTTGTGCTTTTTAGTTCACATTTCTATAAAAGCGTGTTCTTTAATTTTTTTAAACTATAATATATATATATATATATATATATATATATTTAAGCTATTGCATAGCTTTTATCGCGGGCTTTGAGCGCGGCGACCGAATCAAGAAATTCCGTAACGAAAATAAACCTAACACAGTTCGGCAGACTTCGGCACGGTGTTTCTGTGCGTGCGACTAGACGTATGCGTGTAGACTAGCTGCTAAGTTCATAACTGATTCTATCTCTTTTAGACACAATGCTAGTGAGACAGCGTGCTTTTTGGCCGCGTCCACGAATGAGTTCGAGCCCGCGACTAGTTGAACCTTAACGTGTATGTATATGGTACGACTGTACGAAGCCCGCACGGATCCAGACGAGCTGCTCCGAAATCGGACGAATACGTAAGCAGCTGTTTGTGAGAAATTATATAGGTGTATAGGTATCTATCATCTATGTACAACAGTGAATAGCTGTACGCGTAAAATTTGTGTATAAAGTGTTTTAAATATGAATAAACAAAGTGCATTTATTAAAATCTCCCCCAAGGCACAACTTTAACATGAGAGGCACAACTATGACATGTTCCCTCCCCAAGGCACAACTTTGACATGAGTCCCCCAAAAGGCACAACTTTGACATGAGTCTTCCCAAGGCACAACTTTGACATCAGTCCCCCCGAAGGCACAACATTGACATGAGTCCCCCCCAGGCCCAACTTTGACATGAGTCCCCCCAAGGCACAACTTTGACATGAGTCCCCCCCCAAGGTACAACTTTGACATGAGTCCCCCCAAGGCACAACTTTGACATGAGTCCCCCCAAGGCACAACTTTGACATGAGTCCCCCAAAAGGCACAACTTTGACATGAGTCCTCCCAAGGCACAACTTTGACATCAGTCCCCCCAAGGCACAACTTTGGCATGAGTCCCCCCAAGGCACAACTTTGGCATGAGTCCCCCCCCACAAGGCACAACTTTGACATGAGTGCCCTCAAGGCACAACTTTGACATGAGTCCCCTCCCCCGGAACTTGAATTAATATCAAAGAAAAAAAAATACTGCATAAATAAAATAAATAAATAATTATAATTGCATAAGTTGATAAAAAATGCTATGCAATAGCTTTACCGCGGCAGTCCCCGAGTGCCACACGTTTTTTTTTTTTTTTTGTTATTTTACATATTTATGAATCGGGCCGGGCCGGGTCGGGCCTAATTTTACCGTTTTTTGTCCGGGCCGGGCTGGGCCCGAGCCGCATTTTTCGACTTCATAACGGGCTGGGCCGGGTAAGCAAAGTTTTCGTACGGGCCGGGCCGGGCCCGAGCCTCGAAATTCCCGCCCGTGCAGACCTCTATGCCAGAGCCCCGAGGGGTTACATCATTATTAATTTAAATTAATTTACATTGGTATAAAGGTGGAGACTCGCTTATAGTGAGAGGTATGGCGTTCATGAGAGAAGATTATAGTACAGAATGTAAAAGATGCAAATGAATGGGCTCTTTCTACCGTTGCTTACTTTAACCATTATAAAACTTCTCTCGTTCTTATGATTATAGGGACAGAATATATTAATATAATATATTTTAAAGAAGTACTAAACATAAATAAATGAAATAAATATAATTTTTATTGATAAATATGGTGAAATAAATATAATTTTTATTGATTGAAATAACATGTATAGATATTTTTATTTATTTTTTTTCCTTAAAAATAAACTGAAAAATTATTCTTCTTTCACAAATTCACTTGGTGAAAACTGATAAATATACCAGCAAACAGAATGCCTCAACATTTGTAAACAATGCAAATTTCTCTTTAAAACATTTTTTGTGGTAAAATCAAAAGAATCCACATTGGAAATATATATATATACATTACACTAAGATACATTTATTTCAAAGGACCTTTTCCAAATATTTTTGTTGTCTAAATTTAGAAGCATCGCAAAAGCCTCCCTCGAAAATTTCATTTCATATTTATAAGGTATTTTTCTGTTTTATCATATCTTTTTTCTTCAGCCAGTAAGCTCTTTTACAAACATTTGTCTTATACGTAATAACAGCAAAATATTTCTTACGAAACATTAAACAACGAAAAATGAGATGATAAAGGATTATTTTTCACGAAAAACGAAATTTTACGAAAAGAAAACAATGCAGATTCGTCTACGTTATTTCATTTTTATGAGAATGCATTAAACACAAAGAAAGGAATACCTCTGAGGCTTGAATAGAAGAAATTTGAAATTTAAACACACTAAACCTGTACAAAAACAAATAATTAAATAAAAAGAAAAAAGTGGTGTTAAAAAAAAAAGTGAATTAGCTGTTTTTTAAAGAAATGTGTAAAATAAATCTTATTGTTTAGATCGGTAGTTATTAACGCGTCGTTAAAGTACATGCGATTAAATGCATATGAAATACAGAACTGACAAAGTATTAAGATTAAGTTAGGGGAGTTTGCGCACGAGTCAATAGAATAATGTAAAAAATTCAAATATTAATTTTTTGCTAAAGAATCGCTGAATATTTTTTAATTTATTCGTTTTCTATGCATTTCCATCACTATTTTGTTGATATGCTATAATTTAAAGCAACAGCTGTTATAAAACCAGGAGAGTTACTTTGGGCAATCTGCTCTTACAGGATATATGTGATTGCACAAATGGATACGAGAGATTGCGCTTAGTTATAATTACAATTAAATTGTTAATAATAATAATTGAACTTAAATGACATTGTTGTAATGTTTTTGTAAACAAATATTTTTGTATTAGGAATGGATATTTCAACTTTATATTTAAAAAATCAGAAAAATAAAAGATCTTAAAAAATAGTTAAAATAAATTATATATAAAAAAAAAAAAAAAAAAAAAAATTAAAAATTCAGAGGGAAAAAAAAGACTAAATGAGATTACAAAACAACATTAAGTTCTAGACAACACGTTTAAATAAAATTAGTAGACTTCCTTTTCATTTGAATGTTTTCTTGTTTGCTAACCAAATATATCGTTGTCCACTATCATTGCACTTATTGTTGTACATGGTGCAGCTTTCGTGCAACCACCTGCCAGAAGTAGTACAATTAAACTAGTCTTAGGAAAAAAAGTGTCTTTTTTTTTTTTTTTTTTTTTTTTTGTTTAAAGAAAAGGTGGTTTATTTTACTATGAGAAAGTAAAATACTCCCTACTCATATTTTAAACATATAGAAGTTGTCGCGAAAGTTGTTTTAGTTGGAGGCAGTGAAAGATCTCCCCGAATTTGTCAAAAACCTTCGCATAGTTACTTTCTGTGACATATTACGGTAGTCATAATTCGCGACAAAAAAAAAAAAAAAAAAATAGGAGAAGAAAAAAGAAAGAGTTTTTTTTTTTTTTTTTTTTTTTTTTTTAAGCTATTGATTATTTTACAAATACTGTACGATAAATGAAAATAATTTATTTATTTCAGATGCAACTTTTATCTACTTTCTATGTATAGGCATAATTAAAATATAAATTCTTCTCCATATAAATTATAAAGTAATGAAATATGCAAAATCACGATAAATATGTACAAAAATCAATGTGCAATGTATTTTTTTTCTCTTTTTATTATTTTCCCCTAAACTTATTATAGTTACACATAATTTGGGTACCGATTTGTTAATCTAAATTATTTTCAACTTCCATAAGAATGATAAACTATAAAAGGAATTTCTATATTCCATGGACAGGAATTAAGATATTTTACTCATTTATCAATTTATTTATTTAGAATTCTCACTGTGAGTGAAATAATTTTTTTTTTTTTTTTTTTTTTTCAATATCCATTAAAAAATGCACATACACTCGTTTGGTTTGGTTTGATGAGTACTGAGATTTTTTGCTTGCCTCGAAGGCCGCTTATATCTCGAAATATCCACACCACAAGGGTTTACAAGTTTTTATTTAATACACAGTAACAAGTAAACAATATCTTGAAGACATAAGACAACACAAACATCCATGCCCGCACCAGGATTCGAACCTGGGACCAATGGATTCGGAAGGCAGGGCCCTACCGACCGAACCACCTGGCCGGCACATACACTCGTGCCTAGTATGAATTTGCAAAGAGCATTCTAACTTTTAAAAACTATTTTTTTTTTCTTTTTTAAGGAAAAAAAGAAAAGGAAAAATGAAGGAAAACACTTCATTATGCATTTTTTCCCCCCGAAAACCTGCAAGCTTGTATATGAAAGTAAAATGAATTAAATGTTTAATTGAATGACTGAACCATTTACTTTTAAATACTAACCAAATCGTAATATTGAGTCATTCAAAAGAAAAGAAAAACTACTTAAAATTAAGTTCCTTTGTCGCATACTTATAGTTGCAAACTTAAAAGATATATAAGAAGCATATTTCAAAATATTGTTTCTATTATCTTAAGTAATATATTCTTATACTTTACAAACATATTACAGTAAAGCACCGTTTATACGTCTTTCAAGGGACTGACGTAAAAGGACTTAAAATGAAAAGACGTACAATCGAAATTTTAATAATAACACTTTGAATGCTATAAATTTAATGATGCTTAAGCAATATTTGTATGAAAATGCTAATTAATAAGTTTCTTAAATTAATAACTGTAAGTTATACTTCTTTTGAGGCAATAATTAATAATAATAATTAAAAAAAAATTATAAAAAGTGAGAAAAATCCTACTATTAATGCATGACTAGGTACTAATTACATATATCATATATTGAGTATTATATTACATATCTTAAGCACTATATGAACACATTTTGAAAATTAATTATATACATTGCGTATCTTTAAAAACAAGCATACGATTTATGTCCATACAGACAGTTATTTAATAACATTAAAAATCTTTAAAATTCGTCTGATTTGCTGCTTGTCTATGAGTATTAAAAATTCTGCTGTGAATTCAATTGATTCTTTGATAAGTATTCTTCTATATTTCCCGTGTTCCTCCATTTAAGATGCTTTCAGGAAAAATTCGTCTTATTTATAACGAAAAATAATGACAAGTCGAGGAATTTTGCGTATTTTAGTAATGTGGAAAAGACGTATAACCGATATTAGCGGCGTGTAAACGAAGAATTTTTGTATTAAAATGAATAAGAATGAATCGGGACGTCACTAAAAGGACGTATACATGTAAAAGACGTATAAACGAGAGAGGTATAAACGGTGCTTTACTGTATTACATGAATCACCATAACAAGTAATAAAATTATTTTTCATGAACATAAGCATACAAAAAAATATATTTAAAAAAAAAAAAAAAAAAGATTAATATGTCGTAATATCTTGCAAGTCGGTTTTTCGCTTTCTATAGAATTTTAGTACAAATAAGTATACTTTTGTGCATGACTAAATTACATTTTAGTTGTTAGATGTGTTGCTAATAATAATATTATTACTACTATTATGATTAACTCATTTTTGGTTAAGAACACTTTTCCTTAAAAATAGTCAATATAAACTAAAAATTGAAAAATTAGAAAATTACAATGTAAATTAAAACATGTCTTATTATACTATAAAATAAATTATTTGACTTTAATCTCAGTTCTTATGAATTTTCTGCATTAATTTATCAGAACACTATATTTTGATAAATAGTGAAATCTAATCCTTCTGAGTTTAAATACTAAAAGAACTGTTTATAAACCACTCTAAATATTTAAATACTGTTTCAAAAACTTCGCTTCTAAATGCAGCTTGAATGGCTAAGTTACTATTGGAGGCAATTTTCTCTTTTGTTAAAAAATAGTTGTTAATAATAAAATGACGTACAAAATTATAAAATATATCCTATTTCTGACAGAAAATAAATAAATAAATAAAATGAATCAGGCCCCCTTATCCGCTATTTTTCTTTGTCTTTTAAAATCTGATCCTCATTTAAAAAAATTTTAAATAATAATAATAATAATAATAATATGAAATGATGCGAATAAAAAATGAATAATAATAATAAGAAGAAATGAATTATAGAATATGAAATGAGTAATAAATGATACGAAACAGATTTTTACCAACAAAAATACTTTTTAGAAAATTCTGTATATCAGCATTTATCGAACAATAAACAAAAATTGCTTATGAGACAAAATTCACTTTCTGAAATGAAATTTTTAATATTTGATAAGTAAATAAAAGAAGAAGAAAAGAAAAAGAAAAAGAAAAATGCCAAAGACAAATAAATCTACTAAGCTACTAAATACAGAGAGGAAAAAAAAAAAAAAAAAAAAACAAGGAGAAACATAAATTTTATTTTAAATCCCTGGAAAAGAGATTTCATTTTTCTTTCTTTTTTACTTTACACTTCAAAGAAAACCAAAAACAAAGTTCAATTCGATTTCTTCTGTGAAGAATGCCTGGAGCCAACTACAGATATGTGTTGAGTATTTACAAATTGAAAAATAGACCCGCTGTCAATAAAGTCAGATAGTAAAAAGTCGTAATTAATATCTCGATGCAGATGTGTCAAAACAAGACTCTAAAATAAATAAAATTCAATACTTGGAAAGAGAATAGAATTTCTGTTACGATTCCATTCTTCGTAATACTTTAAACGCACAGTTCTCAAATTCTGATATGAGTATGTGACTTTTCCTATCTTAACAATTTCTTATTCACTATATGATATAATGTGATATAATATGATATATGATATAATATAATATGCAAATAAATTTTGTAACAAAATTTCGGA
This sequence comes from Salticus scenicus, assembly GCA_963930645.1. Lineage (NCBI taxonomy): Eukaryota > Metazoa > Arthropoda > Arachnida > Araneae > Salticidae > Salticus > Salticus scenicus. The sequence goes on from OZ005648.1 coordinate 285,996,759, forward strand.
ATTGAGATTTTTCGATAATTAAACGTTTTCAGATTTCCTGAATTCGAAAATTAAATTTTTAGTGGTTGATTTGTGTGTGTCTCTCTGTGTATGCCCGTGAGTCTCTTATCAGCATAACTCTAGGACAAATATTAGCAGAAAATCTAAAGAAGGTATTCGAGATCTGTATCATATGGGGATGCTACATAAAACTTTCCATTGAAATTCCAAAAATGATTCGTATACAGGGGCATGCAAAAGTATTCAAATACGGGCGAATTTTCTGGTAGAATCAGTTTAACATTAGATTACACTAAACACAATAAAATTCATGTATATTTTTCATGTGCACAAAAGCATGTTTCACATAGTATGAGATGTATGTATGACATATGTATGACATATGTATGAGACATATGTATGAGAAGTATTAAACTTTCATTTTCAAGGCCATACAAAAGGATTGAGATATATTGGTACAATATTTGAAAATAGCTCAATCAAGTTTTGTCATTATTTTTATTTCTATATTAAATTTAAATACACTGTCTGTTTTATGAATAATATACAGGGCTATTCAAGTAGAATAATATATAAGGAAAAGTCTTGAAAGGTAATTCTCTGAATAATCAGGAGGTTAGGGGGCGGCACATACACATACATATATGCTAAATAAAACTGTTTATAAAAATAATTTAAATTGTTCTTTAAAGTACACTTCAAATGCCCAAATACAGTACTTCACATCTTTCATCTTAAGCTGGAATAATGTACAAAAAGTGGATTCCTCCAGATCAGCAGAAAAGGTGTGCCCAAATGAAAAGGAGAGTAAAGTTATATGTGAAGAAATTTTAATAACAATATTATAATTACAGTTCATGTGATATAGTACAACTATAAATAACTGCCATTGATACACTGATCCCAGCGCGTAGGAAGGGAGTGGATGGCTCAACAGATGGGTCAGGCAAACATCCATTCTCTCCGTCTTCTGATTCTCTGACATATGCTTGGGCACCCATTGTGCATAAACTTTGCCATAACCAAGCTTTTTGTGGATTATGTGATGCGCAGTTCCTTTGTTTATCGACAGTTCAACAGCAGTTTCACGTGTGGTGATCCGGTGATTCTGCCGTATGAGCTCATCCACAGCCGATCTTTTTGTGCTGATCTGGAGGAATCCATCATGCAACGAACTGCGGAAATGACTCTCCAGCAACGAAGATATTGATGCGAAGCCGTTAACTGCGCATGTGCATGTAGCAATACCACCATGCCATATAACGGCCAACACATTAACTCACTGGGATTCGATATAACGCCGCTACAGCTAAGGTCTCCTTTTCATTTGGGCCTTATAGTACGAAAATATACATTGTAGACCTGAATGTTAAAAATAGAAAGCCTAAAATGTGCATTTATTCGTTCGCGATTTCGTACTCTCTGACATCTTATGGCCATATTACACGGGAACATATATATACTCAACACAACATTATACTCAACATGTTCGAAGTTGCGGAAGCTGAATGAACGAGGAAACCGATCAGCTGTCCATAGGGTTACCCTGAACAGCAGGAGGTATTCCAGAAAAAAATCGTGTTCTTCCCTCCTATTGGTCAATTTTGATGAGCACGCTGGAAACAGTCAACTCTTTCGAAAGGCCGTCGAAAAAGTTGATCATCCGATAATGGGTTATCTTTGAACAAGATCAGGCTGAGTGTGTTGTCTATAACGTTGTGTTTAGTAAAATGTTGAGCGAATATCTCTCGTGTAATACGGCCATTAGAAAGAAAAAAACTACCAGTCAACACAAGATACCCTTATTTTAGATGCTCGAACTTCTCTCTTTTATCTGAAATGCATATTTGAACCCCTGTTTAAACTTCACTTGCACAAGTTGTAGCGTAACGGATGATATTTGTGCTACGCAAAGGTCTAATAAGGATGTGCATTGTAGCTTGGAGGGTGATAACTAATTGTTTTCTCCTTCTAAGATCGTTTCGTCAGGTTACAAAGTAAGAAATCACGAACAAACGAATGCACATTTTAAGCGTTCTATTCATATCTATAACAAGGTGTCTTTTCGTACTAAATAGATGATGCTCTAGAACTTGTAATTCCCTTTTTTTCTCTATCTCGTGCTTTTTTAGGGCTAGGAATTTTAACTCCGCTGATTTTCACCAAGTGCCGCAGTAAATGATTCATCTAATAGCGAATAGCTAGTTTACCAAAACTAGACACCATTTTTATAATTACATCTGGAGCCATTCACCAGCTAAAACGTTGTTGACAGAATGTAACGGGCACTCTGTACATCTAGTAATGTTTTACTTCTAACTGACAGCCTTGGTTTTTAACTGTAGCTCTAGTTAAAATTTTCCAGGAAAATAATTTTTTTCTCAGTATTGTCAAGTTAATTTTATTCCATTCTTTCTAGTTTGTTTTCAAAGTCCTTCGTCTTCCAGTGTCATGGATGTGTTTTTTCTAAGGTATGTTTAAATAAATCGAAAGCACTAATAGCCACGTAAGATGATTCTTGCATTTTTTCAACTATTTTATTAATTAGGATGCATTTAATTTCGGTTTCCGATTCTTTCTTCGCTAAATAAAAGCGGCAGATTGTTTATACGTGTGACCAGTGTTGCCATATTTTGCGGCTTTTTTAGCCAATGGCCACTAACAGTTTTGAGAAGTGATATTTGATACATATATATAATTGACTATTAATCACCGAAGTCATTAGGCAACCGTTACATTTAAAATTTAGTGGTGGATTTTGAATAAAAAAAAGTTGCAAAATCTGGCAACATCGCTTGTGACTAAAAATTAAAGCTGGATTTTAAAGCCTTTTTTCTTATAAGGTTGGAATTTCTTTTCAAAAATTCGTACTGAAATATTCCGCTGGTAATAGATTGAAGACTTATTTGAGATTTTTTTTAGATTTACTCGAGACTTTTTACTTTCTTCTATATACAAAAGAAGGAAGTAATGGATATGTGCAAATTTTTGACGCCAAGTTATTGATAGAGATCCTCAACACTATTATGAGAGATCCTCAACATTATTATGAGAGATCCTCAACACGATTTGACCATTTAAAAAATATCTCTGTCTATCCCAGCATGAAAAAAAAAAAAAAAAAAATTCTAGGGGAATCGCGGTTGTCTCTGACAAAACAACGAACTTATTTTTCACGAAAGTTTTTATCTGGTTGAAGATAAGCCTTATTGGTTCTACATGGGTTTTGGCATATATTACCGTGGCCCAACCCGTGATCGAGCATTTTTCTTTAAATTAGAAAATAAATAAATTAACAAATGAATAATTAATAAAATTGAAATAAAACTTGGTTAGAAATTAAACTTGTAAATGTATCTCCGGTAAAACTGGCATTATTTATTTATTTATTTATTCAATTATAAAATAACTTTTTCAGATTTTAGTTTATTGCTAAAAGTTTTCTATATTTATAAAAGTGCTTCGAAAATGTTCGAAAAGCCAGACAAAAACTAAAAATTGCATGTTGATAGATATTTAAATTAATTTCATATGGCTACAAAATTTCGTATTCATTCAATGGTTGAGTTTCAATGGTTGCGGTTATGTCAAAGTAACGTTATTTTCATGAATTTGATGTAATTATTGTATATAATTTAATATAATAGTTATCTTTAAATTTAAATATACAAAAAACGTTAAAAAAAAAAGCCCTAATTCAACATCATAAAATATAAAGTTGCATTCCTTCGCAATGGTTGCTAAATTAATTACTTAAAAATTTTTCCCACGTTTTCTGCCAATTTTATTTTTAATACTTTTAAATTTGATGCTAAAGGTAAAAATATTGTCTTCATTTGGTGGATTTTGTCTTATAGAAATAGTTCTGAAGTACTAAAAAATTTTTCAAAAGTAAAATAATATGTTAAACAACTATTCTCTACCGTAATAAATCTATCTCTCACCCCCTTTTTTTAAATTGAATTCGCTTGCATTTATTTCTAAATTATAATGAAAACTTTTCTATAATCTATAAAAATATTGAAAAGTTTCATCTACATACTCTTTCAATTGTATTTTAAATTTTACACTTTTCATTAGTGTACTGAAAAAGTTTTACATTTCTTCTAATAAGCATGTAAAATAATTCTACAAGCACCCAAACTTCGCTGGGTAAATTTCATAAAATAAATTTTCTTTACTCTGTTAATTATACTATTATTTTCAGGAATTTTCAAATTGGATGTCAGAAAAAAAAATCCTTTTTATTTTTAACATTACGACTCAAAAATGCATAAATAAAACAAAAAGATCATTAGTCTATTAAAGCGCGAACACACAACAAAGAGTAATACGGTATATCGGGACAATCGAACCATAATTACCTGAAGTATTATTCCGTATTGTTGCTCTTCTCTATCATTGTTATCTTATTATTATAACATACTTAATTATGTAGATTTCAAATAAAGTCAGTTTCAGATATTCGAAAATGAATCAAAAATTAAGTCAACTGTGAAAAGATTAAGTGTACTAAACAGTTTCTTATTTTATACTATAAAAGAATCTCATTAGAGAAATACCTTTTTAACCTAACGACATTTTTTGAAAACCATTCATTAATCATGAAGTTACGAAAATATTTAACAGAACAGCAATAAGTACTATCGTATTAAACTAATGAATGAAAAAATATGCATATCTTTCAACTTTTTAAAAGTAATTACTAGTTCTAAAGATAATTAGTGAAGCATTTTTTTCCCTCGTTAGGATCTATTTAGAAAATTAAAAAAAAAAAAAAACTAAAATATCAAAAATATTTCCTACAAAAAAGTTGTTATTGGATTACCAAACAAAATATTATAATAAGGGAAAGGTAATCTTTGTAAAATAAAAATAAAAATAAACTGTTTTTATAAAAAACAAACAAATAAAATGTTTTCAGAGACATGCATTTTACGTAATCACAAGCTAATTTATTTTATTATTTTTTTTCTTTAAACAAAACAAAGCTAATGAATAACATTTAAAAGAAAAGAAAAAAGAAGAAATATGAGATTATATTAATATCATTTTTGTAGGAAGTGTTTTTTTTTTCTTTCGAAGGGAAACAATCTTAACTGTATTAAAATTAGAACTTAAAAAATTCTCTTTTTTTATCACACTTAATTTAAATATTTTACCCTATTCTTTAAGAAATAAAGTAAATTAATTAGGATGATCAAAATTCAAAAGCCATACCTTAATGAGAAGACAATGTAAAATATAAATTTTGAAGGCTTAAAAAATTAGTCAGAACTCTTATATATATATATTTTCTTCTTATTATTATTAAAGAATGAACTACTTTTATAGTAAAGTTTTTCACTAATATCTGTAGCCTGTGCACATGCATGTGTGTTAATGTGTATTAATTAACTGAATGTCACACTACAAAAACATTCAAGATAATTCTTTTGGACAAAATTAATTAAAATTAAAGAAAATAGGAAAATAGGAAATGAACTTCAGTTCAGGTACAAACTTTACTTATTAATTTAATAATAATTACTTAAAAGGGTTTAACCTGGCGCAAAAAAGTGTTTTTTTTTTTTTTTTTTTTTTTTTTTGTCATTTTAGCTAAAAATGCACAAGCAGTATTTTAGCTTTTTCGAAAATTAATTTAATTATTAAGATAGTGTTGATTCTTTTTTTCTTAACTTGGTTAACCCCAATTTTCTTCTCTATTTATTTTGTTTGCTAATAATTCTAACGAACCATCCGTACTTGTGATTTAAGAAACATGAATAAGTGAAACTATGCTTCAATTTCAAAAAATAGAGAAAGAAGCATCTATGGCATATGTGCAGAATGAAAAAGCGATTCAAAAGGGAAGTAATGAGTAGTGGTAGATTGTCACATCTTACTAGTGCTTAGAAGGCTTCAATGAAGCGAATTCTGCACTCTGGCATACTTTTAAATATTTTTGCATTTAAAATCAACCATCAAAACTTAAATTAAATCAAAATATACTAACCAATTAACGATTTCCGATATTTTCAATGGTTTCGTACTTTTTGCTCCCAAATACTTTAGTAAATATTAGAGGTTATTATATAGATATATTTTACGAAATTATCCGGTTATAGTTTTTTCGCGAAATTTTTATCAACATATTTTAGCATAATACAGTATATTTTAGGAAAATACTAAAAAACTAAAGACAGTTTAAACTTGGCTTAGGATATCTCTGAAGCTTTAAAAAGTTTTTCGAAAATTTAATCTTTACAAAGTATGCAAACAGCCTAAGGTAGTAAAGTAGACCAAAAATGTAAATTGATGTCAGTGTTTTTATTAATCTTACACACAGAGGATATACACGCATACACACATTTTTACACACATATAAAATATGTACATGTATATAAATACATTAATTTACAACTGTAAACTTTATGGAAAGTATTTTTTCAAAAGCAAAAATATTTCTAGCACATATAAGTATAAAAATGTTTTATAATAAATAAATAAATAAACTTACTTATATGTTTAGTACAATTAAATTTTATTTACATTTAAAGAAATAGTAAACAACTTGAATTCAAACGATTTTTGTAAGAACTAGAAAATTTTTACAAGTCTAGAGAATTTTCGTTTAGCTAAAAATAAATAAACGCTTAAATATTTTTAAATTATACTTTCTGATTTCTGTAATAAATATTTTTGAAAAATAAAAGAAAATATTTCCGCGGTTATAAAGAATATTTGTTAGTATTTTAACAAATGAATATTCTGAGACATATATTTTTCACGGAAGATATATGTTAACTTGCAGATAAATATTAAACCAATTTTCGAAAATTAGATGATTTTTAAAAATATATATATCTGATAACTAAAATTAACACATATTCAATGTATCCCTAAAGGTTTAATATGAAATGATTACAGGCTAAAACTAGACCAATGTTCCATATTTACTTCTAATACAGTTACAGTTAAAATGTACTTTAGAATGTAAATGAATTTTGTCCACATCTTATAGAAACATTCTGTTTTAAAAAATTATTACCAGAAGTTTGTCAAAATATTATATATCTATATCTATACATATATAATAACTAAAATCAGACATATTCAATATTTCCTCTAAAGATTTATTATGAAATTATTTCCCAAAAGATTTAATACTAAACTACATATCGGATAAATAAAATTATGCAAATTCAACATTTCCTGAATAGTTCAATATATTATTATTTTTCTAAAGATTTAATGTAAAATTATATGCATGATAACTATAAATCACGCATTCCTTTAAAGATTTAGCATGAAATTATGAATTTTCGAAAGATTTAATATGAAATTATTACAGGTTAAGTCTAGAACTATATTCTGTATTTATTTCTAGTACGGAATATAGTTCTAGTTTTAACCTGTAATAATCTTATTTATTTCTAATGCAATTAATACTTACTCAGGAGGGTAAATAAAAAAAACTTCTTTTATCTATATCTCATAGAAAATTTCTACTTCAAAAATTATTAACGGAAATTTCACAAAATATATGCGATATATCTTATGCAGTCTAAAACTATCTGAACGGCAATAAGACTCTCATCCGTCGTTAGTTCTGATAACGTTTAGAAACTAAACGTAACATTATGTTATATACAGGGTGATTATAATTAAAGTTACGATTTCAAAACGCTATAATTTTAAAACTACCCATCAGGGCATTTTGATATTTTACCAGAGCAATCGTGAGGCAAAGGAATTTTGTTTGGCAAAAGAAAAAACATTAGTTCTAAAATGCGCCGTTAATTATCCGTAAAGTATTTGTTTCATGAAGCTCCTCTTTTTCTCTTTTCACTATGACTGTTTCAGCTGTAAACACGTATTCTTGTCTTTTGGCTAAAAATATTGTAGTAAATCCTTGAAGTCTATTCTATTATTTCCTGCTATTCCATTGTGTTGCTAACAACATTCCTGTGTTTAACGAGTTCATTTAGGCGTTTTCCCTGACATTACCCTGAAAGCGCCATCTATAGGAACAGGTTAAAACTACTTTTTTCCTCCCTAAAACAAAATTTCATTTCCTCACGATTACTCTAGTAATATATCAAATCACTCAGATGGGTAGTTTTAAAATTATAGCATTTTGAAATCGTAACTTTATAGTATAGTTAAACCCTGTATAGTTAAATTTTACGAAAGCAAAAATCAAAGATGAAATTTTTCACTGATTCGAAACATATTTTCTTAACCTGGCATTTAAATTACTGACAAGGAAGGTATGCATACAACCATCCCCCCCCCCCAAAAAAAAAAAAAAAAAAAAAAAAATCTTAAGAATCCACTCACTTAAGCCACTCAATATAGGAAAGCTAAAGGTTACTTAGAACAGGGGTAAGACATAACATACATTTACGCAATATTTTGTAACATTTTTGATTAGTTATTTCTATAAACATGATTATTATAACGCGCCTTATTACGTAATAACCTTTAGCTGAATTATTTTATAAATTGCTAAAATCCTTATTTTTCGAAATTTTATTTACATGTTTCGACTTTTTATAATAAAGATTAAAAAAAGAAAATAAACATTTCTTTTCCGCCTTTTAAAAATATATCTAGTACATTCCCACCAATACCGAAAATACGGGAAATTGAAAAGAAGTTTTGTTCTACAGGAGTTCTATTCAATCTCTATAATGCTGTTAACAAAAATAAAGCGGAAAGAAAGGAAATAAAAACTAGACTTTATTCAAAACTTTATAGAGTATTTCTTTTCTTATTAAAGAGACAAATATCCTGATGGTAAATAAGTTGTGAAAGCAAGAAACTTTCAAAAATTGTTACTTGTACAGTCGGTAACAAAAGTGTCTGAACACTAGCAAACATTCCTATGAAAAAAAAAAAGTAAGCTTCATACGGTTTTGTTAAATAAAGCCTTGTCGAATCCTGTTCTTAGTCAGTGTAAGAACATGATTCGATAAGGATTTATTTAACAAAACCGTATGAAGTGTACTTTTATAACATAGAAATTTTTGCTAGTGTTCGGACACTTTTGTTACCGACTGTATATATATATATATATATATATATATATATATATATATATATACGGAAAATGGTACGTTGTTTTTAAAAAAGTAGATTATATCTAAGGGGTTTCTTTTTTCCAAAAAATGTTCTGTCATTGTTTAACAATGCGAAACTTCCAGACTTCCTCATTTTTATACATACATACTACAGTTGGCAGCAAAATTATTCGAGCGCTAACAATAATTCCTATATAAAAAAAGTACACTTAATACTGCTTTGTTAAATAAATCCTTGTCGAGTCATGTTCTTAGTCAGTCTAAGAACATGATTCGACAAAGATTTGTTTAACAAAACAGGATTAACTCTACTTTTTTTTTTTTACATGGGAATCATTGCTAGTGCTCGAATAATTTTTCTTCCGACTGTATTAGATTTTTCTGATATTATTTTTCAGTAATAGGAATCGAACAAAATTTTCGGCATTTCTATAAATGTTTTATATCTCCATTTAGAACAAACAGATTGCTCCCTGGTGGCTTTACCAAATAAATGCGATTTTCGTAAAAGTTGGCTCAATATCTTCAGTCCTCAATTTCTTACAGTTTTAATATTAGGTACGATTCGGTGTGGAAAAATAGAAAAAATAATTTGATTTGAAAAATGAGAATTAGAATGAATACTTGCAAATTCCATGCGTTAAAAAAAAAAAAAAAAAAAAAAAAAAAAAAAAGCTTTTTAAATTTCAAAGTGCAGAAGAAAATGGGTAGTTCAGATAAAAAAATCTTCTCAAAAGACCTATATTGACATACATATACAAAGGATTTTTTTTTTTTTTTCCATCTATTAATTTCTTTAATATCACTTATTTGGTGTATAATGCTTCATCACCATATGCAATTATACTATTTACTGATTTTTCAGCCTTCTTCCGGGTGTTTGATCATTATGATGAATTATTTTCATTATTATTATATCAGAAATATATAAATTAATCAACAGCACAATTAGATTTAAAATCATCTAAATTAAAATGGCTGTTAATTTTTAGGATTTATGAAAAGGAAAAATAATAAGTGTTTAAGAATGATTTTAAGTTTATTTTACCTGAACGTATAAATTACAAGATCATTTATAAAACTTTTTATAAATGTTTTGAACGTTAAAAATTAATACCGTGTAGTATTCTAAGAGTAATTTTAAAGAAGTTTAAGATCCACCATTAGGATATAAGTAATTTTTATAGATAATAAAATCACAATTAAATGTGAGAAGTTAACGAACTGTTTCGTCTGTCGCTGCCGGTGGCCAACGACCATGTTATTATATGTGATTTTTTTTTTTTTTTTTCAAATTACTCATTAGATGACATATTTTTATTTTTATTTATTTATTTTTTTTCAATTCAGTTTTCGCATTCACTAATTCCCAATCGTTACATTGATCTTCGTTTTCCAGAAATTGATTTTTTTTTTTTTTTTTAAATTTAATACTTTATTTTAAAGCTATAATGCGCGAAAAGTGAGCTAAGTGCATATTTTGCACTTTATAGATTCAAATGAAATATTAAAATAAAATAAATAAATAAATAAATACCCCTGGAAAACGAGACTCAGTTTAACGGATGTGAATTTACTAAATAGGAAAACGGAATTTAAAAATATACATTAGGTAATGAGTAATTTGGATAACATATTTCCCCATTGCACGTGAGACTGTCGGCCACATTAGGTGGTGATAGATATTTAATTATCAACGGAAAGGGAAAGTTAAAACCTCCCTATAATAATCCTTTCTCTTTCTCCCTCAAACAATTTCTTTTTTAGCTTGATTTAGATCATGAAATATCATAGCCGGCACAAAAATAAATAAAAGTCGTCATTAAATTCAAGAGTTTATTTTACTATAATTACAGATAAGATATTTATATAATATATTTTCCTTTCATTTAATTCACATTATTAAGAGTTTAAATGTCAGCTTTTTAAAGTTTGAAACCAGATAATATCTCATATTAAATTTTCTCTGGAAAGAAAAATAAATTTCCTGTATCACTTAGCGTATATAATTAAACATCAACATAATACGGGCATATAAGAAGGTAGTTTCCGTTTAAACATTTACATTGCAAACAATCCTAATCAAAGAGAACAGTTAACTGACTCAAGAATTAATTGCATGTTCCAGAGATCTCTCACACGGTTCCAGTTTATCTTTCTGCTTCGTTCAGAAGGAAAAAAAACCAAGGTGGCTGTAACAATCCGAAATGGTAAAAAAAAGAGGAGGCATTACCATGAGGCAAACACAGAGGAAAAAAGAAAAGAAGGGTGAGCAGTTGTGAGGAGATGTGTAGTAAATGATTAAGATTAATCAGAAGAAAATAAAAATGGTCTAGAAAAGGAGAAAAGGATATCTTGGTGAGTCATTCCGGTAAGTTGATATACTCGGACACAGTTCTGTGTGTTTAGAAAGAACGAAAACTTCTCCTTAAATGAATGAAAAATTTGACTAGGTATAGTTGAGTTGGTGATTTTAAATTGTACAAGAATTACACTGTTATTGGTATAGGAAGGAATACAAAATGAAATAATTTAAAACCATAAACTAACAAACAGTTTGAATTTGATTAACTGAACAAAAAATGCAAATGTAAAAGACAAAATCGTTTTAGAAAACTCGTTGGTACTAGATTTTATTTAAGAGACAGAAAGGCTAAAATTAACAAATAATCAGCAAGTTTTTAAACTTCCATTATTTATGTTCACAATAAACTGAAAGGGATTTTTTAAAAACATATTTATTGAAAAAAAAAAAAAAAAAAAAATGCTTTTGAACCAAACATATTTTAAAGAAGTTTCATTCAAATATTCTAAATTATTTTCCGTAAAATTATCTAACTAATAGCGCAAGTAACTTTGAAATCTGTTTTGTAGATTTAAAGTTACAAGTTATATGAAATTTATACAATTAAACCTGTATTACTTTTATCATTAAGTTTGCAGTATAGAAGTACTTTTCTTAAATGAATAAAATCAACAATTAACTCAGTCTCTGAAAAGACTAAGAAATCACAAAAATGTGCTCTAAACGAATTGAGAAGAGAAAATCTATACTTAAAATTAGAGTTGCACCGAATATTCGGTTACTATTCGGTATTCTGCCTATTCGTCAGATGACATCGAATATTCGGTTCGGCCAAATTATTTGATAGTCGGCGACCGAATAGTGGAGTTAAATTTAAAATTAAAGTATTGAAATTCGTAAAAATATTTTTTATCGTACAAAATTAAAATTAATTTGAATTTTCACTTTTAAATCAAAAATAGTTTTCTGAATAATCTCTTTAAATTAGTAAAATATATTTAAATAACAACTTATGAAGCTATATTTAAAAATTGTGATATGTTTGTTTACCAGCGTGATTCGCCATCTTGTTTGCAAGTGCTGGAAATTTCATTTGAAAATTTCAAATTAACATAAAAAAGTATTTAAAAACTGATTTTTCTAAAAGTACATATGTACATTGCCACATCTATATTTCCACCAAGTCCACTGATAAATTATAGCAGTCATTTTGTTTCAAAATGGCAGCTACTTGATAAGGAAAAAGAAATCAACCTACCCTTCAGAATGATCCGGAAGGACTTGTTTATCATCAACTTACTTTTTTTATAAACAGTGAAAGACTAAGATCACGACTCCACAAATATTTACTTAACAAAACAGTGTTAGGTGTCTACCATTTAAGTAGGGATTATTACCAGTGCTTGAATAATTTTTTTGCCGATTGTATATTTCGTACTTGAGTAAAATAAAAATCCATAATTAAGTTAATTTGAATTATAAGTGAGGAGCAGACATTCAAACCATGTTTTCTCAAAAAAAAAAAAAAAAAGTTAGTGATTTTTTCTTTAATCTCAACATAAAATAGTACGAGAATATATTATTATTGTTAATTTAAACTAATTTTATCCCATTATAAACTTATTTAGAATATTGAGGTTTCAACCAAAGAGTTCTTTCTCCAGAGTTTGTTTCCATTCAAATAGTGATTCCGCCAGCCAGCCAATCAGAGCTGTTCTTAATGGTCACGTGCCCTGTACACGCACCAGTTTTTATGTTTGTTTATTTTGTTCATGCTATGTTGGTTTAGACTTTTTATTTCAAAAAGTGCTTTATCCATACTGGAAACATTCAAAACATGTATCCTCCTCGGGTTTTCGTTCAAAACATAATTTCTCCAAATTTCAAATGCATTTTGCTAATTAATTTTAAGTTCATTAGGTAAAGTATGGCTACATATCTTCCTAGAAACCAGTAATACATCTAAACAAACAGTAATTAGAGTTTTAATGTAGATATTTTTTAATTTACTAGTTTTTTGTGTTTTCTGATAAATTGTATCCGAAGGAGAAAACACGGTTTGAATGCTTGCTCCTCAAGTATATTGTGTACAAAAACAACACTCAGTAAATGCATCTATATCCGACAGCGGCAACCAGCTCCAAATTTTGTACTTTCAGTTTGAAGCCTCAATCAATTTAAAATATTTTAAGAAACTCATTCTTTAGTTTCCTTTATTTGCCCGTAGAAATTCTAAAAATGCAAAATGAAAACCTTTATGCATCGAAAAATTATTCAATATTTTCATTATCGAGAACTATTGCAGTTATCCCCATGTCTTTTCTAAAATAAAAAATATAAAAAAAGACCGAATTCTGGACCAAATTCTTTTGGTCTCCCTGTCTAGTCTTTATACGATTTTCCGTTTTAGAAAAACCATGAAAATTATATCCATAATGGCTAAAATAAAAAAAAAAAAAAAAAAAAAAAATTCCATGACCTATTGTACAGAAGCTAATTATAGAGCCCATAATGATATTATTACAAAAAATATCCACTTTCTTGTATGTAAAAAATAGTTTACAAAATATTAGTCAGGTTCTAGTCGATGAATTAATTTTATTCAACGAATACTCTGGAAACAACTGAACAAAGCTGTTACTCATACCACAAAAGTCAAGGAAACAGCAACGTTAAATACACCACAGAGTAGGAATTCAGTGCTCACATCTTAAAATTTTATATGAATTTTCTAAATCTATGACCAGAGAAGAGCAAAAGCTTTAATTTATGCAAAAGCTTTTAATATAATTTTTTGGGGCATTTTTTTTTTTTTTTTTAATAAAAAATATCGAACTAACAATATAATTAAAATAATCATTATCAACTAATTGTTTAATTGTATCTACATAAAAATTTGAATATTTTAGAAAATAAATTTTTATAATTATTTCCACCATTCATCATGCATTCCGAAGACGTTATTAACTACGGAGATTAAAAATGAAAGTGCTTACACAAACGGTCACAAAAATGCAGTTCTATTCTTCGGAAAAAGTTACGAAAGCGTGATTATAACAATAACCATTCATATTGTTATTATTCATCAAATCTCTCACAGCAGCTTTTCTGTTTGTAAGTTGTCACATAAGATGCGCCACAGATTCTGAATTGCAACACTTGAAGAAAGGAAAAGAAAAAAGAATCTTTGTTTGAAGATCCGATCTTTCTTCTATGCTCTCAACAACAAAGATAGCTTTCTTTGGACATTGGAAATTTTTCCTTCCTTTGGTTCTACTAAATAACGTATTATTGTAACAAACATTAAAACTAAATATTGTGGAAAACTATGTTGTGATAATTCAAAAGTTTGAATTTTTAGATAGTAATAATAATAATAACAATATAAAGGATTTTAATAATTAAAGATTTAACCGCATGTTCTATTTGTTAATCGATATATTTTTTCAAATCTAATTACAGTCGGTAACAAAAGTGTCCGAACACTAGCAAAAATTCCTATGTAAAAAAAGTACACTTCATACGGTTTTGTTAAATAAATCCTTGCCAAATCCTCTTCTTAGTCATTCTAAGACCATGATTCGATAAGGATTTATTTAACAGAACCATATGAAGTGTACTTTTTCCACATAGGAATTTTTGCTAGTGTTCGGACACTTTTGTTACCGACTGTACATGAAAAAAAAAATTGTATAAAAACTTTCGTAAACTTTAAAATTGATCACTAAATAATAAAAACAGTAATGAATACGAACTATTCTATAAGATGTCTTACTCGTCACAAATTTTTCAAAAATTATTTTAGAAAATTAAATAGTGGAATTGTTTTGTTATTGCTTTAGAATATAACGAAAGAAGCTAAGGTATTATGCTAAATTAATAGAGAAACAATTCTACTATTTAATTAAAAAAAAAAAAAAAAAATATGAGGAGTATGGCATTTCATTGAATGGTTCATATATACTGCTTTATTTTATTTTATTTTGTGTAACAATTTTTAAAGCCTTATAAATGTTTGCCATACAAATTAATGGGTGTCACAAAAATCTTGAGACAAATTTGGATTGCACGTTAAAGGTGAAATTAAATTACATGGCACACAATGTAATGTCATAATAAACGAAGCAATACCTCCACATAACTGTTAAAAATAATTCGGTTCAATATTTACGTTAGTAATGTTATACAAAGTCGATTTGAGTAAGACCATCTTTAGTCTCATTGGAAAATTGTTGCAAATGGCACACTGATCGTTTTGATGACGAAATTCTGCTCATAATGAATTGACGGGAAACAACATTTTTTGCAGGACAATATCCAAAAGACACTAGACAATATCACATATGCTATCCATGCGAAATTTGAGCAAAAGTACTCGTGTGCATCGCCATTTCATCGAAGGGTGTGTATGCGCCATCTATTCAAGCAATTGATGACGAACAATTCCGACATATATCTCAATAAACGCCTGCCGAAACTGAAATAATTCGTTGATCCTACCAACAAAATGGCCAGACCTCGTCAGTAGCCATTATTCGAAAACAACGTTGCAATGGCTCACTTAAAACAGTACCTTTCGTCGCAAAAAAAAAAAAAAAAAAAAAAAAAATGACAGCCCTCCAAATGTGCCACAGAGGCGTCTGGTTGAAAAAATCTGGGGGTGTTTTTACACGATTGGTGTATGACAGTTTATGGGATGCAAAATCTGAGCGGTACTTAGTGAAAAAAATACTCGAAAAAAATTAAAGAAGTTTCTTCCAGTCCACGATGACGATCGTTAAGAAAATTTTCCGAAAAATCGAAGATATGGATCGTTAAAGGGTATGATGTAAATATGTTTTCTAAAGATAATAGAATATCTACAATATTCAGTTTTTTTTTTTTTTTCTGTATAACTCAAGGCTCTTTGCATTTGTCTCGAGACTTGCGTGTGACACCCGTTAAATTATATGCATATTTTTATGTGTGTTTAAAATCCATTCCTCTAAGAATACTATGAAGTAATAGAAAAACAAATATTAAGTATGCATATATATATATATATACAGGACTCGTGAAATACGGTCGCCTGGTCGCCATTGGCGACTAAAATATTTTAACTGGCGACTATTATGTTTTCAACTTTTCAACGGAAACTAAACTTTTTTTTTTTTAATTTAATATTTTGATAAAAAACATTAGTCTCAGAATCGGCCATGCACCCATTCCAGTCCCGGGATGTAACTCGCACTGTTCTAACCCACCGCGTTTATCTGCACGTGTTTCAGAACACTATGTTACTGTGTTCTTCCCAAAATGCTTCACAGGCCGGTGTTGAATTGATGCACCATTTTAGGGTAGTTTACAGGATTCATTCATGCATGCTTTGCGACACGAGCTAAATCGTTGCGCCAGTGTAATGATGTGTCGATGCCTATGGTGTATCAGTTTAGAGAAAATGATAACGCCGGGTTTGATAATGTTAGATTTAAGATGTATCATCTGATCCTATAGTAAGTATTTAGTTTTTATGCACATAATTAATTTCTATATTCAAGTAAAAAAAAAAAAAAAAAAAAAAAAAAGGTTGTGGCGGGAGGGGGATATTTTTTACTGGCTACCTTTTTTTTTTTTTTTTTTTTTTAATTCCTACAGCCGTATTGTTGTGAATAGAAAAGAGTGAAAAAAGACATTACTGTGATTTCTTCCACGTTTGTTGATACAGTTTTCCCTATAAAATGTCCCTGAAAACATGTTTTTAATTTAAAAAGTTTGTGTTTAAAGTTGATTTAAATGGATATTAAACCGAAATTGGGTAAAATGATGGAACAACAGAAAGCATTCAAAGGCGTAAAACTGAAATATTTTCATATACTTACATGGAAAAAATCACTATTATTTTCTGCTATTTTTTTTATTCCTTAGGTCCGTTATCAGAGGAGAAAAATTACCGCACCTACAAAAAAGAAAAAAAAAGGATCATTCAAGGAAAAAAAGTATATATATGTGGGAAGTTCCTTGCAGAGCCAACAGATGGCGCTGTCTCTGATGCTTATCATTGAACGAGATGACAAACGGAGGAGTTGAGATCTGGCTGCAGTGGAGATCGGTTGAGACCTTCAGCGCGTAGGCTGACAGGCTCATTTTTCTGCTAATTAGAGCTTGTTGTGCTCTGTATAAGTGTGTAGAGCCATGGAGAGCTCTATACCATAATCTCACTTATTAGAAATAGTACGCGTAGGTACTAATGTGAATTGTAGAGCGAGTCGGTGCTCATATATGTTACTTTCTGTTAGTCCTAGTAATGAAGAGAGCTTGTTATGTGTATTAGGCCTCGAAACCAGCAAATGTTATTGATGGAAACCCTACTAATATTATCATTTTATCTTTGTGTAAACTGTGTTGTGTACGTAATAAATGTTTTTAGTTATCTTAATCGCACCTCTTCATTGCCCCACCCCTAGACGCCCAGCTAATATACTACAAGTGGGGACTCTGCCGCGATATTACCACCAACAAGTTAAAAAAGGTAACTGTTATTGTTATATATTTATCATTGTGTTTGATAATACATAATAATGATTAATGCATTGAGCAAAAAGAGTTTGAGTTACTATTTTGAATTAGAAATTAATGGTGAAATATTTGAGAACACTTTTGGTTTCACTGTGTGATGAAATTAAATAAATATATAACTTGAGAAGAATGAATAAAAATAAGAATTATGATTGAAAAAAATATTCTGAGTAATCTTTTATAATTTTGCTTATTACTGTTTGCAATAATATTTTAACAATATTATAACAATATTATTTTAAAACGAAAGTGATAACAATTATTAAATAGAGAACAATAACAATAATGGTGATATTATATGAAATATGTGTAATAATTAAGAAATATATAAGATGATCTAAGTATTCTGTTGTATATTACAAATTGTTCTGCAGGTGGTTATTTAAAAATCATGATAATTTTGATTTGAGAACAAAAACCATAGAATCATTTTTTGAGAAAATTGTTCTCATATTATTTTGTTTCTATTTAGGTATGATATTAATTTGGTAGAAATATTGAAATATTTTTTGGTATAAGTAATTATTTAGAGTTATAATGGCCCAAAACGTGTTACAAGGTATTAGAAAAGCAGATTTAAGAACAATTGCTGAAGAATTAGGCCTAACTGTTCCGGCGGAAGCTAAGGTACTTGAAATCAAAACTTTAATTGAGAGTTCTGATATTTATAAAAATGATTTAGAATTTGTTAGAGGTGTTATTAAAATGTTACTAGAAGAACAAAAGTTGAAATCTGTAGAAGAACAAACCAAAATTGAGATAGAAAGAATTAAATTATCCCAGTTAGAAAAAGAAATAGAGTTACAGAATTTAAAGTTACAGGCTGCAGCAAATAATTCTAGTAATAATGTTGAGCAATCAAATTCAGAAACTACTTCACAATCATTAGAAAATTTAATTAGAAGTATTCGAACATTAACCATTTCAGTACCTGAGAAACCGGAAGCTTTGCACTTATTTTTTCAATCCCTTGAAAAAGCATTCGTTTCTAAAAATGTACCCCCTAAATTTAAATCGGAAATATTGATTAATTTATTGGGAGATAAATGTAATCAGGTTCTTGCGTACGTAACCTCCGAAGAAATTAACGATTATGAAAAAGTTAAGGAATTAATTTTAAGACAGTTCCAACCAACGCCGCGTGAATGTTTAAGTAATTTTAAAAATGCGTTGCGTAATCCGTCAGAATCTCATGTCCAATTCGCTTCGCGTCTAAGCGCTTCTTTTGATTACTATTGTAGATTGAGAGGGGTTAACGATGTTAAGGAATTGTGTGATCTTATAGTTTCCGATAAAATATATGAAACGTTGGATTCTAGAACTAAGGAACATATTAGTGTTCGAGAAGGTCAAAATTGGTTTAAACCCAACGAATTAGGTCGGGAGTGTGATTTATTCTACTCTTCTAGAGGCAAATCGTTAATTGAAACTAATAATAATACGCGAAACGAAAGTTCAGAGAATAAGCGGTTTGTAAACAAAACTCCTTTTAGAAAGACACATTATAATAATAAAGATCCCATAGTACGTAATTCGGTATCTAATCAAACTCACGAAAAGCATGAAAGAATGTGTTATATTTGTGGTGCAAAAGGGAAAACATTTCATTTCGCTAGAGTGTGCCCTAAACGTAGTTCAGAGAAAAAAGAATTCCGTGAAAATCTTCCAACGAATTCAGTAGTTCAATCCGAAACAAGTCCGATTAACCTAATTGTTAATGAGCTCGAATATGTTGATATTTTAGTGGATGATATTCCACTTAAAGGGTTAAAAGATTCTGGTTCTTCGATTCTAATTGTAAATAAAAATAGCATTCCACAGACTAAAAATGTTATTTCTTCAACCACTCTAGTTAGCTGCTTTAATGAAAAGAAAGATGCAAATCTGACTGAATTTAAAATATCTTTACCTAATCATGATTCAATAAACATAATCGGTGCTTTATGCAACAATTTGACATGCGACGTAATTCTGCCTAATAATATCTTTCATATTTTGAAACAACAAAATAAAGAGGAAGCAGATGTTTCGAGTTCCAGCGTAGGGGGGAAAGATAGTCTTCTAAATTCGGGGGAAAGAAATTTCGATGAAGCAAATGAGTGTTCTTTTCCTGTATTCGATCGAAAGGAAAATGAAATAAATTCTTTTTTTTCAAGTATGTGCAATTTTTCAGAAGAAGAAAAATTCGATGTCAGTTATATTTTAGATAAGTCGTTAAAAGAGAAATTAAGCGAATTAATAAAAAATTATAAGCCAGTTAAAACAAAAAGTACTGATTTAAAAATGTCCATTATTTTATCTGATGATATACCAGTGTGCTCACGCTCTCGCAGATTATCATTTGTAGAGAAATCAGAGGTGGATAGACAAATTGACCAATGGTTAAAGGATGGTATAATTAGAGAAAGTACATCAAATTATGCTTCGCCAATAGTGGTGTGTAGGAAAAAAGATGGAGGAATAAGGTTATGCTGTGATTATCGTGCTTTAAATAAGAAAATAATTAAAGATAAATACCCGTTGCCAAATATTGAAGATTTATTTGATAGATTAGGGGAGGGTAAAGTTTTTTCGACACTAGATTTAAAGAATGCGTTTTTACAAGTTGATGTAGAGGAAAAAAGTAGGAAATATACAGCTTTTGTGACCGATAATGCCCAGTATGAGTTTCTAAAAGTTCCCTATGGATTATGTGATAGTCCCTTAGTGTTTCAAAGATATGTAAATTATGTGTTTAAAGACTTATTAAAAGATGGTACTGTAATTATTTATTTAGATGATATAATTATTCCATCTAAAGATGAGAATGAAGGGTTAGATAAATTAAAACGTGTGTTAGAAACGGCATCAAAATTTGGTCTAGAGTTAAATTTAAAGAAATGTCAGTTTTTGAAACGTAAGATCGATTTCTTAGGTCACATAATTGAGAATGGCACGATTAAACCCTCAGTAGAAAAAACTCTCGCAGTACAAAATTTCCCAGAACCCCGTAATGCTAGGGAAGTGCAGAGTTTCTTAGGTTTAACGGGTTACTTTAGAAAATTTATTCGTTCATATGCCAACATAGCAAGACCACTCAGTGACTTATTACGTGCTTCCACTCCATTTAAATTCGAGCAAGAGCAGAAATTAGCTTTTCAAAAGCTTAAAGACATTTTATCTAATGCACCTGTCTTACACCTTTTTAAGCAAGGCTATAAGTTAGAAGTTCATACAGATGCATCTAAATTAGGATTCGGTGCAATCCTATTACAACAAGATGACGATGGACAGTACTATCCAATCCATTATATGAGTAAAAAGACCTCTGTACAAGAAGAAAAATACTGTAGTTATGAGTTAGAAGTGTTAGCGATAGTAGAAGCCCTTAAAAAATTTAGGAACTATTTGTTAGGTAGTAAATTTAAAATTTATACTGACTGTCAAGCGTTCACTAAAACTTTAGATAAACGTGAATTGACACCTAAGGTAGCCAGGTGGTCTTTCCTGCTACAGGAATTCGACTACGAAGTAGAACATCGTCCTGGTAAACAAATGCAGCATGTTGACGCTCTTAGCAGACACCCTGTAATGGCTGTAAATACTGATACCCTTACTCATCGTATTGCTACTGCTCAAGAAAATGATGAGTTTATCAATACTATGAAATCTCTTTTACAACAAAACCAGAATGACGAATATGTGTTAAAAAATAATGTTTTATATAAAGTGTTAAATGATAGGGATGTACTAATTGTCCCAGAGATCATGCAAATCGAGGTCGTAAAGAAATGTCATGCCTTAGGACATTTTTCGGCTAATAAAACTGAAGAGTTAGTAAAAAGAGACTACTATTTTTCTAATATGAAAAAATGCGTAGATAACGTTGTAAAAAGTTGCGTAGAATGTATTCTCGTAAATAAGAAACAGGGAAAAGGAGAAGGTTTTTTGAACCCTATCCCTAAAGGGGATATACCATTATCCACGTATCACATCGATTTTGTGGGTCCATTACCAACAACTAACAAAAACTACAATCACATTTTCACCGTAATCGATGGATTTAGTAAATTTTCGTGGCTATATCCAGTCAAATCAACTTCTTCAGCAGACGCCTTGCAAAAATTAAAACAGCAAGCTGGTATTTTTGGTAACCCCGCAAGAATAATATCCGATCGTGGACCTGCGTTCATATCTAAGGAGTTTGCAGATTACTGTAAATCAGAGGGAATCGAACATGACACCATCACAACCGGAATCCCAAGAGGGAATGGTCAAATTGAGAGACTTCATCGAACAATCATTCCTGTATTATCCAAGTTATGTATAAATGACCCTAACAAGTGGTACAAGTTTGTTGAGGCTGTTCAGAGAACTATTAATTCCACCACATCGAGAAGTACCAAAAGAACTCCTTTTGAACTACTCACTGGAGTAACAATGAGAAAGAAAGAAGATAAGAGAATACTAGAACTTCTCGAAGAGGAAAGGATAAATTCCATGCTTGATAATCTTAACACCATTCGTGAAGAAGCAAGAAAAAATATTCTTAAGATTCAAGAAGAAAATCGCCGATGTTACAACAAGAAGAGAAAGAAAGCCCATGTATATAAAATTAATGATCTAGTTGCCATCCAGCGAACTCAGTTTGGAACCGGCATGAAACTAAGACCAAAATTCTTAGGTCCTTATAAAGTTGTGCGAGTAAAGAACAAAGACAGATATGAAGTCGAGAAGATAGGCGATCACGAAGGACCTATACATACTAGTACTTCTGCAGACCATATGAAATTATGGTCCACAAACTAAATAGACTGAACTAAATGGACTGATAAACATTACAGAAAAAGTTAACTGTGAATTTTTATGTACATAATTTTTTTAATGTCTGTTTCTCTTTTTTGTTTTTTTTTTCTTTTAATTGTATTTTGCAGATATCCTTTAGTATCCCAGGTTGGTTTACGGTGAGGTCACCGCAACATCAGAATGGCAGAGCGTTGTGGGAAGTTCCTTGCAGAGCCAACAGATGGCGCTGTCTCTGATGCTTATCATTGAACGAGATGACAAACGGAGGAGTTGAGATCTGGCTGCAGTGGAGATCGGTTGAGACCTTCAGCGCGTAGGCTGACAGGCTCATTTTTCTGCTAATTAGAGCTTGTTGTGCTCTGTATAAGTGTGTAGAGCCATGGAGAGCTCTATACCATAATCTCACTTATTAGAAATAGTACGCGTAGGTACTAATGTGAATTGTAGAGCGAGTCGGTGCTCATATATGTTACTTTCTGTTAGTCCTAGTAATGAAGAGAGCTTGTTATGTGTATTAGGCCTCGAAACCAGCAAATGTTATTGATGGAAACCCTACTAATATTATCATTTTATCTTTGTGTAAACTGTGTTGTGTACGTAATAAATGTTTTTAGTTATCTTAATCGCACCTCTTCATTGCCCCACCCCTAGACGCCCAGCTAATATACTACATATATATATATATATATATATATATATATATATATATATATATGCATTTTCATTAAGAAAACTTCTGTATTAAAACTTAATAAAATAATCGTAAAAATTCAAATAACATAAGTAATACATACTATGTACAAAAAAAAAAAAAAAAAAAAGTCCTCTCTCTCTCTCTCTCTCTCTTTTATTTTATTTATTTATTTATTTTTTTCAACAAGATACATCAAATAAAATTCTTCCCCTTCTCTTTCTTTCTTCTTCTTCTTCCCCCCCCCCCCCCCGAAGTTAAAATAAACAATTCATAACTGATTAGAAAAAGAAGAAAAAGTGTTGTGTAATATACATATATACAAATATTTAACTATATTTTGTCAAAATAATAATAATAATAATAATAATAATAAACATTGATAATTTTAAAAATTGGGCAATGGTTGTACTTTCCACAAAGCTGTAAAATCACATTAATTCTCTAGTGATAAGGCATAGCAACATAGTAAATATTTCGACTAATTGCTTCTGGTTTTCAACGTATTAATATCTGGTAATTTTGAATTGTTAAATAATAATCTATAAAATTACAGTTTTAAACAAGATTTTTCAAACATTGGGAAGTTAATTTCTTTTTATGAAGAAAAAACACTTTAATCCATAGTTTATGATATAAAATTAGAGCTATTCCAAGCAGCATTTTTTTTTTTTTTTTTTTTTTTTTTTAAGATAATGCACGTAGAACAAATTTGTTTTTGAAGTACTTAATAATAGCAATAATTCAAGAACAAAACTAGCACTTAGAAGGAAAATCAACATTCTTTTTTTTATTTTTCAGTACATGGGAAAATTTATTCAGAGCACAAGGATGCATAATGTAATTCAGGAGCGAAGAGTAAAATCTCCTATTCAGAGCAATAGCAAGAGAAAAAGAATCTCACATTCGTGGCGACACAATCCTCACATCGATATTCATATCGCCAAATTTTCTTTTCAATTTAAGCCTCAGCAACATCTATTTTTTTAATCGTTACGAATATTTGCATGTTACAATTTTGAAAGGAACTTGGGGATTTTATTTATTCGTTGCATAGTCATAAAAGTATGGTGTTTCCTCAAAACAATTAGTAACGTTGTAACGTACAAAAATTTTGCCTACGTTGTTAAATGCAATTTAACAATATATGTTTCTGATTCTGTCACTTGCACCTCAGCAAAATCGCAAACATAAATCTGATGCTTTAAAGTTGTGCTAACCTCTGAACAAAACTGTAGTACAAACCTCTGCATTTTATCAGTTTCAGAGTCCAATTTTTGTTTACAATATTTGCAATCATATGAAAGAGATACTTAAGCTAAGATTCTACAGATTCACAAAGCTTAATTAGCCTTGAAAAAGAAATTTGATTAGAATCATCATTTTCAGACCGGGATTAATGTGTTGAAATTACAGAAGCATTCGTTAAAAGCGAAAAAATCTTATTTGATTGATAGCTTATACTTCTTAAAGCAAGATGCAATAGACGACTATATAGAACGAAGTGGAGCTTTCAGAGTTTGTGGGGAAAATCTGTGCTATGATTGGCTACATACTCCTATAGATTAAATGAAAGAAAATCGTCCTCCTGGCTTCGAATGACATCGGAGAGGCAGGTCGTCTATTGTTCTTTAGACTTGAAAAATCCATCTACTTCATTTTCAGATAAGAAAAATCGCAGATTTCTTTCAAATTGAACGAG
Organism: Salticus scenicus; assembly: GCA_963930645.1. NCBI lineage: Eukaryota > Metazoa > Arthropoda > Arachnida > Araneae > Salticidae > Salticus > Salticus scenicus. The sequence goes on from OZ005648.1 coordinate 286,021,862, forward strand.
ATGATATATATATATATATATTCTCTTTCTTTTGAGCAAGAGATATTGAGTTCTTTTAGCAATAAATTTCAAAAATTGATAAAAATTATCATTTTTCTAATGAATTTAACTGAAAACGGAATACGTGATTTTTCCATGTCACAAAAATAAAAAATCCTTTTGCTGTTATTGGTGTTAGTTGAAGTACTTTTTTACGATAACTTTTGTCCAAAACAGCAGCAACAATAATAACAAAGCAGTTTTGTTTGATGTTAATCAAATTTCACAACTACCAAATAAAAATATATTCAACATTTTGGTTATTAGATTTATTATAGTATTAATTTATGTAACCTTTAACATTTAACTTAGATTTTGCCACTTTATTGTTTCTGTCCAATTTATCGTCTTTTAAAAGAAACTTTAACTTTCATTAATAAGTCTCAGTTTCATTTCAAACGAATAAATTAAAAAAAAAATTGTTTAAATTCAACTGATGTCTTTAATTATACTTCTTTCTTAAGTATTAATGGTAATTAACTTTTAACTTTCGTATAAGAAGTTCTTTCCTAACAAAAGACTTAATACGCATATTTCTTAATACGCACAAACTATTTTATTCAAAATATTCACAATTAAATTTTACCTTTTATAAAATTTCATTTCATTTGTCAAAAGTCCTTTGCCACAATTGATTAAACTTCTTATATTCAATAATGAAACATGAGAGTAAATTGATTATTATTACTTAATTTTTGTACTTACACTATTCGTATCAATAAGATATTTTCAAAAATTATATTTCAAATTAGCGAAACTTTTAAGGTGTCTTTCTTTTATTATTCTGTTACAGTCATTAAAAATATTTGTTTATATTATTAAGACTTTTACTGAAGTGTTTTGATGAAGAGAAAATTTTGGAGTATGAATCTAATTAAACATAATCAGTAATTAGTCTATTTGTCTAATTAGTTCCTATCGATGAGAAAATGTATGAAGGAAAATGTATGATACACTTTTATGATACAGCACAAATTATTTTAAAAACACCTAGAAAAGATTTTACTGCTTCTTTAAAGTAGCAAAATTTATATGTTACTTTTTTTCTACATTCACAAGAAGAAAGTGTTGTATTCGTAAAAATTTTCAACTGCTGGTTCTTGAAGAATTTATACGGTTTAAGACGTTTTGAGAACGTACTGACCATTTTTGGAATGATATCTGTCTGTGTATTAGGGTGGCAAGATTTTTTAAATTGAATTTGAGAACAAATTATCGTGGTGTCCCCAAATTCGGAGACAAAATAAATAAATCACCTTAAGTTGCAAAAATTTATTTATTTTTATGTATGAAGTATCGGAAAGTACTCATTTCAGGCTACTTATTATACACATAATAAAAGATATTAATAACTTTATAACCGGCGTTCTCAAATGTGTTCTATTTTTTTTTTTTTTTTTTTTTTTTTTTTTTTTTTTGGGGGGGGGGGGGGAGGGGGGGGCAATAGATAAATTCTGAGGACTTTCTTCGGTATTCGAGGCCGTCTGTTCACCCTATTGTGTATGGCTGTATGTGTGAGAGACAAAAATTTTCTGGCAGCTCTAAATTAAGAACTAGTGCACAAAATTTCATAAAATTTTAGATTTAATTGCCCCGTAATATTAATTACTTGTAAAATTACTTGTAAAATTAATTACTCGTAAAAATCCTTGTAAAATTTTTAAAAATTAATGAAGGCACTAATAATCAACAACAATAAAAATTCGTTCATATGTAAGAGTTATATACGTAACCCCTTCCCTGGGAAAAGTAATCACTCGAACGTTTCAATATGAGTATTTTTCCAAAGAATTCCTCAATCTATTTAAAAGGAGTTTTTGCTTCATATGTATGATGATAATTTTAACAAAATTATTAATATAGTTTTTTTCGTTTTCAGAAACACAGAAAAAATGTACGTTTCTGTCAATTATGGGAATCTGTATAAGAAAATATCAAAAAAAGTTTTGATGTTTTTTATATTACAACATAATTTTTTTTTTTTCTTTTTTTTTTTTTTTTTTAACTGGTTGTGTGTAAAATAGCACAACATGTTTTCACGAGTGACCTAGGTTTCGGATAGATGCTGTTCGTGTGTGTGTGTCCGGGGAGGGGGTGCTTTCCTGTATTTGTGCGAAAAAAAAAAAAAAAAAAAAAAAAAATCTGGAGAACTCCGAACTGTTAGGTCAAAAAACGCGAAGATCTGTAATCGAACATTGTCCATACCGTCGACCAGCTTTCAGAGCGAAAACGTTCGGCAACTGGTGGGACCGTCTTCAAAAGACTTTTTATTTAAATTTAAATAAATATTTCTGCAAACGATATTTGAATAGTTACTGTAAAAATTGTATGTTCGACATGATAACTATTTTAAGCGAGAAATTATGAATAATAATTTATATATTCTGTCTATACTTGAAACATATTCAAATTTTGAAACCATTTGAGTCATTTAGGGGAAAAAGTAGCTAACAGAATTTACGTGAATATTACTTTTGTAAGAAAACTAGTACTATGTAGCTTAATTAGATATTTAAATTTAGAGTCGATATTATATTTGATCCAATTCAAAAATATACAAAAGTTAATGCTAAAAAAGTTAAATGTTTACAGGGATAGATGACGTATTTTGAAAATATGGACAAGTAAGGAGTAAGAAACGAGAAGAAAATAAAAATGAAATGAATACGTTATCTGCTGTTTCTTTTATTACCAAACCAGCCTATGAATAGAACATACGCTACTAAATAATTTCAGGTTCCGATCAAAGATATGACAAAAAGAGTAAATGCTTGCTATAACTTTCTGTCTGACGTAGAAAAAACGTTACTTTTTTCGTATATGAACACACATATTACAAATCCCTGCTGGATTTTCTTGAAGCTCTGAAGAAGAAAAATCAATGTCCGAACATGACAGCGCTGCATTAAGGTGATGGAGTACTTGTGGTAAGTTCCGTAATACATGTATACCTACTTACGTATGTGTAAACTTAATTTATTATACTCTTTTTATATTACTATCAGGGACACGATGACACTTCAGAATCATATAGCAATCTCAAAGATGTCGGATAAAAAAGCATAAGATTAAAATTTCATTAAAAAAAGAAGAAAAAAAAAAAAAAAAAAAAAAAGAAAAAAAAAAGAATCTTTGGAAATTATTATACAGATTATCTAGATAAAAGCATGAAATATTTGATCCCAATATTTCTGTACTCCGAAAAAGATTATAAGCCTAATCTAACAACAGTTACTGTTACTATGAAACGATTTAGTTTATATATTGTTAAAGCATAATACTTTCTCTACCATATACATAGTTTTAATATATATATATATATATATATATTGTTAAAAAAAAAAAAAAAAAAGAAAGAAAGAAAGAAAGAAAGAAGAAAACATTTTATTCTTTTTGTATATACTAAAGAAAGTATTAAGCATTAAAGTACTAAAGTAAAGAAAGTATTGTTTTGTGGTCAATTTTCGAAATGGAGTTTCTGCATACATTTACATGTTTCGAAATCCTCAGAATCCGGAAATAAGGTTCCTAGCGGTTGGTCTGTGTGTCTGTGATTCTGTATTCAGCATATCTCATAAACAAGCATTAGCAGGAAAAACAAACTGAGTCTCTAAATCTGTATCTGTATCATATGAGACTGATACTTAATTATTTGTGTTGAAATGGAAAAAAATTTCATGTACAGGGACGTACAAAAGTATTGAAACGCATCATCTCTATAAGCAAAAATTTTCATCGGTACAATTTAAACATATTTAGACAGCACTGAACAAAATAAAATTAATTTTTATATTAAACGAGCACATGTTTCTTACTGAATATGGTATGAAAATCATTCCCATTCATTTGCAGGACCACACAAAATCTTTCGGTTTATTAAGGGCTACAGCTGAAAGCTTCTAGAAGTGAATTTCAAATTATGTTAAGCATTTCTCTTACAGTGCTAAATTTAAACTCACTAAGTCGTACATTTCCAATTTACAGGCAATATATAGAAACACCCCCCCCCCCCCCCAAAAAAAAAAAAAAAAAAAAAAAAAAAAAGGGAAATCAATTTTTTGTATTGTCTGTAATTAATGTAATTAGCAAATTATACTTTTTCAGAGTAATTGCTTAGGAATGATTATTTTTTCCTATTCATTCAAAATGAAATAGCCACAATGTTAATTTGTATTCTGAGGTTTTATGTATCTATATATATAAAAGAGTACTTCCACTCAGTCACTCACTGACTCAACAACGCATAGCAAAATCTGCTGGAGCCACTAATTCGAAACTGAGTCAGATTATAGAACATATAGTGTAAGCACCCCCTAAGAAGCGATTTTGAGAAATTCGGGCCCCAAGGGGCTGTAGGGGGCAAGATGTGATTTCACGAAAACCTTCATATCTCAAAGAAAAAAACAGATATCCGTAAAATTTTTGCTTTAAAATATACCTAATTTAATTATCTAAAAAGCAATTTCTGGAATTTTAGAAGTTCGTTTCCCAAGGGGGGAAAGGGGGCAAAACGTGATTTCACATGCGCAAAACGTAGTTTCACATGCTCCTATATATCTCAAACAGAAAAACAGATATATGTGAAATTTTTGCTCTAATATATAGCTAATACAAATACATGAAAACTAATTTCTGGGTTTTTCGAAATTCAGCCCCCAAGAGAGGAGGAGAGGGGGCAAAACGTGATTTGAAATAATCCTTCATATTGCAAAGAGAAAAAAAATATATGTGTAAGATATTTTTGCTCTAAAATATAGCTCCCATAAACACATAAAAACTAATTTCTTTAATTTTAGAAATTCGTCTCAGGTGGGGCGGGAAGGGGGGGCTATGAGGTAAAAAAATAGAAATATAGTTAGACCGTTCAAAATTGGTACATATAGGTTTTAGAGACCTGCAAGTCAAATGAGGATATTTTTGAAAGTGTATATTTTCGAATTTGTATAGTTATTAGGAGGGGCGGGAGGAGGGAACGGAGGGGCAAAAAATAAAAATAGAGTTAGATCGTTCAAAATTGGTACATATAGTTTTTTGATACTTACAAATCGATCGCGGATATTTTCGAATTTGTAAAGTTATTAAATTGGTGCATGGAAGTTTTTGATACCTATAAATCGACTGCGTATATTTTCGAATTTGTAAAATTACTAGGATAGACGTGAAGGGGAGGTGAAAGGGCAAAAATATATAAATAACAGTTAGAGCGCTGAAAATTAGTGTTGTTAGGTTTTGAGGCCCGATAAATCCATTGAGGATATTTTCGAAAGTACAGAATTAATACGAAGGTCGGAAAGGGATCGGGCGCAGGGGTAAAAATAAGGAAATTCAGATAAAATGTTGGAAATTAGTATTATTAGGTTTAAAAGCCAGAGAGAACGACTGCGAGTATTTTTTAAAGTCTGAAATAATTAGGAGGGGCGGGAACGGTAGGTGAAGGAGCATGCGAGCCTTGCGCGCCCGTATGCGCTGCCGCAGGCAGTGGTGGCCCGAATCGATTATTCCACTGATGGGAGATTTTTTTTTTTTTATGCTTTTCCCTTAAGATAATATAATGATTCATTAAGGGTGTTGAACATAAATGCGCGCGCGCAGCGCACAATTGCCTGCGCTGCCATAAGGCAGTGGGGACCCGTTGCGACATTTTTTCCAATCACATTTTTTTTTTCTCTTTTTTTTTTCTCATGATAAAAATTGATGCAATTTTAAGAATTCATTAACTATAGCATGCTTGCCAACCATCTCATTATGAAGCGTAGTACTTTTAGTCACCGCCTTTTTTTGTACACCAGTAATTTTTTAGAGTAATTTCATTCTTATTTAATCGTAACACTATTTGGAGAGAATTGCTCTAAATATAAAGTGGTGTGGGAAAAGGGGCGTATTTTCAAGGGGCGTTAACAAGTCTACGCTTATTAATGAGATGGTTGGCAGTCCTGCTATAGTGAATCATTTAAAAATAGTGACCAGCGAAGCGAGCGTAGCCTGCTAGTATATATATATAATTATCCTGAACACAATACTCAAGTTTTTAGCGGTTGGTCTTTGTGTCTGTTATCAGCACAACTTGAAAAAAGAATAACAGAAGAAAGTTCAAATTTCATATTTTGAAGATCACAGAGAAATGTCAATTGACAATATTAACTGGGAAGTTTCAGAGAGTGGTATGAGTAAAATTACTCCAGATAATTTAAAAATGTAATTTTTAAACTTAATAACAATTTTAAATGTTTTACGAATGTTGATGCAATATTCAAGAGTTTTCGAGGGGTGTTAATCTCCTTTATAAAATTTCATGACAAATATGGCAAATAAAACTGTTTCTATAACTAGCAAGGTAAGAGAAAGAAGTGAGAGTACGACACTAAGTTTTTCTTTTTCTTTCCTTCTTCTTTTCTATTTGAAACAGAATTCAAAATCGTAAATTAATAAACTTTTAATTATTTTTTTAATGAAAAGAACACAGTTTTCTAATTTATAAGAATTTTTTAATCAAACAAACGTTGGTATTGGTGTTAAGGTCAGTTGACTGCTCTGAGATCCTGGGCCTGAAGGTGAGTGCACTCCCAGGCAGTCTTTCTAAGGGAGTTCTTGTCCGCATTTATGCAAGTTTCGGATAAGACCACAGAAAATTCTGACCAGCTAGACCGACAAGCCTGACGTAGAATCGAACACATAATTTAGATATTTTAAATTAATCCCAATTTTTTCCTTCATTAATAAAAGTTTTTTTAACAGTTAAATATAAATTACGTGACATACTTATAAGTTGTAGCACTATAACAATAAAAAGCTAAAACAATAAAGAATTAGAATTTTCTCTGATGACAAAATTTCTTTTTCCGTGAATTATATTTCATGTTCCGTTGAAAATACAAAATAAACATCAATGCATAATCACCGTAATGCGTAAGGTAAGTCAGTAACAACAGTTAAAGTGAATGATAAGATAATACTAAAAGCAGATTTTGGCTCTGAAACAAAAAGCGTCCTGTCAGCCGATAATGTAAAATCGATAGAACATTTTTGTGTAATTAGCAGCGGAAGTTGCATAAACTTTCACGGGGAATTGGGGGAATAACGAAAAATGAACAAAAGCGTAAATTTTTTTACAATTTGGAAGACAAAGGTGAGTCGATAAAGAGCACCTAAAAGTTTTAACACCTAAATTAGATATCTTAGTTCAGTTTTAACAGAAAGTGTCTCAGCATGAGCGTCGTCAAATGTTACACTAGATAATTGTCATTTTATCTTTTGCAAGAAAATCTATTTAGGGTAAAAAGGTAATGCAACAAAAGTGTTCTTTGCA